>VZQC01008082.1:1931224-2084183 GCA_009823505.1 Rhizomys pruinosus
AGCTCCCTATGCTTTTTTTTTTTTTAAGCTTCCCTATGCTTTAGTTTATTCATCTTAAAATCAGTATAAATTAGCTGGGCATGGTGGTGCATGCCTTTAATCCCAGCACTCGGAAGGGAGGCAGGCGATTCTTGTGAGTTCAAGGCCTATACAGTGAGTTCCAGGACAGCTGGCTAAAAAAACCTGTCCCAAAACAAAACAAAAACAAAAACAAATATAATAATCAGTATAAATGGGGGCTGGAGAGTGGGTCAGCGGTTAGAGCACTTTTGCAGAGGACTCAAGTTTGATTCCCAGCACCTACATGGTGGCTAACAACTATCTTTAAAAACTCCAGTTCTGGGCTGGAGAGATGGCCTAGCGGTTAAGAGCGCTGACTGCTCTTACAGAGGACCCGGGTTCGATCCCCAGCACCCACATGGCGGCTGAGAACCGTCTGAAACTCCAATTCCAGGAGAACTCCAGTTCCAGGGGAATCCGAGACCCTCTTCTGACCTCCGTGGCATTGCACGACACGGGTGCACAGACTTGCATGCAGACAGTACATTCATACACATACAGAAATAAATAAAAATTAATAAAAAAAAATTAAAAAAAAAAACTCCAGTTCTAGGGGATCCAAGGCCCTCTTCTGACATCTCAGGCATTGCATGACACAGATGCACTTACACACATGGAAGCAATACACTCATATACATAAAATAAAAATAATAATAAATTTAAATACGGACTTAGCGAGGTGGCTGGGCTGTTAAGAGCACTGGCTGCTCTTGCAGGATCCAGGTTCAGTTCCTAGCACCGACAGGGCAGCTAACAATCATCTATAACTCCAGTTCAGGAGATCTGACACCCTCTTCTGGTCTTGGGCACTAGGCACTCATGTGCTATACATACATACATACATGCAAGCAAAACATTCATAAACATATAAATAAATAAGCCATTAAAATCCATTGTTCTGGGACGAGGTGGCCGAGTGGATAAGGCGTTGGACTGCTAAAATCCATTGTGCTTGCTTCTTCTGTTGTACTGGGGTCAAACCCACGGCCTTCCACGTGCTGGGCAAGCCCTGTACCACTGAGCTCAGCCCACCTCCTTCCTTTCTAAACGTGCCTATTAGCAAACTGCAAATGCTTGAACTCTTTCCTTTCTGGTTTTTGCTATTTTTTTTTTTCTTCCTGGTCTTTTTGAGACAGGGTTTCCCTGCGGCCACAGTTGGCCTGGAGCTCATTTATGGACCAGAGATCGCCTGCCACTATGTCACGAGTGCTAGGATTAAAGGCATGCACCACCACAACCGGCTTATATTCCTTTCTTTGGTTTTGTGTGTGTGTGTGTCTGTGTGTGTGTGTGTATATATATATATACATATATATATCAGGCTCCCCACAAACTTGCTATGTAGCTGAAGCTGGCCTTGAATTCCTCATCTCTTGCCTCAGGCTCCAGAATACTGGGGTGACAGACCGTGCTTCTATGCAGCTCTTACACCTCTATTTTTTTTGTTGTTTGTTTTTCTTGTGTGTGTGTGTGTGTGTGTGTGTGTGTGTGTGTGTGTGTATATATGACCACAGGTATGTGAATGACAAGATGTACCTGTGGAGGTCAGAGGGTAACCTCGGACATATGTCCTTTCCCATCCCTTGTTTGAGACAGGGTCTCTCATTGCTTCCCACTGTGTGCACCAGGCTACAGCCCAGCTCTGCTTCTGCCTACCCTCCACAAGCTTCTGGACTCTCCTGTCTCCACCTCCCAATATCTGGTAAAAGCACAGCAATACACTGGAAGGTAAGAGAACAACTGGCGGGAGTTGGTTTTATCCTTCTACCATGTATGTACTGGGGATTGAACTCAGGTCATCAGGCTTGGCAGCAAGCACTTCTACTTGCTGAGCCATCTCACCAGTCTATGCAACTGTTTGTTTGTTTGTTTTCTTGGTGGTGGTTTTTTTTGGGTTTTGTTTTTTTGTTTTTTTTTTTTGGTCTTTTTGAGACAGGGTGTCCCTGTAGCCCCAGCTGTCCTGGAACTCACGCTGTAAACCAGGTTGGCCTTGAATTCACAGAGATCCACCTCCCTCTGCCTCCCAAATGCTAGGATTAAAGGCATGCGCCACCACACCCAGCTCGTTTTTATTTTTGTTTTTGTTTCAGTGTTTTTCAGACAGGGTCTCCCTATAGCTCCAGCTGTCCTGGAACTTGCTATGTAGACCAGGCTGGCCTTGAACACAGAGATCTGCCTGCCTCTGTCTCCTGAGTGCTGGGATTAAAGGCGTGCGCCACCATGCCTGCTGCAACTGGCTTTTTATCTGGATTCTGGGGATGCGAGCTCAGGTTGTCAAGGTTGTACAGCGGGAGCTTTAACCACTGATCCACCTCCCCAGCCTGCTCTTGGCACTGTCTGATGAGCAGAGCTGCTCTCCATTCTGAACCACGCTACTTGCTGCCTCTAGAAATGAGAGCAAATGCGAAGGAGAACCTGCTGAGGCCAGGCAAGTAGCTGAGGTAAAACATGAGAGGAACAGTGACGGTCAACCTCGCTGCTGGACAGGGCTGGGAAACAGGAACCAAGTGCTCTCCCGGAGAACAACCTGGCCAAAGTCAGAGGCCCAGGGACCCAGTGCGGACAGCCTTGGGGATTGCTATTCGAGGAACTAGAAGAATGACCCAGATGCCCCAGGAAGCTCAGGCCGGACACTACCAACCAGAGGCCATAGCCCAGGGACCTCACCAGGCTGAATCAGGGGGGCTTCCTGGAGGTGGCCACTCCACACTGAAGGCTATGGTGGTCACTGCTGAGGTCAGAGCATCCCGGCAATACCATCCTTTCTTTAGCAAAAATCATGGTGTTTTATATTTTGTTCACCATGGATTTCTTTATATGAATTTTGATTTTTCTAAGTATTTATTTATTTTTACTTTATTTTATTTTATTTTTTGGTCTTTTTTGAGACAGGGTTTCCCTGTATCCCCAGCTGTCCTGGAACTCACTATGTAGACCAGGCTGGCCTTGAACCCACAGTGATCTGCCTGCCTCTGCCTCCCAAGTGCTGGGATTAAATTTTTATTTTTTATTCTATTTTAGTATTCATTATTTTTTATTTTATGTATATGAGTATTTTGCCTGTATGTAAATGCACCATGGGCAAGAGCCAGAAGACGCTGTCAGATATCCTAGAACTGGAGTTATAGATGGTTGTTAGCGGCCATGTGGGTACTGGGAATCCAACCCAGGTTCTCTGGAAGAACACCAAGAGTTCTTAACCAATAGCAAGTCATCTCTCCAGCCCCTTATTTTGAAATTTTGAGACAGGGTCTCCCTATAGACCCAGCTGGCCTGCAACTTGTTATGTAGACTGGTCTCCATCTCACAGAGATACACCTGCCTCTGCCTCTCAAGGGTGAGGATTAAAGCCATGTGCTACCACATCTAGCTGATTTATTTTATGTGTATGTTTGCCTGCTTGTATTTAGGTGCACTGTGTGTACAATGCCTGCAAAGGCCAGAAGAGGGTGTCAGATCCCCCGGAATCAGTTTTAGATGGTTGTTAGCCACCATGTGAGCGCTGGGAATCAAACCTAAGTCCTTTGCAGGAGCAGCCAGTGCTCTTAACGGCTGAGTCACCTCTCCAGCCAGTTTTAACTCTTTAAATGGCAATCTTGCTGGTTGGCCCCCGAGGCACCCCCTTAAGTTCTGTACCCAGCTCTGCTCTGACCCTCTGATAGGCAGGCACTCTGCAGAGGGGGGCACTGTGTTGCAATGGCACAGCCACAGGTGGGAGGGAGTCCACCCCAGCAAGACTCAGTCAGGCTTGCACAACCAGCCACATCCCACCGTGTTCCTCCCTCTAGCAGCTCCGGCTGGGCCCGCCACCTGCCATGATCCTTTCCTCCCCAAAGACCTGGTGGGGCTCCCTGTGCCCTTGGGCTCCTTGGCCTATCAGCCCAGTCCTCCACTTACAGATGAAGAAACAAACACCACAGGGAGGAAGTGACTTGCCCAAATGCTCAGTGACATACCCAAGGCCGGGCAGGGCTGAGCCAGGCACTCACAACTCCTTGTGTCATTTCCTACAACAGCACCAGCCTGGCAAAGGGCAGCCCCCAAACTGTCGGCTGATGGTGATCATATCAACCGCCAGTCCCCCTCCAGGCCACCTTTTCCAGAAGGTCCTCTAGGACTGCCCCACAGCCCCCTAGGCTCAGAGGACGCCCTCAGCCCTGCTTCTGCCTGCCCTCCTTAGTTGCTCTGTTTGTGGGGGTTCACCTGTGTCAAGCCACCAACATGGTCTGGGTCTGCATCGCTTCTTGTCCCCCCTACCTTCCACAGTGAAGCTCAAGGCCTGGCATTTAATCCCAGCTCAGAAGGAAAGAGTCATCTGAAATCTCTAATCCTTACCAGCCAGTTAGTTCTTCCTGGGCTCTGGTTTAATTCTCTCTTGCTGGAGCCAAAGCTTTAACCCTTTTAGTGACTTTTTCAACTCAACACCAGAATTTGAACTCACTGCCCCATTTCTTTCCCAGTTCAACGTCCCTTTCTTGGCATCAGTACCCACTACTGACTAGTGACACCAAGTTCACCAACCCAACAAAATAACCCATAGCCTTGGCTCGTGTCAGACACACTCGAGCTTCTTTTCCTCTCTCAAGTGCCAGTGTAGGCCCTGCCCCTGCCAGATCCCCCCCCCCGCTCTGTTCCCTTGGTCCTTACAACAATCACAAAGCCTGACGTTTCTATCCCATGTCACAAGCGTGGGGGTCACACTTACTCAAATCCTCTGCAGCAGCCCACAGGGCCTTCGGAGAGTGGACTGCCTCTGTGAAGCAAGCAGGAAAGCTTCCAGAAGGCTCCTGCCCTGGGCCTCTCAGCACATGTAGAAGGCTGCAGGGTGGAGAAAGGAAGGACACTGTTCCATCCAAAGGGAACTGAATGTGCAAACCCCAAGGTTACACGGGAAACGGCCAAGTACTCCGGAGATGAGATAGTCCATGGGGCAGGAAGAGAGGCCACCCAGTCGCTTGGGAAGCAGCTGTCCAGCCACCTGTAGAGCTACTGGTCCTATGGGAGTGCCCTCTGAAGGCTTCCCCTTGCCTTCTTTGCATTCTGATTTGCATGCGTGAGTCAGGAAGCCAGGACAGCCTTGAAGGTCCTCACTCCCCTCACCTCCAGGAAGCCCTACAGCTCCCAGGTTGCATCCCGGATATGCGTGGTTCTACTCCAGGTTCAAGGGGAGACCTGCCCCTGGAAAAAGTGGGAGGGAAGGCAAGCCCAGGTCCAGCCGAGGTCTCAGCTGTCCCTTCCTGCCCCCGGCATAGTCCAACCCCTGCCCCACAGCCCAACGGCCCCATGTTTCCAAGAGCAGACAGCTAGGCAGACACCACTAGCACCCATACCTCAGGAAACCCTTCGAGTTCTCCACACAGGAACCACAACCACACAACTACCTGGGTCTACAAACCACACCCCGAGGCACCACAAATGCACACCTCAGCCTGTGTCTCTACTCAGGCCGCCTAGCACAGCTTCCCTCCTGCCGCTAGCACTCAGGCCTCATGCCGCCACCGACAATTCCAGTGCACATGACTGCCCAAGAGCCCCGCACAGCTGCCCCTGAGCCCCAACGTGCCCAACACCTTGCCCCACCCACGCCTGGCCCAGCAGACAGGTGGTACCTGAGGCAAGACCACCCTCCTAGGCACCAACTGCACCTCGTAGTGTCCACGGAGCTCTGCGAGCTCCGGCTCGTGGGCAAGAAGCCCTGGAGACACTTCCTGTAGCTAATGAGGAACTAGGTGGGGGCTGGGCTCCCAGCCCAGAGGGTGCAGAAGTGACCCCCACCCTGCCAAATCAGCCACCTCTGAAGTAAGGGAGCAAGTGCAGGACGGGTGGGACATGGCACTGCAGATAGACCCCTGGGCCGAAAATATTTCCTCCCACTTAGGGACTGGAAGCTGCGAAGTTTGCATGAAGGCCTGACAGCTTCCAGGGCTACTCCACCCTGTGTGCTCACCTCCCAGACTCTCCAAAGCATCCTGCCCATGCCATCTGGGGTGGGACCTGTCTTCTGGAAGTCCTGAGTGCTGGCGTACCCACCCCAGGGCCTGCGTGAATGGAATGAAAGGTTGCCTCAGCTACCCAGTAGGAATTGGAGGTTGGAGACCTGGCAGTAGGTCCCTAGGCCCCAGACCTGGGGCTCTGTCCCTACCTGAGGTGTGAGGCAAGCCCAGCTCCAGCCTGGCTCTACCACTGCTGACCTGAAACCCTGAGCAAATCCCCTTCTGTCCGAGGCCACAGTTTTTCCCTTTACAAAGTAGGGCTCTCTAGGCTGGTATGGTATACCACACCTTTTTTTTTTTTTTTTGGACTTTTTGAGACACAGTCTCCCTGTAGCCCCAGCTGTCCTGGTACTCACTCTGTAGACCAGGCTGGCCCTGAACCCCCAAAGATCCGCCTGCCTCTGCCTCCCAAGTGCTGGGATTAAAGGCGTGCGCCACCATGCCCAGCATTGGTATACCACACCTTTAATCCCAGCACTTGGGAGGCAGAGGCAGGCGGATCTCTGTGAGTTCAAGGCCAGCTTGGTCTACACAGTGAGTTTCAGGCCAGCTGGGGCTTCAAGGAGATCCTGTCTCAAAAGCCCAGAATCCAGATGACTGTGACACATCACCTCATATGTACCAGAGGCCAGACTTTCATCTTCTGCTGGTTCCTCCATGGCCAGACCAGTCACTTCCTGTCCCCAGTCTCAAGGCTGTGACTGGTCCCGCATGGACCATCCCTCGGTGCTGGACAAAAAAGATGCTTGCAGGACCCGCCACCAGACTGTGCAGCTAAGCAGATGGAGAACAGGCTGGGTAGAGTCCTCTCCCCTGGCTTTACCACCTCCTCCATGGGACAGTCCACACACAGAGGACGTGGTGAGGGGTAGAGTACTTTCACAACCTCTTACAGCATTACCCTAATAAAATACTAAGCCACAGTTTTATTAATGATCAGGGGACATTAAAAGCTAAAGGACAGTGGACAATCCCTGGTCATAATTTCAGACCTAGCTCTAACTCCCAACTCCCATTCCCATTTCTGAGTATGGGATTTGATTCTGTTTATCTCCTTTTGGAAACAGAGTCTCACTATGGCCAGCCTGGAACTCACTATGTAGACCAGACTAGCCTCTAACTCAGAGTTCTGCCTGACTCTGCCTCTAAAGGTGTGTGCCACCACACAGCCAGCCTACTGCTGGGATTTGAACACAGGGACTTGTACATGCTAGGCAAGTGCTCTACCACTGAGCTACACCCCCACCTCCTACCTCCATCGTAAAAAAAGGCTTTCGCTTTCTATAAGCTTTATGTCTGCATTGTTTGAAGGTTTTATAATTGTGTATAACTTCTATAATTAGAAAGAAAGAGGACTGGGATATAGCTCGATGGTAGAGCATTCCCTAGTACACTTGAGGCTCTGGGTTTGAGCCCCAATTAGGAAGGGGGGAGGAGAAAATGACAAGTATATTTTATTTTTTTACAAGGACTTTAATTATTTTTATTTATTATTTCTTATATGTATGAGTGTACTGTCTGCATGTATGTTGGTGCACCTGTGTTGTGCAATGCCACAGAGATCAGAAGAGGGCGTCGGATTCCCCTGGAACTGGAGTTAAAGATGATTCTTAGCTGCCATGTGGGTGCTGGGAATCGAACCCCGGTCCTCTGCAAGAGCAGTTGTTGCTCTTAACCGCTGAGTCATTTCTCCAGCCCCAAGTATATTTTCTTTTACTCTTCCTGTGTCTACCACCTAAATGTTAGGTTTGTAGGTGTGTGCCACCAAGCCAAGGTTCCCAGTACTCTGTAAACTGGGGTTGGAGAATCCAGAGTTGGAGGACAGCTTGGGCTACAGTAAGTTCCAAGCTAGCCTCAGTTACATAGCAAGGCTGTCTCAGAAACAAGTAAACGAGGCTGGAGCGATGGCCTACTGGGTAAAGCACTTGTCACAATGTGATTTGAACCCCCTAAACCCCTGTAAAGCTAAGGGCAACATGCAGGTTGTAAGGCATGAAGTTGCTACTGTCCTGGGCCATCTGGCCTGGAAAAGGAGCCCCACACCCTCTCCCAGCCCACACCATCCTTGTGCCCTCCTGTGGGTTTCAGACACAGCTAATCGAATAAGGCTTCCCTCCTAGGCGCCAGCGCAGCAGCGAGGCTGGGACTGCCTGGCCTCCACGGGGAAGCACAGAAGCCCATTAGTGAACGCCAGGCTCTGGGGGCCCATGGTTTGTCTTCCGGGACAGCATCTGACCGGCCATATTCTCAATCCTCATCCAGGGCCCCCTCATGTCTAAGCCTCACCCCAGAAGAAGGGCACTCAGGGAGCAAGGTGTGACTCTCTGGTCCCTCACTTGCAAATCAAGGAAGCTGAAAGTGAAAGAGCTGGTTTTAGGCCTTGTGACAAAGTGTTACAAACTGTCCCACTCTGGCCCGACCATGAACTCCCCACCTCAAGCCATTCCTCACCAGTACGTTTCTGACCCGTGCCCTCCTCAATCTTTGCCTGGACCTCTCTGGTTTTGCTGGAAATGGCACCCATGGTCCCACACAAGCTAGCTAACGCCTCTACCAGAGCCACAGTCTCGGCCCTTGGCTTCTCTTACCTGGACCCTGACCCTGTCCCTGCTTCCTGCCTTTTCCTCCTCTGCAGCCAGCATCTCAGCATACTGCTGGGCCAACATGATGCTATGCAGAACTGGTCCCCTAACCCTGACCCAGCACCGCCTCAGCCCAAGCCTTCTTCCCTGCTCCCAGGCCCCAGTTCAGGCCCTCCCTACCAGCACATACCTGAAGAGACCTTAGCACCATGAAGGGCCTGGCCCAGTACCACGGGGAGCTGGCCTAGCCCCGTCCCTGTCACGGTAGTGCTTTCAGGGGGATTGGTACTTCCTGCTACCACAGGGGGCACATATTGAGCAAGGGGGAGGCCAGGTACCACAACTCGGCTCCAGAAAGATCCTCCTCTGTGACCGCTGCCCCCACACCCCTGCAGGGGGCTGTGAACAACTAAATGGGGCAGAAACAGGAAGCCACTGACCACAGGAGGGCGGGAGAGCACAGGGCTGACCGCAGGATCACTGGCAGCAGGAGGGGACACACCAAGGTCACCAGTGCTCATGTGATAGGACCCCCACTATGAACCCCAGGGAGTGAAGGCCAGCTCTAGCTGGTTGGGCAGGGAAGAGCTAGCCAACCGGGATCTCCTGCCCATAGAGGAAGCTCAGTAGGCTCTCCGTACCCAGTACCAGTGACCTCAGGAAATAAGGACTCAAACCTGCCCTGCCGCTAGGCCTCTGGAATGGAGAGGCTAGATCCGTGAGCTCTTGCTGCTGACACCTGACAGTGGACATTGCTGTGTTGAAGAAGCCCAGATGGCTCGGCAGTTCGACAGCAGCTGGGAATAGAAGGGCGATAGGGAGATGGGGACCAGCCCCACAAGCTTTGGCCCCCAATGTGACATGTGACCTCAGTGACCAGACAACAGTCAGGAAGACTTGCTCAGCCTCCCCTCTCCAGCCCTTGTCCAGCGGGGTCAGAGGGGGCATCCTATCCCATCCCTCGGCAGCACACAGAACCTGGGCATATAGCATGTATATGGTCCACAGGCACCTCTAGCATGCTGCACTACCCCATAATCCTCACGCCTTAGAAGCAGGTGGTGGTGAAGCCCTCTTCACGGATGAGTAAACTGAGCCTCAGGAAGTTCAAGTAACTTGCCCAAAGTGACACAGGAGACAGACCTGAACCAAGGGCTTCCCAGGCCCTTGTGAGGGAGAGTGTGAAGACAGGCAGGCAGGAAAGGAAGAGGGAAGGTGAGTGTGGGTTGAGCAGGGTCTTGAAGGCCATGTTAAGACACTTCTCACTGTTCAATGAGAAGGTCTCGGATGGCAGCAGGGGGAGGTACACAAAGCATCTGGTGACAGGCAGCAGGCCTCGATTCCTACTGCTATGAGACTTGGGAATTCACCTGGCTTTGGTTTTGTTTGTTTTTCCATGTGTGTGTGTGTGTGTGTGTGTGTGTGTGTGTGTGCAGGCCACATGTGAAGATCAGGTGTCTTCCTCAAGCATACTCCACCTTATTTTTCAAGACCAGGTCTATTGAACTCAGAGTTCACCAACTTGATTAGACTGGCTGACAATGAGCGCCGGGGTCCACTTCTCTCCACCTCCCGGAGCTGGGCTGCAGATACACAGCACTGGGCCCAGCTTGGCATGTGGCTGCTAGAAACATTACATGGGTATTACAGGAGTGCTAGAAATCCAAGCTCTCAAAGTCCTCATGCCTGCGTGTCAGGACCCAGCCTGCATGGCACAACCCAGCTCTGTGTCACAACCCAGCCATCTTCCTGGCCCCCAAGAAACTCTGAAGTGCTCCCTGAGTCTGATTCCTCAATCTTCTGTACTATGGGATTTTTTTTTTTCAATTTCTTTTCTTTGTTGTTTGGTCTGTTTGTTTTGGTTTTTTGAAGAACAGTTTCACTATATAGCCTAGGCTGGCCTTGAACTCATAGCAATCATCCTGCCTCAGCCTTTGGAACACAAGTATTTCACAAATACAGAGTTGGAGAGGTAAGGGCGGGACAGGATCTGCGGATGGCTGGACTAAGGACAGAGGCCACCTGGTGAGATGGCAAGGGCGGGGTTAGACATAGTTACTATGAAGTTCAGGCAGAAGTCTAGACACCTCCTCAGACAAGGTTCTGAGGCTCCCTGGGGCCCTCTCTAGTTGGGCCCAACTCTTCTTCCCAACTCAGGCTGCCTCAGACACAGGCCACTGGGTGGCCTGATAAACACTTCTGAATGCCCCCACACAGGGTTAGTCCTGGCTCAGACCCCTTATGCTGCCCATGACTCAATAGGTCCCCACAGCAACTGACAACCACTTCTGGCTCCCAGGAGTCTGAGACCAGCCATCCCCCCACAAGGCAGACCTGCTTTCCCCTGCCTACTCTATCCCGAGGCTCCCTGCCCAGGGGAGCTCAGAATGGCCTGTCACGGGCCCCATTTCCTTCAGAGCTATTCCCTGATACCTACCCCTTCCTCCCAGGCCTGGGCTTACACTACTCTACCTAGCTGTCATTATTCTCTACCCCACCTTCCAAGCCCTGGAGCCATCTGCTCTGAGAGACTGACTTCCAGGTCCCAGGCAGATCGCACCAGGCTACACTGTGCCTGTGTCTTCCACATAAACATTCTCTCACCCAGGTCACACTGCAGTCTGTGGGCTCCCAGCTCAGGTGCTTCCTGCTCCACTGACGCCCACCACAGCTCGACCTTCTCCCCCACCTTCCCCAGGACCACCTGCTCATCACATCAGAAGGCACCACATCCCACCCTCCCCATTTTCAGAAGGGAAGTGAGTCTCAGAGCCTAACCAGGGCCACACAGCAGACTAGCGGCAGGACCTGGGCCTAGACCACAGCCAGAGCTGTCGCTTCCTTGGCCTGTTAGACTTGGAAAAGGAATGTCCCCTAAAATGATGTCAAAAGATGCTGCAAGCCGGCGTGGTGACGCACACCTTTAATCCCAGCACTCTGAGGGCAGAAGCAGAGGGAGAAGAGGGAGAGGAAGGAGAGGAGGCAGAGGAGGGAGAGGAGGGAGAGGAGGGAGAGGAGGGAGAGGAGGGAGAGGAGGGAGAGGAGGGAGAGAGGGAGAGGAGGGAGAGAGGGAGAGGAGGGAGAGGAGGGAGAGGAGGGAGAGGAGGGAGAGGAGGGAGAGAGGGAGAGGAGGGAGAGGAGGGAGAGAGGGAGAGGAGGGAGAGAGGGAGAGGAGGGAGAGGAGGGAGAGGAGGGAGAGGAGGGAGAGAGGGAGAGGAGGCAGAGGCAGAGGCAGAGGCAGAGGGTGAAGAGGCAGATTTCTGAGTTTGAGGCCAGCCAGGTCTACTACATACAGAATTCCTGTCTATTAAAAACAAAAACAAAACAAACAAACGGGTGTGCTGAGCCTGGGCCATTTCTCTATAGAAAAACAGGGTAGAGGTGTTTTGGGTGATTTGTTTGAGACATGGTGTCATGTAGCCCAGGCTGACCTTGAACTTGCTAAATAGCCAAGGATGACCTTAAGCTTCTTTCTGTGGTTTGTGGTATATGTGTGTGTGTGTGTGTGTGTGTGTGTGTGCGTGAATGTGTGTGTGTTGAGTGTAGGCACGTATGGCGTGGTACAGGTGTAGAGGCCAGGTGTCCATCCTTGATTTCTACCTTGCTCAGGACAAAGTGGTTCACAGTGGCATATGCCAGGTTAGCAGGCCTGAGGCTCTTGATTTCCCCCCACCTCCCATCTTCCTGTAGGAGTGCTGGCACAATAGATGAATGTGTTAATGTGTGGGTTCTGGGGGTCCAATGATAAGACAGAGCCCCTGATCTATCTCCTCAACCCGACCTTGAATTTCTGATCCTCCAGCCTCCGCTTCCCAAGTACTGTGATTAGAAGCATGGACCAGCACATCTAGCCTTTGCCGTGCCGGGGACAGAACCCAGAGACCCCTGCATGCCAGACAAGCACTCTACCAACTGAGCTCATCTCTAGTCTACAATGTGGGTTTTCAGGCCACTTGGCAGTACAGGCAAATAAAGTATCCTGGTCAGGTCCCTGGATCTTCAGACTCCCTAGGCTCAGTGTCATCTTTGGAGCAGAAAAAGAAAGACAAGGAAGAGGAAGATGATTGGGGGGGGGGGCTTTAGCTAATGCTCTGGCATCCATTCATCAAGCGGGGGGGGGGAGGTCACCCCAAACTGCCATGATGTCATCTGAAAAAGCATCAGTCCCCAGCCCTGCCCCCCAGAGACTCCCCCTTTCTCCCTGTCAGGTACAGGGTGGCCTCTAGGAAAAACTGTTACATTTTAGTTACTCACAAAGCAGCAGGATGTGGTGGCACACACCTTTCATCCCAGCACTTGGAGGCAAAAGCAGGCAGAGATCTCTATGAGTTCAAGGCCAGCCTGGTCTATATATCAAGTTCCAGGTCAGCCAGGGCTATAAAGTGAGACCCTGTCTCAAAAAGTAGAAAAACATAAACCTGGAGAGATGGCTGCATGGTGAAAAGCCCTGGCTGATCTTGCAGAGGACTCAGGTTTAATTCCCAGTGCCCACATGATAGCTACCAACCATTCCTAACTCCAGTTCCAAGGGAATTTGACACCTTCTTCCAACCTCCACAAGCACAGATCAACACAGGTGCACGTACACACGTGCAGGCAATACACTCATACACTAAAATGAAAATAAAATATATTTTTTAAATGGAAAGAAAACACCATATTCCAGTCCACTGAAGGTCTCCACTGAAGAGATGGTAAGGGGGAGGGGGTGTTCAGACGGGTGAAAGCCTGACCTAGCTCACATATCAGGAGATACTGGTCTGGAGACATGGCTCAGCGGTCAAGAATACTGACTGCTCTTCCAGAGGACCCGGGTTCAATTCCCAGCACCCACATGATGGCTAAAGAACCGTCTTAGGCTGGGCTTGGGGGCGCATGCCTTTAATCCCAGCACTCAGGAGGCAGAGGCAGGCAGATCTCTGCGAGACCCTGTCTCAAAAAGACCAAAAACAAAAGAGATATAGAGCAGGGCCCAACTTGTCCTAAACTCTAGGATGTCATAAATGCTGAGCCTAAAGGCACAGATTTTTCACAGAGGTAGGTGGCACAAGCAGGGGCTAGGAAGTATGCCCCAACCCCAGCAAGGACCCCATCAGCCAGGGGGTCTTCTGCGAAGCTGCCCAGACTCAAGCCTCTGCCTTCACTTCTCTCTGTAGGGTCTTCTAGTCTGGCCCTCATCTTTCAAGGCTTGACCTGGGTCTGCTGAGCCACATCTCACCATGTCTCTGATGTCCACAGTGTGACCCCTGACATTGCTCTATAACCCAGCTGGCCCCAGTCTCCCTGGGTGTCTCTGCAACTGCACCCAGGAGTCCATGGGGTTTTCCTCAGGAATGTCATGGATCTAGTCCCTGTAGCTCCCTACCACAAGATATTGTTCCTTCTGCTACCACTGGGTCTCAAGGCCAGCTCTGCCAATTTCTGGAAATGGGAACCACAGACCATGGTTGCATAAGCCTGGAGGCCACAGGGACATCGGAGCCACTGAGTAGCCCACAAAACTCTAAGCCTCAGTCTAATGACAACCTGGTCACAGTATGGCACAAGGCTCAACTCCCGACACTAAGCTTTGTAGGCTTTACTGGGGAGCACTGCACAGCAACCACTAGACCCCCTCAAATCTCTGATGCTTTGAATGTCACACTCACAATCCTACCAGGCAGCTCAGATAGAGAAAGGCAGTGAGTGAAGAGATGGAGAGGCCTCCCTCCCAATCGCCATTACCCCTCACCTGGTCGATTTGGTTCCTTCCATTAGTGTTGTCCATACCTGGGACAGAAGGGCCTGGGGAAAGGAGACAAGGGATCCCCAAATGGATGGGTGCTGGTAGGAAAGACCTGGGTACCCAAGAAGCTACAGAGCTCTGGCGGCTCAGTCCTGGACCGCCCTGTCCTAGGACTGTGGACCTACACTAGCCTAGCCAAAGGACATGGGGCCAAACCAGACTTCCTGGGGCCCCTGGGCAGCCAAGATTCCATGTCTCCACCCTCAGATGACAGGACTAATCCTAAGAGGTCCTTCCCCCTCTCCTGCCCTCATAAAAATTAAGATAAGGAAGAGAAAGATTTGGGCATGCTGGGGGGGCACAAAATGGACCTCTGATCCCTGTACTCCTTCTGGCCTACTGCAGCCCTAAGCATCACACAATCCACGTCTGCTGTTTCCTCAGCAACAGAATGGGGTCTAGGAAAAATCAGGAGATTAACTCTAGAGTTGAGCCCCAGGACCTCTGGACTCAATGGGATTAGGCCAGTCTGCAAGGAGAATGCCCTCCAGGCACACTCTCTGCTCCAGAGCTGGTCCCCAGAATGTCGAAGACCCAGCAGCCCCCAGTCACCTACTGCAGCAGGGAATCCTAAGGGAGAACAGGGGTTCGAGTTGCAGCTAGTCTAAGAAATGGATGGTTCCTGGGAAACTGCCCGGCCTCTTGGCCTCAGTTTGCTCACCTGTAAAATGGAAATGCCGAAACAACAGTGTCTACCACTGTCATTACTATGGTAAAATAATCATGTTACCCAGGGTTTGGTGGTGCACGCCTTTAATCCCAGCACTCGGAAGGCAGAGGCAGGAGGATATCTGTGAGTTCCAAGCCAGCCTGGTCTACATAGTGAGTTCCAGGCCAGCTGGGGCTACAGGGAGACCCTGTCTCAAAAAGTCCAAAATCATCGTCATCATCATCATCATCATCATCATCTTACTGAACCGATCATTTAATTCTACATCTCCTAGCTACTCTAACCCAGTGATCTAGGACAGATGTCTTTAACTATGGGATGGGCTTTCTTTTCTGACCTGTGACCTAAAGGATTAGACAGACTTTATAGGAAAGGCTGTGCTGACAATGAACCTGCACTGTAGCCCCTCACTGCCCCTGATGGTTGGGGTCAGCTGCCCCTGTGGGCTAAGACTGTTTACCTCAGAGTCCTGGGGGATTGACTGGGGAGACGGGGATAGGTGAACAAAAAGTCATGAGTTTTCTGAAAGAGCTGGGGGGTCCTGGCTGAGCTCTGTGGAGAATAACATTAGAGAGGGACCCTGGGACCTCCACATCTCTACAGTGTTAAGATTCCTACAGAACCCCTAAAACACAAAACACTTCTATGCTGTGAAGGGGCAAAATCTGGGCTGAAAAACCAGAGGAAGGGGGTGGGGGTGGAAGCAGCTGCCCCCATACTGCCCAGAACACAAAACAACAAAACACAGGATCCAAAGCAGGGTAAAAATGACAGTCAAGAGGGTAAGGCAGTACCAGCCCTTAAACACCTCAGTACCCAGGCTAGTACCTGGTCCAGGCTCCCAAGGGTTAAGACTTGGAGGGGGGGGGTATGTAATGCAGGATCAGTACTGCTGGACAGACGGGCCTGGAGCCCAGAGCCTGCCTCCCTTCCCCCTCCCTTGGGAACAGAGGCCACTTGTTTGGGCATTGGCGGCTGGCTTTGAGCTTAGCCAAGGGACAGTGGGGTGGGGAGAGGCCTCAGAGAGCGGCAGGGACTCCCCTCCCTCGAGCAGAGGCTAGGCCTGTCCCAGCACTAGCCCTAGTTCTCTGGGCCCCCTTCCTTGCACAACCCCTTGCTCTGGCTCTGCCTTTCCTTCACTCTAACACTGGGCAGGACGCTTGCTTTAGCAGTTTGTCCTGGGAATATCTTCATATTCTGAGCTTATCATCCCATCTGGTGGATGGGAAGAGGGGGCTCTGTAAAGCACCAAGACTTGAAGACTCACCACACAGGGCTTAGTGGCAGTACGGAGACTCCAGGCTGCACATCCCTAGGCGGTCCAGTGCCCTGCACCTCTCGTCTCTACGAAACTCTAAAGGAAACTTGTAAGCTGTACCATTGCCCAGGACAGAAAACAGGGCTGGAAGCCATTGAAACAAGGCGCTGCAATAAGCCCACTTCTGAACCCTGAAGTCTAAAGAACCTGAGGATTTGATGAAGAGAAAACTGGGGTGGGTGGGTAGGCAAGTGAGGAGCCCTGCCTGGCTCAAGTGAAGCCTGAGGGCCATCGGGGTCACCATCAGTAGTAGCCTGCCTGGGACACCTCCTTCCCACCCTATTCCAGTAAGTTGCCTCTGGGGGGTGGTGGTGGGGTGTCCTGGCCAGGGTCTAAAAATTTTAGACTCCAACCAGGCACGAGCCCCAAGGGGTTTTCTACACACCCTCCCTGGCCACCCCTTGCAGCCACACCCATCCTTGTCCTTTTTGTAGAGTTTATCCCTATTTCTTTCTGTCTCTGCACAAGCTCTGCCCTCACCTGGGGGTCCAGTTCTTCCAAACTACCACTTAACTGCCAAGTTCTCCTCCAAGCATCTCCTCCTCCTGGGCCCGCACCTGTCCACGCCTGTCTCCATCGCTCTACTACATGCCTTCTACCCTATAATGAAGGCTTGGCCTAGCTGAGTGCTCTGGGCTCAGGTATCAATGACCTTAGACCCCGGCAGCAGTCAAAACCTTTCCTGAGCACTCAAGTCCCCTTTGCATCTGGGCATTGGAAATGGCTCCCCAGCAGACCGGATTTGGGGAAACATACGACAGAAACTTCCTGTAATGAGGCTCCTGATCTATCGGAGTCTCGGAGCACCCAAAGCCACCCCTGGAGTTCTGAAGACTGGACACCCACCAAGCCCACCCGGCCATCAGCAGTCGGCACTCCAAGCCCCGTAAGCCCAACCACCCACTCCCAGTCTGACCCCATTCAGTGAACACAGCCATCCTTTTCCAGCAATTTGGGCCAGGTAGGCTCTTGGGAGGCCGTGCCCCCAATAACTGGTGGAGAACTGAGGTACGGAGACCGGAAGTAGCCTGCCCAAGGTGACTGAAGCCCCAGATCCAGGGCTCAGGGTTCCATGGATCTGCAGAGCTGTAAGGGTCTCCCCGGTCCATTCGGAGGGAACTTTCATTTCACAAATGGGGAAAGCAAGGCGCCCGGGGCGGGCCGGCTCCAGAGTCCGGGGGCCGGCAAAGCCGAAGGGCTGGGGGCTGGAAGCCGGGGTCGCCCTCCTCACTACCAGTCAGGCCAGCCGCCTCATCCCCCCGAGGCACGGCGACCCTCCCCACCTCCACCCCCAGGCTGGAGAACCGACCGGGTGACCCGGGGGAAAGCGCGCCCGGCGCCGCGCGGCCTCACCTGTCCCTTCTGCGGAATGGGGACACTGCGGAGCACAGTTGGCGAGCGGGCTGCGGAGAGGGAGGCCCAGCAACAGCACCGAGCAGCTGAGAGCAAAGACCACTCCACGCGGGGACCCGGGGTCCCGATACTGCTCCAGACTCACGCGGCCGCCAACTCGCGGCAGCCGGCCGGGCGCGCCCACCCCGCGGGGCGCTTCCGCCCGCCCCACGTGACACCCCGGGGACAAGAGGGCGGGGAAGGGGCAGGGAGCCGGGCCGGCCCCGCCCCGCCCCCAGCCTAGTAGCTGTCCTGGGTTTGTCTCTCCCTGCTAGCACACGGAGACCCAGGGCTACCCCATCCCCTGCTGAGCTTCCACTGATCCTTGAGTCGCCCCTCGCCAGCCCGGTTATGGTGAGTTACCCCTGGGAGGACACCACACACACACAGGGCCTCCCTTGGGAGCCCTTCTACACCATCCTTTTAGAGCACCCCACTTCTGTCCCCAGATCACATCTCCCCGCACTGAGTGCTTGGGAAGTCCTGCCAGAATCTGGGAGTCTCACCTCTTCCCCCTCACACGTGAAGTCCCCTGATTTGGCAGGCATTTCTGGGTCCTGTGGCCAGGGCTTCTCTGGGAGTAGCCAGCCCAGAGGCTTTAACTTATCTGAGCTTCAGTTTTTCCACAGGTACAATGAGAATCTTTGGAAGATCAGCTGTCACCAGGGTGGGCCAAGGGGAGGTGGGAGGTGCCTTTAATTTGAGTGCTGACTCCATGCCAGGTCTGGTGATGGGTAATTTGCCCCTTTTATGTCAATTCTCACTTGCTTGAAGGTAAAAATTATCACCCTAGGCTATCCATTAGCAAACCAGAGTCTGGAATTTTTTAGAGCTTACCCAGAGTTACTAAACTATTATTGAGCAAAATACAACTTGACCTGTCTGGGATGTAGGGTCTCCTGCCCATTCCCTCTGGCCATTGAAACTGTTCCTCTGGAAGGGACCTGACTCTGGGCAGACCCCTCTTCTTCCAGGAGGGCTAAAGCCAGCAGCTTTCCAGGAGGGGTGAACAGGGTTAAAACTTGGGGAGTACTTCCCGACCTCAAGTTCTCATGAAGCCTAACACACTGGAGAATGGCCCTGTGGCCAAATCTGGGTGGGCAGCAGAGGGGCTGCAGAGACCAGAGGTGGCACAGACATCCCTCTAGATGTCACAGCAGCCAGAGTGTAACACAGGTGAGGGCTGGGATCTGGTCAGAGGATGGGGACCTACAGTTCCTGCTAATGTAGTCAGTCCTAAGGTCTTCAACAGATTGGATGTGCTGGAAGTATGATTCACCAGCATCATACACTCCCCTCCTCCAGGACAGGCTGCTGCACCTCCAATCTGAGGCCCTCAGCCTTTGACCTGCGGACCCCTCCCCTTCATTTCTGAGATAATGGAAGCCTGTCAGGGAGCACCATACCAAAGTCCATAGCTGGCTTGGACAGGAGTCTGTCACACAGTAGAAACCTGACCTCTGGGCAGAACCGCTCCTTCACCTAGAGCCGTAAAGATCAAGGAAACAGCCTGGTAAGCAGCAAAGTGAATGTGCAGGGAAGAAGAGACAAAGGACAGGAGGAGGTGACCAGCAGTTACACAAGTGTTCAAAGGCCTAGCTAGAAATAATGGTATTAAGGAAATTAATTGTAGATCAGAGCAGCCGTGGTGCCAGGCAGATGAGAAGCTCACACAAGAATGAACAGGCTGGGGCTGTACATCGTTTATTGGGGCTGTGTCCAGCCAGGCCACAGCCACCTGAACAGGAGCCCAGCGCCCCTAGAAGGCGGGTGGGATAGGAAGTGCAGAAGGCTCCGCCCCCAAGGCTCCACCCCAGTCCAGTCTCGGTCCTTGCAGAGGGGCAGCACTCAGGTGAGCGAGGTATCATCATCGCTGCCCTCGCCGCCCGCACCACCCGCTCGCTCCTCCCGGCTCTCGGCCACGGAGCTCTCATCGATGTTCTCCAGCGAGTCCGCGTGCTGCACCGACAGCTCTGACAGCGCCAGGCTGGGCAACGGGCTCTGTTCGGGGTGTAACCATGGCTTGAAGTGTGGCTGGTGCTTCAGCTTCCACTCTGGATACTTGACGCAGGCTTTATACATCTTCTTCATGGCCTGCGGACGGAGTAGAGTCAGAGTCCCGCGTCCCTCCAGCGCTCTCCAGCGCCCTCCAGCGTTGCACAGCAGTCCTGGGCTTCCCAACTCTGGCCCAGTTTCCCTGTTCTAACTCTGCCCCATCTAGGCCTAAAAGGGTCTCCATCCTTGACTCCGGCCCTTCCCCACCCCCACCACTCCCAACCCCCCTTTATCACCAAAGTCCCAAGGCCACTCACCTTGGGAGCCAGGAACTGGGATGATTTATTCACCACCCATTTGGGTAAGGAGCCTGTGAGGGTAGGAGAGGGAGAGAAGGTGAGGAGGAAAGAGACGACCTCGGGAACCCAGCCCCACCCACTTCCAGCACCTCCCACTGCCAGCCCCACCCACTGCCATCACCTCCCACTGCCAGGCAGCAGGCTCCAGCCAGGTGTGGTGGCGCACACCTTTAATCCTAGCGCTTGGGAGGCAGAGGCAAGTGGATCTTTGTGAGTTCAAGACCAACCTGGTCTACATAGTGAGTTCCAGAACAACCAGAGCTACAGGGAGACCCTGTCTCAAAAAGACCAAAAAAAAAAAAAAAGATTCCCAGGCTCAACTCCATCCCCCCACCCCACCCCTCTGCAGAGGCCCAGGGCTGCCAAGAAAACCATAGGGTCCAAGGTAATCACAAGCAACCCACTGGGTTAACGTTCTGACCCACCAAGCTCCAAACTGCTACTTCCCTCCCCTCACATGGATCATCGTTTCTAAACGACCCATCTGCAGAAACTCCCTGATGCTTGGCCTGTCCCCTGCCTGTCCTGGGCCCAGCTAGAACAGCAGAGACCCCTTAGCCCAGCACCCCAGCCTGGCCTGACCTGGAATCTACAGACCAGCCCTCCACCTGTGTCATCCCCAAGGGTCTGTGCACACTTGGCACACTCATTAAAGGTCAGGAACCCCTGACCTGAGCCACTATGTCCAAGGGACTTGGGGTACAGCAGCCAAAGATGCTTCAGGCTTAACTATCGTCTAGCCACTCATCCAGTCACCCACTCACTCCACATTTACTGTGACATCCACCCTGAACCAGCCTAGGGGATCCGAAGAGGAGCTCAGCATCTAGGGTCTCAACTGGGGCCTGCTGTTCTGCTGGAGAGGAATGGGACCACGAAGCAGGGCCCAGGTGCTCACTCTGCGAATGAGAGAAAGAGGGCGTCTGACTCAGCCCTGGAGAGCTGATGGATCTGGGGTGCAGGCAGCTAGCTCAAGGTAAGGGCCGCATGGATAGTAAGGGGCAACAGCAGAGTATGGAAGGCCTGAGAATTCTGAGCAGAGGCTCAGGCTGTAGTCAGAGGGAAACAGTCATTTCTCCAGCAGGCCAGAAGGTTGTGAGGAAGTAAGTGCTAAAGACAAATTCCTCAGCTGGGCGTGGTGGCACACACACCTTTAATCCCAGCTATAGGGAGGCAGAGGCAGGTGGATCTCTGTGAAATTGAGGCCTGCCTGGTTTAAAAACATTTTATTTATTATTGTTACTTCATGTTTATGAGTGTAATGCCTGCATGAATATAAGTGCACCCTGGTGGTCCAGTGCCCAAGGAGGTAAGAGGGTGTCACATTCCTTGGAACTGGAATTACAGACTGTTGTTAGCCCACATGTAGGTGCTGGGAATTGAACCCGGGTACTCAGCAAGAGCAGCCAGTCTCTTAACCACTGAGTGCTCTCTCCAGCCCTGCCTGTTTAACATAGTGAGTTCCAGGCCAGCTGAGGCTACAGGGAAACCTTGTCTTAAAACAAAAGAAGATAAAACAAAACAATACATTCAATCCTTTAGTAGCTGGTTTGGACAGAAAAGATGTCTGAGAACCAAAAGAATGACGGATCCAGACACCGGCTGGAGGGTCTGGGGAACTGGCACCTGCCTGTAACCCAGAACCCAGGAGATGGAGCCCGGAAGACAATGGGCTCAAAGCCAGCCTGGGCTACACAGTGAGATAAAAGGAAAGAAGGGAAGGGAAGGAATGACTAAGGATTGGATTTAAGAACTGAGAAAGAGGGGCTGGCCCCAGCTAACCAGCAGGTGCTGGGCAGGGTGAATAGAAAGCGTGCCATGGATCAGAAGAAAGGGCAGATCTGGGAAGGGTGATGGTGAGTCCACAGATGGACACGGCGAGCCTCAGGCACCTAGAAGAGATCCTGAGGGAGAGGTCTTGCTGTCTCACCTCAGCAGACACAGCTGCCGTGAAAGTGGATAAGCCCAAGAATGAGAAGACAGGCTTGGAAAACCCAGGCCATTCCGGATGCAGATAGAGACAGGGCAGGAGCCATTCAGGGTAGGGGTGAGACGGGGCAGGAGCCGTTCAGGGTAGGGGTGAGACGGGGCAGGAGCCGTTCAGGGTAGGGGTGAGAAGGGGCAGGAGCCGTTCAGGGTAGGGGTGAGACGGGGCAGGAGCCGTTCAGGGTAGGGGTGAGACGGGGCAGGAGCCGTTCAGGGTAGGGGTGACAGGGGGCAGGAGCCGTTCAGGGTAGGGGTGACAGGGGGCAGGAGCCGTTCAGGGTAGGGGTGAGAGGGGGCAGGAGCCGTTCAGGGTAGGGGTGAGACACGGTAGGGTGCCAGCACCCAGGAAGGTAGTTCCAAGCCTGCTGAGAGGAGCAGTGACTGGTGCCTTGGCCCATTTGCTTCAAACCACTAGCTCTGTACAGAGATGCCCCCAGTAATAAATAGGTCCTAACAGATGGCCTTCTGATCCCTGACAGATCAAGTCCCTCTCTTATGGTATAGGGAAGGATCCCGTGACGGGCTGCAGGGCCAAGCCCTCACCTTTGGGGTCTACCTGGGCCAGGTAGGTGATGACACAGCTCTTGGGCCCCGTGCTCTGGATGAGGTAGCCCGTCTGGATGGACACAGCTCGGACCAAGTCTTTCCGAGGTGGGTATTTCTGGGGATGGAAGGTACAGGGAGGTGAGATTCAGATAGGGACAGAGGCAATGTCTCTGTACTACACACACACACACACACACACACACACACACACACATGCATACACACACACAGCTGATTCATATCCCTTAGTGTCTGGCCCAGGCCAGGCCTAATATGGGGTGAAGAGAAAAGCAAGTCAAACCAGGCCATCTTTGCCTGTCTTGCAGCTCTCCCTGTGCCCTCATGATAGCACTAGGCAGGACCAAGGCTCAGGAGTACTGTCGGCATTACATCCTTGCCCAGACCAGCTGCTACCTGCCTGCTCTCTCAGCCCGGGGAGACCAAGGTAGTCTGCCTCAGGACCCTGCTGCTCGCCTCCTGCTCCCCAATTCTTTGGCTAGTCTCACCCCAAAGCCCAGTCACCCACATCAGTTCAACCCACCCTCACTGCAGAGATGGCCCATACTGCCCTCTCCTGACCTGCTTGAGTGACCACAGGGAAGTCATTATCCCTACTATGCAGAAAGCAAACTGGTCCCTGTGCCAGCCTGAAATCACATGGAAGCCTGAGTGCCAGGCACAGCCTGCCCCTGCCCATGACCTTCCCCTGCCCCACCCTAGAGGAAGGGCAGATCAACTCACAGGGTGCTTCACTGAGTAGTTCATAATGATGTAGTCAGCGCCCATGGGGAGCCAAGAGCGAAGGGTGATGACGTCTCGGTTCTTCAGGGGCTTGGGACACCTCCCTGTGGAGGGCAAGGGACAGTTCAGCCAGACCACTGGCCCGCTTGCCTGTAAGGGAGGATGAGGAGGAGGCCAGAGACGCAGGGATCCAGCATCCCCCTACATCCAGACAGGTACCCCAAATCCCACCACAGACCCACGAGGAATCAGGGAAGGTGCAGCAGAACCCTAACGTTTACATTGTCTCTGCCACACCGCCTCAGGGCCTCACACAGCCGTTAGCCTGCTGGTCTAACACGTCTGTGTATCCCAGTGTATTTGAAAGGAAGACAGTGTTGTGAGCACGTGTGCATGAACATGTGTCTCTGTGAACAGATGGCATGTGCCTGTGAGCAGGGCGTGAAACTATGTACACGTGTTTGTGTGTGGTCTTCATGAGCATGTGTGCATGTGTGTGTCAGTGAGTGTGAGTGTGTCCAAGGAGAGGGCAGCTCTCTATCTGAGCAAGCAGGCCTCCAAGCATCCAAGCAGGCCACATGGAGGGGAGGCGAGAGAGAAGAGGCAGGGATGGAGACCAAGGGCTTGGGGCTGTGTACTGCGCCTGCTCACACGAGTAATATCCTACGTCAGCGTTGACTGTCAAGCGGGCGATGTCGAAAGTCTCTATGACGTTGCTGTCCCACTTCTTTCGGTACTCTATATCGTGCAGGACGTCGTAGAGTGTCTCGGCTGGCACATCACAGCACTCCATCCTGCACTGTAGACGGACATAAGTTGTCAGGGTCACACAGGTATGGGGGGCAGGAGGAGACAGAGGGACAGGGACCAAGCCAGTATGGACTCACTTCTTTCAGGAGCCTGGTCGGGTTCCCCCAGAAACCTCCTATGTAAGAGGACAGTCAGCCCCTGTATCCAGACACACAGATTGCCAGTTCAGACCAGTTTCCTCTTCCAGACAAACCTTTCGGGCTCTCACACACTGAATCTACGTCTGTTCCCTCCCTGTGCACTAGGAGCAGCTCATGGGCAGAGGCTCATGACTGATTCAGAAAGGAGCCTGGGATGCATGCACATTAAATAAAATCATGAATGAGAAAATAAATGCCCAAATAGCTTATCAGCTGGCTGAACTCTGTGTGTGTGTGTATGTGTGTGTGTGTGTGTGTGTGTGTGTGTGTGTGTGTGTTTCATTCAATAAACATCTTTGTAATCCCAACATTTGGGAGGCTGAGGCAGGAAGATCAACCAAAGTTCAAAGCCAGCCTGTGCTATATAGTGGATCCCAGCCCATCCTAGCCTAAGAGACCAACACAGTGGACAGAAGAGGCAATGGATCACCTGGAACTGGAGTTATAGACAGTTGTCAGCTACCATGTGGGTACTGGGATTCCAACCCAGATCTTCTTCAAGAAGATCCAGTGCTCTTAACTACAAAGCCACAAAGAGCTTCCCATCTGTGGAGAAACCAGCTAGGCACACCCTGCTTTACCTAGCCCTCCCTAAGGATGCTGCCAGGTAAGAAATCCAAGGAGGAACTTGAGGCTCAAAGAGGATAAGTAACTTGATGAAGGTCGCCTGGCTGGTTAAGTAGCAGGGCTGTGATTTAACCCAGCTCACAGGTCTAGAAAGCAACTAAAAGCAGAAGCAGGCTCCCCAGGTCTGTAGTCACAAAGGTGAAACTCCATGTCCTTGTTCTGTTTCACCCACTAGGGCCCAAGCCCCAAGATCAAGTTCCCCCTCAACAAATAGACCCATTTTTCTTGTGTAGTCTACAATACTCTCCCAGAACTGGCATTCAGCCAACACAGGGAACCCACATTTTATTCTCTTCTCCCAAGGGAATACATGCATTCATGGAAAGAAGGGTAGCGTTGCCTCCCTCCTGCCATGGAAGCTGGAAGGGGGTATCAGGTATCCTGGAACATGGTCGTTGTTAGTCACCATATGGGTGTTGTGAACTAAACCTGGGTCCTCTGCAGGAGTAGCCAGTGTTCCTAACCAATGAACCATCTCTCATATCCCTATTTATAATTTTCTAAAATGTTTATAATACTGCTTCTGCAATAATCAAAAGAATTAAATGAAAGTGTCTGCCGGGTAACAGTAATGTTCTGAAGGATAAGCCCTATTTTAGCATTAAAGAGTTCTATCTTTTTGGGCTGGAGAGATGGCCTAGCGGTTAAGAGCACCAACTGCTCTTGCAGAGGACCCGGGTTCGATCCCCAGCACCCACATGGTGGCTGAGACCGTCTTTGGCTCCAGTTCTAGGGGAATCTGACACCCTCTTCTGACCACCACGGCATTGCATGACACAGGTGCACAGACCTGCATGCAGACAGTACATTCATACACATAAAGAATAAATAAAGTTTAAAAATAAATCTTAAAAAAAAAATAAAGAGTTCTATCTTTTAGAAATAAGGAGGCCAGGGGCTGGAGAGTTGGCCTAGCGGTTAAGAGCGCCGACCGCTCTTGCAGAGGACCCAGCTCTTGCATAGGACCCGGGTTCGATCCCCAGCACCCACATGGAGGGTGAGAACCGTCTGAAACTCCAATTCCAGGAGAACTCCAGCTCCAGGGGAATCCGACACCCTCTTCTGACCTCCGTGGCATTGCACGACACGGGTGCACAGACTTGCATGCAGACAGTACATTCGTACACATACAGAAATAAATAAAATTAATAAAAAAAATTTAAAAAAAAAGGAGGCCAGGAAGATCTGCCCTACTGAAGACATCAGATCTTGTTAACCTCTTCAGCCTTTTTCCACCTTCAAGCCTTTGAATAAGATGGTTTGAACACATCCACATACATACATGCGCACCTGCACACAAACACACTTACACAAATATACACATACATAAGTTTTTTAAAGAGTTCTAGAGAAGATGGCTACAGTGCTCTTTCAGAGACCTAGGCTCAGATCCCAACACCCACATGGCAGCTCACAACAGTCTGTAACTCCAGTTCCAGGGAATCCAACACCTCTTCTGACTTCTAAGGGCACCAGGCACATGTGTGCATGTAGTGCACTTACATACATGCAGACAAAACACTTATAATATAAAAATGAAATCTTAAGTTTAAAATCATTAGAGTTCTAGCTGGGCGTGGTGGCGCACGCCTTTTATCCTAGCACTCGGGAGGCAGAGGCAGGCAGATCTTTGTGAGTTCAAGGCCAGCCTGGTCTACAGAGTGAGTTCCAGGACAGCTGGAGCTACAAGGAGACCCTGTCTTGAAAAGACCAAAAAAAATAAATAAAAATAAAATAAAATAAAATAAAATCATTAGAGTTCTAAAGATCAGGCTAGAAGTGGATCTCACTGAGGAGCCAGTGTTAACATGGCTGAGGCTGTGGGTTCTACCAGCATCTCCCATAACTTCAAAGACAAACTCCTACCTACACAGTGAATACAATACTGAATAAGTCACCCTCCCTCTGCCCCATTTGCCTTTCTAGTCCGCAAAAGGGTGTGAATGGATCCCACCCCCAGTTTCAGTGCCCTGAGCCAAAAGTGAATCTGAAGCCCGGGCTTAGTCTTCTGGGGAGGAAGATGACTTAACAGCCTATTTGGGCTCAGAAGTGTCTAGCTGCTCTGGGTGGGTAGGAAGCAGGCTTCTTGGAGAAGCTCAGTCTAGGAGGGAGGTGTATGCCAAGTGTTGGAGGAGAGATCACAGTTGGGGCCAATGCCCAGAGCCAGGCAAGCACTGAGCATACAGGGTGGCTTAATAAGTCCACCTGGCTCTTGAGTCTCTCTGGTGTGGTATATGTAGCCTGGTACTCAAAATCATCCCTAGTTCCAAGTCTTCTTGGACAAATGGGTGATTCCCAGGCTGGGTCAGAGGAAACATAGGAAGAGTGTGGGATATCTTATTGTGCTAGAAAATGAGAATGAGAGAGGCCTTGTCCAGCAGACACAAGGGCCACCCTGAGTGAGGAGTGACAAGCCCCTCAGGGTTTACCAGGCCCACCCAGTCCCACCAAAGAAAGCACAAGTCCCTGAGGACCTCAATTCCGGACAAACTAGGCCAGGAGCTCATTCTACCATGGGCTACATCTGGGTGGGATAAGCCTTATTAAAATGAGTTCTAAAAAGACAAAAATGAAAAGGAGAAATACACCAATGATCGCAACAGATTATAGTCTACCAAATCAAGAAAGAAACCGAAGTGTGTGCAGGTGAAATAAATGGAATATTTGATGAGGAATGGGGAATTCACATAGTTTCAAGGTACTGTCCTATCCAATACTTATTAATTATAAGGGAGAATAAGAGCCTGGGAGATGGCTGAGTGAATAAAGCAGCTAATGTGTAAGTGTTGAGAACCTGAGTCTGATCCCCAGCACCCACAGAAAGGCTGGATAGGCACAACAGGCCTCTCTAATCCTAGCACTTAAGAGGCAGAGATGGGGGTCCTGGGACAAGCTGACTAGCCAGACTAGCCGAGGGAGTGAGGGATTCTGCCTCAAAATGAAGAGTCACTGAGGAAGACGCCCAGCATCAGCCTCTGGTCACTACTTGCACATATGCACAAATAAGCATTCATTCACACACATATGAACATGCATGTATACATGGTATACACAGCACATACATGTAAGAGGAAAAAGAAAATAACTTCATAAAAGAAAAGGCTAGTAGATACAGGAGTATTACTAATAAGAGCACAAGTTAGCCGGGTGTGGTGGCGCACGCCTTTAATCCTAGCACTTGGGAGACAGAGGCAGGTGGATCTTTGTGAGTTCAAGGCCAGCCTGGTCTACAGAGTGAGTTCCAGGACAGCTGGGGCTACAAGGAGACCCTGTCTCGAAAAGACCAAAAAAAAAATAAGAGCACAAGTTACAACTGTGTATTTCCTGACTGATGAAGGAAAATACAGACTCCACCAAGGAAGCAAACACTGATTGTAAGAAAACAGACAAACCCCGCTGAGGGAATTTTCAAAAGAACTGTCCTGAAAGTGTCACACTGTGTCAAGGAAAGACTTGAGAACTGTACCACACTGAAGGAGAATACCAAAATATGAGTGAGAGAGCAGAGGGGCTGATGGGAGGGATCTGATGGTGAGAAAGGGACCAGAGAAGTCAGAGACCAGACGCACATCACCGTTAGCATCCAAACAGTCTTCTCCACAGCAGCCTCAAAGGTCCAGTAAAGTTCACCACCACCATGCTGTGAAGTCCAACACTGGAGTTCAGATCAAGGAGCCTGCCCATATACAGCAAGAAAGCAGCAGGGCCAAGACGTGAGGCCGGTTCTTCCTGGCCTTCTCCACTCCCCTTTTTAAAAAATTAATTTTTATTGTATGAGTATGAGTGTACTGCCTGTGTTGTGTAAGTGCACCTGTGTCATGCAGCGCTTGTGGAGGACAGAAGGATCCCCTGGAACTGGAGTCACAGAGGCTTGTCAGCTGTCATGTGGGTGGCTGGGATTTGAACGTGGATCTTCTGCAAGAACAGCCAGTGCTCTTAATGGCTGAGCTAGCTTTCTAACCCTCCCTGTTTTTTAACAGGGTCATGCTATGTAGCCAAAGCTGGTCTTGAACTCAAAATCCTCCTGCCTCAGCCTCCTGAGTGCTTGAGACTACAGGCCTGGGCTACTATGCATAGCATTCCTATGTAGTTGCAAATGAACTCCCGAGTCTCCTTCCTCCACTTCCCAAGTGCTAGGTCACAGCCATACACCGCCATGCCTGACTTTCTTCAAATAATTTTGTGTGTGTGTATGTGTGTGTGTGTGTGTGTGTGTGTGTGTGTGTGTGTATACAGGTATGTATATGCCTCGGTATACAAGTGAAAGTCAAAGGACAACTTGTAGGAGTCAGCTCTCTACCACTGGGTTGGTTCCAGCGATTGAACTCAGGTTGTCAGGCAGCAGCAAGCACCTTTACCTGTTTAAGTCATTTCACACTGGCCTTTACTCTTTTTTGGGGGGGTCCTTTTTGAGACAGGGTCTCCCTGGAGCTCCAACTGTCCTAGAACTCACTATGTAGATCAGGCTGACCTTGAACTCACAGAGATCTGCCTGCCTCTGCCTCCTGAGTGCTGGGATTAAAGGCGTGCACCACCACAACAGGCCTCTGGCCTTTATTCTTAACCATAAAAGAATGCAGGATGAGAGGAGTAAGGATTATAAAACTCACCTTCAAGGGTTAGAATCTGACCCAGGACTGTACCTTCCCTGAGGCCAGGCTTATTTATCTGTCCCATTCTATGACCTTGCAACCCCAGAGCTAGATGCATGCTGGGAAGGACCCACACTGCCTGGAAACTGCCCATATTCCTGCTAGAGACTTAGATCAGCACTATTGTGGTTCCAGAGCCCAAATGTCCCCGTCTGGGGCAGTGCACAGTAGACAGAGCATGCTGAGCCACAGGACAGAGAAGAGGTCCCTACGGTATAAACACTGCTTGGCATTTTCCCTTGAAGATAAAGAGAGAAGTTTCAAAGGATTCCCAGGATAGTGGAGACTGTAGTGCAGGAAGGGGGCAGTGGGGGCTCTGCTGGGGGCTGCCACTAGGTAGGGGAGGGTGTGGGCCATAGGCAAGTAAACTGAGGCAGGCTGAGTGGTCTCGTCGAGTGATACCCACAGAATCTTCAGCCTGTAACAGCAGGCCTGGCTTTTTTCCACAGCCCCAGGAGGCTGTGCCAGGATGCCAAGAAAATGACATCGGGCTTTGTTCCAGTGCTGACTGGCAGCAGTGGCCACACCCCCGCAAGGTGTAATTGTAAACTATGGGAGGGGCAAGTGGTAGGGGAGGGCTGAGTCTCTGTAATTGTGTCTGTTACAGGAACCCACAGGCGGTGGGTTCTGGGTGAGCCCCCGCATCTGGCTAGGCCCTGAGACTCTCTCCTGGAAAGTGAACTGAAGGAGGCTCGCTCTCCCTAGGAACCCTGCTGGGATGTAAAGCCTTTTAAGTCTGGATATAGCAGTGTGTCTGTGACTGTAGCTGGGTGACAACTGAGAACCAGAGGAACAAGTGTCACCAGAGAAACTATGTACTGTGTTCCCAGCGCTCTCTCCAAATTCTGTTGATGTGAGAGCCCCATGACTGTATGGGGTGCCCAGAACCCCTGGGCAGAGCCCTTACTCGGCACCCCAAGCCCACAGAGCTACAGGCAGAAGGAACTGGACAAGGAAGGAAGGAAGGAAGGCAGGAAGGCCACTCATGCTAGTTCTGACGCAGGCAATACTAGTCCTATCCCAATTCTTCCCCTGGAGCACCAGATTTAATACATGAGCCTTAGTTTTCTCTTATGAAAAATGGGGACAGTAATACCATATGTCTCCTAAGGATATGATGATTGCATGAGATAATATATGAAATACATCCAAAAAAAAAAAAAAAATGCCGGGCATGGTGGCGCACGCCTTTAATCCTAGCACTCGGGAGGCAGAGGCAGGCAGATCTTTGTGAGTTCAAGGCCAGCCTGGTCTACAGAGTGAGTTCCAGGACAGCTGGGACTACAGGGAGACCCTGTCTCAGAAAAGACCAAAAAAAAAAAAAAAGAAATACAGTGAGTGCTTAAAAAATAGCTGTTTTCATTCAGCGGGCTGCCACACCGGGAGATGGTATTTGCATGCATTTCCTTCTGTTTTGTGCCTCTGCACCTCTCTTGCCTCACCCTGGTCCCTGGCCTTCCATTCATCTGTGTACCACTCCCTGAAGCTTGCTGTGTACCAGGCCTACAACTGGCCATTGAGGAACCAACAAGAAACAAGCCAGGCCCAGGTTCCACCTCAATGAGGCCACCAAGAAGAGTGGTGAAAGAGACTGGGAAGCAAAAGTGCCGTACAGACAGAAACGGGTGAGGGTGAGGGACTGAGCCCAAAGATCAAGAGTCAAGCCATTGACAGGGTGCTGGAGGCTATTTAAGACGGGAGGAGGCCAGAGGCTGTGTCCAGACTGTGTCTCAGTCTACTGTTACCTCTTTCTACCCACAGGGCCCAAGGGAGAGAAGAGGCCCCCTCCTCCCAGCACTCAGTACTGCAGGGAGGTGGAGGGGGTCCAGGAGGTAACAGGCTATCCCAAGCCCAGCTGCCAACCTGAGACAGGGAAGGAAGTCGGCTCACCTCCAAGGAGCTTTGACCTGTCCTTGACAGCCAATAGCCAGGCCAATAACAAGTAAATGGGAACGGAGACACATGACCCCAAGATGGACCTTCTGCTTAAGACCTCACAGTCTGGTCCCCAGTATCTCTGGCCTTGAAAATTCCAAGATGCCGTGACCACCACTGTGCACATCACCTCTAGGGAAACTGAGACCCAGAAAAAGGTAAGACCCCGGTAACTTCTCGGCACAAACACTGAGCAGGTGGTTCCAGGAGGCAGGGGAATAACCATCAAGCAGGTGACCCTTCACAACAGACCCAGGTTCAGACCAAAGGAAGGCTTCTAACTGAGGCCCAGTCATCACGTCAGTAGCCACTGCTCTATGCTGAATCACACCAACAGATCAATCCATCATCCACAACACAGACAGAAGCATCTGGACCTAGGACCGGGGTGTGTGTTTGGGGGGTGAGGAGTAGTGTTTCAAATTTAGCAAATATTAAAGGCACTGCTCTGCATCCTTTACAGACACCACCTCTTACCCTCCCAACCCCTGGACGGGGATCACCATCTTACAGATGCTGAAACCATAGCCCAGAGAGGTCCAATGACGGATCAAGGTCATATGTGCTGGAGCAGAGAACCAGAGTCCAGGTATTCCTGACTCTAAAGTCTCGGATTTACCCAACTACAAAAAGCATGCTGGCAATTAGAGGCGCTTGGCTAGGGAACCTACTAGGCAGGGCCCAGGGCATTCAGGAGACCTGGCTAACCAGGGAAGCTCAGCTCCCGGTTCCTTCTCTGACTTGTTCACCTGACCTCACCAGGCTCCAAAGCAGGCTCATGCTTTTCTGAAACCCAGAACTGGGGCTCTGTACTTGGAAACCTCTCCTGGAACCCTTGGCCATAACAGTGCCCTGTCAGGACCAGCCGAAACCCACAGGACCCGTTTACCCAGCAGCTCTGGGCTATTTATGTTGGGCAGTCCTATCCTTGTCACGTTCTGGTACGTAGCCCTAGCTTGGGCAAGGAAGGGATCTGTAAACCCCAGCATCTTCATCTGTCAAGCAGGGATCATCTGTCCCTGGAGGGGAACTGTGAAGATTACAGAGGCTTGTACAAAAAGCCTCCAGTGGCAGTTGCCTTCCTGCAGCCTCAAGCCCGAGTCTTCCCTGAGTTCTCAGGCCCATCCCAAGGCCAAGCTGAGAAGCAGCTGCCCCTTGCCTTGGGATCCCGGGGCCTCTAGAATGGAAACTACTGGGATGTCCCCAAGAACTGTTTCAGGGTCCTGGCATGAGGGATCAGGGAAGATGAAGAGAGAAGACATCTGTCAGTCCTGCCATGATGGGTGGCAGGTGAGGCGCTTCCTCCTCTAGGTCTGTCCCACGCAGCATCCCCTCACTGGCTTCTTTCCTAGTAAGTCTGCTGTCCTGTCCCGAAATTCTTCAGGCTGGGCTGGGCCCACACCTCCTAGCTTCCTCAGCCTGGAGCAATGGTTCTGTCAGCAGCAGGCACTTACTGTATTAATCTTCCTTGTAGTACTGTGGCCCCTGGTCATCATGGCAGCCTCCACCCCACAGCGAGTACTCAGTTAAGACTTGCTACCTGCAAGGAGCCAACCGAGATGACGGTCTGCATGGTTTTCTCTAACTGAGAATGACTAGAAATACTAAGAGGCAGGTGCACAGGAGATACTGGAAAAGGTGTTTTATTTATTACTTTTATGTTATGTGTATGAGTATAATGCCTGAGCATGTGTAAGTGTACCCATGATGTGCATTGCCCCCGAGTGAGAGAGGGTGTTGGATTTCCCTAGAACCGGAGTTACAGATGGTTGTTAGCAGCCATGTGGGTACTGAGAATTGAACCTGGGTCCTCTACAAAAGCAGCTGGTGTTCTTAACCACTGAGCCATCTCTCCAGTCCTTGGTTTTAAGATCTTTTATAGCTCTGATAGACCTACAGTCTCAGCTCCTTAGGAAGCTAAGGAAGTAGGAGAACTGAAAGCTAGCCTGGGCAACATTATGAGTCACCCCTCCCCATCTCAAAAAAAAAAGTCTAAAAAGAATACTGAAATACCAATTTATATTTCATACAATAACAGAAATACATTAAATACCCATTATTTAGGAGGATATGATAAAACTGTTACACAGGACTGGAGATATAGCTCAGCGGTAGAATAAGCACAAGGCCTTGCATCAGATCCTTGGCCCTCGCCACTCCAAGACAAAGGATGTTTCACAGTGGCAGTGAAGACCAGTTGTACTAGTCTAGAAAATAATTTGGCAAATCAAATTACTCAGTAGGCTAAGAAAGAAGGATTGCAAGTTCAAGGCCAACCTAGACAACTTAGTGAGACCCTATCTCAAAGGAAAAAGTAAAACAAAAGGGAAAGAACAGGAAGCTAGGAGATAGCTCAGTGCATGAAGTGCTCGGTGTGCAAGCAGAAGGACCTGAATTTAGATCCCAGCATCCATGTAAAACTAGGCATAGTAACACACATCTGTAACCCCAGCATTGTGGGGGTGAAGACAGGCAGGTCCGAGGGACTTCTGGCCAGCCAGCCCACCTGAAACAGCAAGCTCCAGGTTCAGTGAGAAACTCCCTTGGAAAGTAAGGTGAAGATGGATAGAAGATGATACCCCATATTGCCCTCTGACCTCCAAGTTGCATGCACAGGAGAGTGTACCCACACACACACACCCATACAGGCACCCAATACAACACACACACACACACACACACACACAAACAAACACACACACACTAAATTAAAAGGTGGGGTCTGGAGGCTGCTGGACAGCATTGTTGGTAAAGTGCTTGCTTTGCAAATATCTATCAGGACCTGAGTTTGATCCTCAGAACCCACATTTAAAAAAAAAAAAAAATCAAGGCACATCCTTGCATCCCAGCACTAGGGAGGTAGATACAGGTAGATCTCTGGGGCTCACTGGCTACCCAGCCTAGCCAACTTGTGAAGTTCCAGGGCAGTGACAGACACTGTCAAAAAAACAAGGTAGGAGGGCTAGAGGGATGGCCCAGAAGGTAAGAGCACTGGCTGCTTTGCAGAAGACCTGGATTTGATTTAGCACCCACATGGCGGCTAACAACCACCCATAACTCCAGTTCTAGGGGATCCAATGCCTTCTTCTGACCTGCACAGGCATTGCACTACATGGCTGCACTTACATACAAGCAAGCAATATATACACACAAGCGTAAAATAAAAATGAATAAAATATTTTTTAAAAAGGTAGTTTGCAAGAGGATCTCTGTGAGTTTACATAGCCAATTCAAGGCTAGCCAGTGTGACATAATAAGACCCTGTCTCAAAACACACACACACACACACACACACACACACACACGGCCTGGGGATGTAGCTGAGTGGTAGAGTGCTTACCTAGCCTGCATGAGGGCCTGGCTCAGTCCTCAATACTAAAAACAAAATTATGCTTAGGGAAAAAAACAAAATAAGAAGAAAGTTCTGTTTCAATATTCATGAGTATATTATTGCATTGTAATTGGCAAATTATACTGGGAACAGCATCAGCAGGCCCCGTCCAGTTCACAATGGCACATCACCCTGATGACTCAACAGCCATGGAATACTGTCAGTCCACCCCGCCCCCAGGGCCAGTTGCAGAGCAGGCCTGGTGGAAAGCAGCTGCCAGAAACGTTCATGAATTAATAACTCCAGAAATATGAGCAACTTCTACAGATACAAATGTAAATGAACAAAACAGGATACAAACTACCCGTGCCCATCCTGGACCTTTCAAAGAGAGCTGGAAGGGCCCAGGGGAAGGGCCCTTCAGGAAACCAGGCTTTAAGGGGATTTGTTGTTTTGTTTTGTTTTTGGTTTTTTTTTTTTTTTTTGGTTTGGGTTTTGGTTTTTGAGACAGGGTCTCCCTGTAGCCTTAGCTGGCCTAGAGCTGACTATGGAGACCAGGCTTCCTTTGATCTCACAGAACTCTACCTGCCTCGTCTCCTGAGTGCTGGGATAGAAGGTGTGCGCCATCACACCTGCTGGCCTCCAACTTCTGACCCTTCTGTCTTCACCTCCCAAGTGCTGAAACCATCACACCCAGTTTACGCAGCACTGGGGATCAAATCCAAGGCTTCATGTGTGTGCATGCATGTGTGTGCATGCATGTGTGCCTAGCATGCACACACCACACCAGCTGAGCTTTACCCTAGCCCTTTTCTTTCTCCTTTCCTCCTCCCTACTCTCTCTCTTCCTCTCTCCATCTCTTGCTACCTCCCTCCCTCTTTTTTTTCTTTTTCTTTTTTTTTTGTTATTTTTGAGGCAGGGTCTCTCTTTTAGTACCAGCTGTCCTGGAGCTCGCTCTGTAGACCAGGCTGGCCTTGAACTCATAGAGATCCACCTGCCTCTGCCTCCCGAGTGCTGGGATTAAAGGCCTGCACCCCCACGCCTGGCTCTTTTTCTTTCTTTCTGACGAAGGGCTTGCTGTTTAGTCCAGGCTAGCTTCAAACTCTTGATTCTCCTGCCTCAGCGGTCGCAGTAGTTGGAACTACAGGCACATTCTACCTCTCCAGGGTCTCATTTTCAGATTCTTCTTGTTATTAGTACAGTATTTATGAAATATGACAAACACCATTTCATCTTGCATGCCTGTATTCCCAGTACATAGGAGGCTAAGCCAGGAGAATATGTGAGTTTGATGCCAACCTGGGTTATACAGTGAGACCCTGTCTCAAAACAAGGGGCTGGAGAGATGGCTCAGCAGTTAAGAGCACCGACTTTTCTTGCAGAGGACCAGGGTTCGATTCCCAGCACCTACATTGTGGCTAAGAACTGTCTTTAAGCTGGGCGCGGTGGCGCATGCCTTTAGTTCTAGCCCTTGGGAGGCAGAGGCAGGTGGATCTCTGTGAGTTCAAAGCCAGCCTGGTCTACAGAGTGAGTTCCAGGCCAGCTGGGGCTACAGGGAGACCCTGTATCAAAATAAATTAAATTAAATTAAATTAAAAAATAAAATAATAAAATAAAATAAATACACAAACAAAAACCAGTTTTATGTTCTAATTAAACTGTTGACCAAACTCCTAGGGCCTTGGTTCCCTGGTCCTGAAATCTCAGGCTCGGCAGGGCTGATGCCCGGGTAACCTGGAAACACCTGGCAGATTCTAGCTTTCATCCCACTGAGCTCTGAGGAAACTGGCACTGTGCTAGGAGTGGGAGCCAGGGGCCTCGGGCTACCAACTCTTGGCCCAGGGCAGGACACAGGTAGTGAAGACCCTGCAGAGCCAGGGCAGGGACAGAAGGACAGAAAGCACATCAAAGTTGCACCATAAAGTCAAGCCAGAAGAGCAGGTGACACCCAGGTGAAAGAGGGAAGAGGGTTCTGCCAGAGGCTGCTGGGAAATGGGCACCAGAAACGGCTGGCTTGGAGAAGCAGAGGGCACACACGACTGCCTGAGGTAACCTGAGTCGCCCTGAGTGAACAAGGATAATGTGGGAAATGGAGCCGTCCCTTGGGTACTCAACCTGTTCATTCATTCATCCATTCAGCAAGTGTTAATGGGGTGCCCGCTATTCCAGGCTCCATGCTAGTGTTGATAACTTTGACCACTGCATCTCATTAGTTATGCGGAAGAGGGAAGACAGCATCCCCTGGTAAGTGGTCGCTCAGAAAAATGGAGTGGAAGAACCAACCTAGACCCAATGTGACACAAAGTCCACCCCTGAGCCTGCTCCCAAGAATCTGGCTCTGTTCTGAGAAGGACCTAAGGAATACCAGGTGGGCCAGCACCTTGCCAGATGATGACTGTCCTTGAGGTATCTGTGCTAGGGGCTGAGATTCCCAGGGTGTATGTGGAGTAGGGAGGGGATCTTGGGGCTGGCTCTGCCCTTGGATCAGGGAACTGGAAAGACATGGAACAAAAGTGCTATGGGCCCAATACAACGTCTCTGCTCACCTCTTCCAGCTCAGTGTTCCCACCTGGAAATGGCTAGTGATCCCCAGGGCCCTCTCCTCTGAAGGGAAGGGGGCCTGGAAGCAGCTACCCCCAACTCCTCATCTCCAAAAGGATACCGCCAAGACTGGTGGGAGACCCTGCCGTGCCTCCCCTAGACAGAGCTCCCTGAGAGGGGCCAGTCCCCTCTCTGCTGCTCTCCATCCAGGGCTGGGCGACTCATCCCTGCTCTGCCGTGCCCTCCCTCCCACTGGTCTCCAGAAGCTTCCTTGCCCCCCCCCCACCAGCTTCGGCAAGCAAACCCAGCTCCCATGAGGCGTCAGGGGCTGACCTCCTACTCTGTCCTGCCACCTCCCCGCTCCTACCCTGAGGGCGGGGGAGACGAGAGGAGCTGAGAGACGACGTAATGGGGGACACAGAAGAAAAACAGGGTGTGGGGAGTCAGAGAGACAAGACAGGGTCAGGGCTGCCACTGGACATAGAGAAAGAGCCCCAGGCCCCATCGTATCTGCTGTCCACGGCGCCTGGAACCTGAGCTTGGCTCCAGAACCATGCCTCTCTCCTTTCTCCCCATCTCTGCTGAGCCACAGCCTTCCTGGGAGTCCTCCCGCCCGCCAGGCCATCCTCACCATCTCCTCCCAGGTCTCTAGGCATCCAGGCCCAGCAGTCTCCTGAAACCAGGGAGTTCTGTAAAACCAGGAGCCACAAGGGCACTCGCCCAGCTTGGCAGCCTCTGCCCTCCCCCTTCAGGATAAAGATCAACTCTTCTACTTCCCCCCTTCCTCTGCCTCAGCCTGCACCCCCACCCCATCTAGGAACTCACGGACCTCAGACTCTGGCTTGACCCCCAGGACACACCCAAACATCACTCCTTGGTTCAGTCCTGTCCCACCCCATCCCCCTCCTCAGTTTCAACCAGAGTCTGTATCCCGGCACCCCTGTGAAGGGCTATCCCTGTCTCCTCAGTTTCACCCCTGTGAAGGGCTATCCCTGTCTCACCTGTCTTCCCAACAGGCCTGTAGTCTCTAACAACAGGGCGGGTGTCCAGGTCCTCAGCACAGCACCACAGCTGGCAGAGGGGGTTGAAAGCACACAAAGAGGTTTGCTGAATGAATAAATAACTGAGACAGGAAAAAAAAGAGAGAAAGAGAGAGGAAAAGGGGACAGAGGCAGTAACCATGGAGGGGGAGAGGAACAGAGACAGGGTGAGAACTGGAGAGGTGCGAGGTGGGCACAGAGGCAGGAAGGGGAAGCCATGGCAGAACCAGAGCTGTGCCAGGAGGCGGGAGCTGCCAGGAGACAGCTGAGCAGACATAATTGGATCAGAGATGACTCTGCTCCTGCAGTGAGGGGGTGTGACTCACACACAGAGTAACACCAGACACAGAAACACACATGGTCTCACACTTGGCACACACACATGCATTCAAGGTGGACTCACCGAGCCTAGTCAGGTGCCTGCTCAAAGTTGGGGAACCTTGTACTGCTGGTGGGGGCTCATGGTACACTCAGCTGAGGGCTGTGTCACACACAGCCACCCACAATCCAGCTCCATGCACAGAAGCCCAGACAGAGACTCCTCCGCCCCCATCCCATCGTTTTGTCCTCAGGATACACAGCCAGTCTCTGGTGTCTTCCTCGGTTGTTTGCTTCTGTTTTTCTTGGTTCATCCCTCAGGATATAAACCCATGACAACAGGGTCTGATATGTGGGGGGTGATACCAGATTCCTGCACAACACAGTGCTGGGCATACAGTATGCACTCAGTAATGTATGGACTCTGTGGATGCATGATGCATAAATAAATACACAGTGGAAATACACAAGGGAGCTGCATTCTGTCTGGCTACCAGGCCTCTGCCTCAAGACTTATCGCCTCTTTCACCCATTCCCAGGTCCCAGAACACCTGGAAAAGTCCAAAGATAGAGAAGAGAGAGAGGTCCAGGAGATGATGCGGGCACCTCAGGGTGCCAGCTCGGATGGGCACTGTGACAGAAACATCAAGAATAGATTACATGTCCAGGAAAGGGGCCGTGAGGAGACCCTACTTCCCATCCGTGCAGACGCTGTACACATCCAGGAAGGGGCCATGAGGAGACCCTACTTCCCAGCCATGCAGAAGCTGTACACATCCAGGAGGGGGATGTGAGGAGACCCTACTTCCCATCCGTGCAGACGCTGTACACGTCCAGGAAGGGGGTGTGAGGAGACCCTACTTCCCATCCATGCAGACGCTGTACACCTGCCCCAGGGCAGGAAGAGTCTAGAGATGTGGCCTGTGCCTGTCTTCTGGGAGCCCAGGATGAGAAGGAAGAAGGCAGTGATGTGCTAAAGCTCCAGAGAGGCCAGCGAGAGGCTCAGAGGGCTGCAGGCACCTGCTGCCAAGACTGATGACCCAAGTTCGATCTCTGGGACCTGTGTGGTGGAAGGAGAAAACCACCTAGCAAGTTGTCCCCTAACCTCCACATTCATGCCTTGGTACATACATGCACATGTGTATGCGTCTGTGTGTGTGTGTGTGTGTGTGTGTGTGTGTGCATGCTCACGCACTCCCATGCACTGCTCTGAGCCACAGGACCCAGCTCCATTCAATAGCAAGTGACAGAATGGGCATTTAGCAAGGGACCCTCCATTTCCATGTCTGAATCTGTATGGAGGCCACAGCATCTACACAAACCTGAGCATGCTAGGAAGAGACAAAAGGAGCAGAGAGGGGTGAGAACATGTTCAGCCTGGCACCTGCTCTAAGCTGCCCCTCACTGACCATCTGCTCAGGTCAGGAGCCAAAGTCAGGGGTCAGGGCTGTAATAGGGTGGGTTCTATTAAATTTATCCTCATTAAACCAGGCATGGTGGCACATGCCTTTAATCCTAGCCCTTGGGAGGCAGAGGCAGGTGGATCTTTGTGAGTTCAAGACCAGCCTGGCCTATATAGCTATTTCCAGGACAGCTGGGACCACAGGGAGACCCTGTCTCAAAAAGACCAAAAAAAAAAAAAAAAATTATCCTCATTAACAAATCTATTCTTAGGAATAATCCAGAACAGTCCAGTCCAGGTCCCAGACCCCCCACTGACAGCCAAGTCTCTGGAGTCCCAGCAGCCACAGCTCTGGCTCCAGGTGGTCCAGCCAGGTGTACCAACACCAGGAAAGAGAACCCAGCTGTCTCCAGAACTCCTCCTTGCTCTCATCTCCTGAAACTTTAAACACTCTCACTGGAAACTGAGCAGAAACTGAGCTGAAGCTCGTTAAAGTTTAAAGGCTGGAGCCTGGGGACCTGGGTGCGGAAGGCACCAAGCCGGCGAGGGGCTGAGGGCTTCCCTCTTCTTGGCAGGGACACAGACTGGAGGCATCCTGCCGCTGTCAAGGCAGAGGCCAAGGGGCTTCACAGCCCACCATCTTCTAGCCCACCTGCCCCAAATGTCAGTTTGTACAACTTTGCACAGTCACTGTCACGTCTCTGGTGTCATCTTTCCTAATCTCTCTGGACGGCATCCTCAGCTGCATTCCCCACTGCCCCTGGTCAGTGCAGGCTCTACTCTCGCCCAGACACCGCAGCGGCAGCTTCTCCCAACAGCTTAAACACCCGGTGCTCCAAGACCTCTAGCTCCAAAGCCAAGATCCCGGTCGAGCTCTCTAACTCCTTCAGTCACTGTTCTCAACAGAACACCCTAGGGTGCCTTGCCCTCCCTCCTCCACCCTCCACCCCTCTTTCCAACCTTCACAACTCTCTGCCTCTGTGCAGAATCCTAGCCAACTCCTTCCCCTCATTCACCACCCAATTCCAAAGGTACCACCCCACGAAGCCTTCCCTGACCCCCAAGACTGGCCACCTCAGGGTCCACGCTGGGTTTCTACAGCTCCTGTGACAAGTGTCTGCCTCATTGCCCAACAGGAAGTCCTTTGATTCCCCGTGGTTCCTCACTTCCAGCATGGGCCCAGGTGAAGAGAGGCTGTCGGGCGGGCGAAGCTCACCAAATGAGCAAACGAGTAACTCAAGTATGTGAAGACAGGGCAGCGGCACTTCTGTCCAGGCCAACAGAGGGGGAAGTGGAAGTACGGGAGACACGGCAGCGGCACTGCTGTCCACGCCAACAGAGGGGGAAGTGGAAGTACGGGAGACAGGGCAGCGGCACTTCTGTCCAGGCCAACAGAGGGGGAAGTGGAAGTACGGGAGACAGGGCAGCGGCACTTCTGTCCAGGCCAACAGAGGGGGAAGTGGAAGTACAGGAGACAGGGCAGCAGCACTTCTGTCCAGGCAAACAGAGGGGGAAGTGGAAGTACGGGAGACAGGTCAGCGGCACTTCTGTCCAGGCCAACAGAGGGGGAAGTGGAAGTACGGGAGACAGGGCAGCGGCACTTCTGTCCACGCCAACAGAGGGGGAAGTGGAAGTACGGGAGACAGGACAGCGGCACTGCTGTCCAGGCCAACAGAGGGGGAAGTGGAAGTACGGGAGACAGGGCAGCGGCACTTCTGTCCAGGCCAACAGAGGGGGAAGTGGAAGTACAGGAGACAGGGCAGCAGCACTTCTGTCCAGGCAAACAGAGGGGGAAGTGGAAGTACGGGAGACAGGGCAGCGGCACTTCTGTCCAGGCCAACAGAGGGGGAAGTGGAAGTACGGGAGACAGGGCAGCGGCACTTCTGTCCAGGCCAACAGAGGGGGAAGTGGAAGTACGGGAGACAGGACAGCGGCACTTCTGTCCAGGCCAACAGAGGGGGAAGTGGAAGTACGGGAGACAGGGCAGCGGCACTTCTGTCCAGGCCAACAGAGGGGGAAGTGGAAGTACGGGAGACAGGACAGCGGCACTTCTGTCCAGGCCAACAGAGGGGGAAGTGGAAGTACGGGAGACAGGGCAGCGGCACTTCTGTCCAGGCCAACAGAGGGGGAAGTGGAAGTACGGGAGACAGGACAGCGGCACTTCTGTCCAGGCCAACAGAGGGGGAAGTGGAAGTACGGGAGACAGGGCAGCGGCACTTCTGTCCACGCCAACAGAGGGGGAAGTGGAAGTGGGAGACAGGACAGCGGCACTTCTGTCCATGCCAACAGAGGGGGAAGTGGAAATACGGGAGACAGGGCAGCGGCACTGCTGTCCAGGCCAACAGAGGAGGAAGTGGAAGTACGGGAGACAGGACAGCGGCACTTCTGTCCACACCAACAGAGGGGGAAGTGGAAGTACGGGAGACACGGTAGCGGTACTTCTGTCCAGGCCAACAGAGGGGGAAGTGGAAGTACGGGAGACAGGACAGCGGCACTGCTGTCCAGACCAACAGAGGAGGAAGTGGAAGTACGGGAGACAGGACAGCGGCACTTCTGTCCACGCCAACAGAGGGGGAAGTGGAAGTGGGAGACAGGGCAGCGGCACTGCTGTCCACGCCAACAGAGGGGGAAGTGGAAGCCCATGCAGGAGCATCCTGCCCAAGGCCACACGGCCCAGACTCCTGCTATCTCTCCCACAGCCTCAACTCAAGTGGACCTCAGTGGCAAAGGCTTCCTTGAGACCTCTAGCCAGTGCTGAGCTTTTCCTTTGTAGAGTGCCCCTCCCACAGTGTGGACATTAATTCCCTGGGGCACCTCTCTGGCACTGTATTCCCCAGGACAGCTCTGGAAGCTCCTTCTTCCAGATGCCCAATGCCAGGCTAGGGCTAGAGCCAAGATAGGGATCAAGAGCCTACCTTTGGATTCAGGGTGTCCACCTAAGGGTCCCTCTACTGGTACAGACCAGCAAGGTCTTAGCTAACCATCCCTACCCCAAGTCCCGAGAGTGCAATCCCGCCACCCTACCCAGACCAAGGCTGGGGCGGCCTCTATGAACCACCTGCCTGGCAACTTCCTGCAGAAATGAGAAAACTGGCCCCAGAGGGGTCAGGGCCAAGCCAGGACCTGAACTCCGCAGCTCAAGGGTCCCAAAGCTGACCTACTCCCACATCTACCAACAGTGAGGACTACACTTGCGCCTAGCTGGGTCCGCTCCAAGATGTCTTCTTATAGGCATGGCACAGAGATGGCCAAGGACACAGGGTGAGGGTCCATAAGGTCCTGGAGACAGAAAGGCCCCAAAGTGTTGACAGGCACAGCCAGGCCACGGAGCAGACAGAAGGCAGCTTTGATGGCAGCCGGGCCTTGGTTCTGATCAAAACTCTGAGTCTCAGTTTCTACATTTCCTCCATGAGGTTAATAAGTCCTACCCCACAGGATAGTACCAGACTATAAGTGGGGCCCACCCCTTGTTCCTCCAGGACACCTTTACTCCTCAGACTCTTTAAGAGTAAGGCATGGTGGCACATGCCTTTAATCCTAGCAGAAGCAGGTGGAGCTCTGTGAATTCAAGGCCAGGACAGCTGGGACTATGGGAAGACTCTGTCTCAAAAAAAAAGAAGAAAGGGGCTGGAGAGATGGCCTAGCGGTTAAGAGCGCCGACCGCTCTTACAGAGGACCCGGGTTCGATCCCCAGCACCCACATGGCGGCTGAGAACCGTCTGAAACTCCAATTCCAGGAGAACTCCAGTTCCAGGGGAATCCGAGACCCTCTTCTGACCTCCGCGGCATTGCACGACACGGGTGCACAAACTTGCATGCAGACAGTACATTCATACACATACAGAAATAAATAAAATTAATAAAAAAATAAAAAAATTAAAAAATAAAAAAAGAAGAAGAAAGAAAGAAAGAAAGAAAGAAAGAAAGAAAAAAAGAAAGAAAGAAAGAAGCAAGCCCTTGTAGATCCCTGAGTGATCCACACGGCACAGGAGAGAATGCAGTGCTCACAAGGTAGGGATTAAGATCTGGACACTGGCTTCAGAGTCTGCACCCCAGGTGCCTATTGCATAGGACAGGTGGACAGTGAGCCAAGGACAAGACTGGTAGAGTTTCCTCCAAAGGGAAGGGGAGGGACCACAGGACAGGAAGTCGGAGGAGATAGGTCCCCATTGCCCAGTTTCCTGTGGCAAGAGGATCCTCAGGCTCTTGACCGTACTCCACTGTCCTGAGGGGCTCTGCCCCCGAGCCCATTCTTGTCATTGGCCCTGCTTCCTAGCAGGCTCACAAACCTGTGCAGGGCACCTAGAATTGATTTTCCTCTCTCCAACAGGGTCTGAAAAGCTGAGGAAGGGTCCAGGACTCCTCTACCTGTCACAGAGTGAGTGAGGCGTGTGCAAAGGTAGGCATGCAGCAGGTGTGAGGAGACCCAAGCACAGGCCGTTCAGGGCAGGGCTGCCAAAGCTGCCCCTCATCTCTCTCCCACGGGCCCTGGCCCAGGCACTGAGTTCAGAAGTCCTAAGTCAGCAAGGCCCAGTGGCAGATGGACAAACAGCCTAGAGAGGGGCAGTCACACATAGCAAGAGGACAACGTAGCCACAACTAGATGGCCCCTGGATGAATAGCAGAAAACTTGCAGATTTCCCTTTCCTCACACTGTGAAGGGCACACTGCAAGGAAGCTGACCTGGGCCATGTGAGACCTGGGTTTGGGCTCTAAACAACCCTCTGCCTTATCTCCAGGATCCATGCTCAGGGCCTAGACTTGCAGGAGGCACAGTCTGTCTCCTGTCCACCACCCAGAGCCTAGTACAAGCCTGAAGCCAGGCCAGGCTGGAGGCCAGGAGGGAGGAAAATGGTGGAGGTAGCCTCTGTCTGCCCCCTTCCTTTGTCCCAGCTCTGACTGCAGGCACCAGAGCCACAGTGGCTTTTAGGGACCTTTGGACACAGAGATAGGGAGAGGAGCAGAAAAAAAATCAATCAGGTAAATAGAGAGATACCACCCCCTACACACACACACACACACACACACACACACACACACATGCACACACACAATCATGGAATATGGGGCATGTCCTGGTGCAGGAGAGGGGAAGGGAAGGGACCCAATGATCCTAGGGACTCTGGCTTCAACCTGCTGTGTGACCTCAGCAAGTCATTCCTTCTCTGAGCCTCAGCTTTGTCATCCATCAAACAAGAATGGGATAATGAGAACACTGCTCCCTCAGTTCTTCAAAGAGTTATTTATTGATGGGGTTAAAGGCCAGTGTTGCCCAAGGATGTAAACCCATGCAGACGGGGAAGGACTCTGGAGCCAGGCTGGCGAGGGTTTCACTCCTGCCTCAGTTTCTGGGTGATTGCTCTTTTAGTCTGTTTCTTTGTAACAGAGAGAGAACTGACCATTCCCCAGGACTGGCCTGAGGCTAAATCAGATAATCAAGAAAAAAATGCTTGGTTGGGAGCAGGGCTCTTATCAGAAACAGGATTAGCTGTGTGGCACCTGGAAGTCCTGGAATCTTGGGTTCAGAAAACTCAGAGGCCCCTGCTTATCACCCAGAGTTCCATCTGCTGTGCTCAGAGGACCGACATGGACGGAGGCTGGCCATTGCTGATGCCCGTAACCGAGGCACCAGCCTCCTCTCTGGGCCCAGGCTCTGTTAACCTCCTCAGCTATGAGAAATGGGCTTGAGGCGGTGTGGGGAGACAGGGTAAACTTGGAAGCTAACCCAGAGAGGCTCCCTGCCCCTCTCTAGGCCTCAGTATCCTCACCTGCACCCCGGTGTGAGAGTACAGAACAGGTTGTACAAAGGGCGGTCTGGCTCCTTCAGCCTGTGTGTTGGGGAAAGTATATGCCCTGCCCAGAAGCTCACAACACCCCAGTCTTTTCAAATCTTCTCCAACCCCGAGTCTGATCTAGATGCAAAGGTTCTGTGGAGGAGCCTGGCCCCCAGACCTGCCCACTCCAGACCTGGACTAGGTTAGGTTTATTCATTAACCAACCCAGACGGAGGAGGCAGCTCCACCCTGTTGACAGAAGGTGGGAGTACTTGCCCCCCCATCTCTGGAGAGCCAGCCTGGTGGGGAGGCCACACTGCCCAGCCCCTGCACACTGCCAGCTTTAAGCCTTTCTTAGTAACAGTATGGCTCCTTGCTCACTTTTCAATCACTTTGTTCCTCTGTCCCCCCCCCCTCCTTCCCCCTATTCCCCCAACAACCCTGCCCTGATGGATGCTGGGGGGTGGGGGAGGGAGCCTTCATGCAGAAAGCAACATACTCGCACCACCAGCTGCCCTTCTTCCCTTCCTGCTTCTCAGGCTCAGACCCGTGCTAGGCCCTGAAGCTCCAGCTCAGGGTCCTCAGGTCTGAGCAGAAACTTGGAGGAGGTGTTGCATAAGGAAACGCAGAGAGTCAGACAGCCAGGTGTACAGAGACTGTCACAGAGGAGGGACAGCAGGAAGAGTAAGTCAATCATGTGGGGACAGATGGACAAAACTGTAAATGATTAAGGCACAGCAGAAAAGCATAGGGCCAGAGGAGAAAGGTCAGCACCCAAGGTCCTGGTACAGGGCCAGGATGCCCAAACTAAGTCACAGACCAAACTCCAGGCAGGACAGTGCCTCCTAAAAAAGTCCAGTTGACAGTGCACTCCCAGCCTGCTCTGGGCAGCAAGAGGGAGCACAGGCATGGCTGGCTCCCAGCCCTGAGGGGAGGCGTAGATCCTGAAATGTAGTCACAGGAACAAAGGAGGTGTTAAGGACAGTTACAGAGGCTGCACGGCCAGGGTCTTCACCAGCCTCTGCCTCATAAAACCCCAAGCCTGCAGAATCCAATATTGAGAGAGACAGGACAATCACCAGGCTGGGAGAAGGGAAGACCACTGAAAGGCTGATGTGTATGCAGCTGTCCTCTGATCCGGCTTCCCTCGATTCCAGGTCCTTGCCTCCCCTAGCTCACCTGCCAGTGTGGCTCTTTCCAAGGGAAGCTCCCCAAGCCCTGCCTTCAGGAGCTGCCAGCCACAAACTTGAAGCCCTGCTGGAGACAGCCCGGGAAAGGCAGAGGACGGGCAGGAAGGAGTCACAGCCCTGGACCCAAGGATCAGAAGCCTCATCTCAGGCTGAGAGAACAACGGATGAAGGAGAACCAGGCCAGTCTCTCATCTGATATGAATCATGTCAGGGGCCAGGTGGGAGCTCTTCGGGAAATCCTCCAGAGGGGCCTGGGCAGCTCACATGTCAAACAGACAGGGGGCATGCTTGGGTTCTAGTTGAATGAGCCAGATAATTCACATAGACATCCCCTCTCTGAGCCTCAGTTGGCCTATCTGTATAATGGGGGACCATGCCTCCTCCCGTTCCTAGCAGGAGACTCTGGACCCTGATGCACTCCTCCTGCCCCCCACGTGTCCCTGGCCTGAGTCAGGTCCAGGAGATTCACTTAAGAGGGTGCAGTGCAGTCTGCAGGAAGAGGAGGGCAACCCTACCTTGATCTTGTGCAGAGTCCGATCCATCTCCACAGCCTGCACCCACACAGACACTCCGGCCTTGCTGTAGGTCAGGTTCCAGCCTACCTCGGCCTCACACTCTGACCGGAAGCTGCGGAAGTCCTGGTCATCGGGCACCTGGACACTTTCGCGGCCCAACACGGGCCGAGGCCCTTGGGGTTCCGGGGACGCAGCGTGCTTCTCCATGGGCGGCGTGGGGAGGCCCAGGGCCCTGGTCCTGGTCCGACTCTGCTGGGTCCTCCGCGGAGGCTCTGACAACGTCGACGCGGCTGCAGATGCTGACGCCACCTTCCTGGGACCTGCAAGACCGGTTTAGGGGACGGGAGTCAGTGCGCTGGGGGCGCGGGTGGGGCAGCCCGGGGTCCCGGACTGGCGGGAGAGCGCGAGGTGGCCGGAGGCTGGCCGGCCCCGGGCGGGGGCGGACGGGGTGCAGGGCAGTCCCTGGGGCCACCCCCGCCCCAAGGAGCGACCTCAGACTTCCCCGGGGAAGGGGAGCGGGGCTGCTGCGCAGCGGGTGTCCGCGGGACCCCGAGGGACGCCAGGGGCCAGGCGGGCTCCGGGGCCCGCGCACTGCTGACCGGACCAGCTCAACTAACTCGGCAGCGGGCGGCGCGAGGCCGGTGGGCGCGGAGCGGGGCGGGGCGGGGCGGAGCAGCAGCCGTCAGGGTGGCTCACCTGTGCCCGCTGCTCCGCGGGGCCCGCTGGGGCCGGGGTACGAGCGCCGCAGCCGCCGCTGCCACCGCTGCCCGGGCGACCGGGGGCGGCGCGGGGACCCTGGGGGGAGGAGCAGTGGGTCCCGCCGCCGGCCCCGCCCCGCGCCCCCCGCCCCGCGCGCCCCCTCCGCCCTCCTCCTCCTGCTCTGCTTGGGGCTCCCGGGCTCCGACCGCCTTGCTCGGTATTTTCCAGGCTGCGGAGGTAAGAGCCGCGGAGCGCCCGGCCCCGCCCTGCCCCGTCCCGCCGGGTCCTAGCGCCTGTCCCCCGCGCACCCCGGGAAGGGGCACCGTCCGGGAGGGGCTGCCCTTCAGCCGGCACTGCGGACCCTGGGAGCGTCGGCTGAAGCGGCGCGGGGTCTCAGAGGAAGGATGACGTGCAGAGAGGAGTCTGGAAGTTCACCATGAGCCCCTTCTGTCCGCCGCTCTCCCACCCTCACACGTGCACACTTTTGCCAACAGTTCTTTTACGCTCAAGCACACCTTACGCACAGCACCCCAGAGATGCAAAGGTGGGCACACGCTCCCACGTGACCAAGGAGAGACTAACTTGCAGGGATGACAGCCCCTCAGTAACTAAGAAATGGCCAGTTTGCGACCCACAACACAACCAAGAACAGAACAAGCCTACCCACGCCCAACTCAATTCCCAGAGGAGTGTACAAACCCAGACCGAAGTTGATCCAACTCACAGGGCTCAAGGTTTACAGGCTGGCTAGACTTAGGCAAAAATTTCCATTCCAATCTCACTTTGGCCCGAGAGATGTAACCAGGACCCTCCAACAGCCCTAGCCCATTTGGCCACTTCCCACAAGCCACCCTCTTTAGCAAGTCCCATGGACTACACTAGGTTCCCGGAAGCAGTGGCCCCGCACCTCTGGGGCTTTCCTGTCACTTCCCCACCAGGACACAGAACCAGAGCTAACTCTGCAGCCTGGGGGAAGATCCACTAACATTTCTGCCCACCTTTCCAGCCTGAGAGTCCCTGCCCCTTGGGTGGAGTGCCAGCTCTGCCCTAATCTCAGTGTGAACCAAGGCCAGGCCAGGATGAATGTGGCAGCCGGTCCCTGTCACTGGCCCTAGACCACAGAAGGGCAGGGAGGACCTTTGGTGAATTCGGCTGCTAATAGTGACCACCAATGGCCCAGTGTCAAGAGTGAGCCTATGGGCATCTCCACTAGAGCAGGAGTCTCAGCCTCCCAGACCCAGAGCTTTTGCTGTGCCTCTGCTCACCCACGTGGGCCCTGGCTTCCCATCTACCCCCGGAGGGAGTCAGAAGTTCCCGCCTAGCCTCACCTGCAAAGCTCTGGAGTAGAATAGCTTTTCTTTTCTTCCTTTTTTTTGGGGGGGGGTATTTTTGAGAAAGGGTCGCCCTTTTAGTACCAGCTGACCTGGAACTCACTCTGTAGACCAGGCTGGCCTTGAACCCAGAGATCCACCTACCTCTGCCTCCTGAGTGCTGGGATTAAAGGCGTGTGCCACCACGCCCAGCTTCTTTTCTTTCTTTCTTTTTTTTTTTTTTTTTGTCTTTTTGAGACAGGGTCTCCCTATAGCCCCAGCTGTCCTGGAGCTCACTCTGTAGATCAGGCTGGCCTTGAACTCACAGAGATCTGCCTGCCTCTAGAACAGCTTTTCTTACAGGTACTAAGAGAAAACTGAAAAGTCAGCACTGTGAGTTCACAAATAGAGGTGGTTTTTTTTTTTAGTTTTTTTTTTTTCCTGAAGTGCCTAGGGCTCTGAGATGTTTGTAAATAGAACCCAATTTAAAAAATGAGCAGGAAAACTGGGCGTGGTGGCATACGCCTTTAATCCTAGCACTCGGGAGGGAGGCAGAGGCAGGCAGATCTTTGTGAGTTCCAGGCCAGCCTGGTCTACATATAGAATGTCAGGACAGCTACAGGGAAACCCTGTCTCAAAAAGACCAAAAAAAAAAAAAAAAAAAAAAAAGCTGCAGGGCCCTGTCAGGCCTGTGTGTGATGACCTGACATCTCCAGGGCTCCCGTCTGCAGTGTGGGAGGTAGCAGCAGCTAATCACACACACACCCTCTAAACCCACACTCTTTACAAATGTCTGGAAATGAGTAGGTGACATGTGGGACTGGCTTTGGGCTCAGTGGGCCCAGGCTCTGACTCTCTGGACTTTGTCTGCCTGAGCCACCTCTGTGCAGGTACTGCTTTCCCTAGGCTTCAGTGTGTTTTTGACACCATTCCCTCCCAGGCTGATGGGAGGCCTAAGGGGGACTTGCAGAGCCAAAACCTGCTTCGTGAACTGGATACTCAGGGCTACACCTTGAGGAGGAGACATGGCAGCATGGCCTAGTGGATCCTGCCTTTTTGGGCCCTGATGATAATATACATCTTGGCAGAGATTAGGTGGCAGGGCACTAGACTTCTTATGCCCCCCTTCCAGTCTAGGGGAAAGATAAAGCTGGGTGAGAGCAGAAGGTGGCTGTGAGAGCGAGCTGACAAAAGGACCTCCCAGCCACAAGGCGGCCAGCGAGGAACAGATGGCAGGGGCCAAACTGTCACTCACATAACCCAGATAATTAAGAAAAACAAATCTTTTGGGTCTTAGATCAGTAATAGTGGGTGACCTGGCTGGCACACCTAGGCTCATCCCTGGGTCCTGGGTTCTGACCAGGCCAACTGGCCAGTGGATGATCAGAAGGGTGTTATTTCATCCTCATAAATTTGCCCTTCCAAGACCCTCCACAAGAATTTAGGTGTCCCTGGCTCAGAGGCTCTTAGCAGCCTCTTGAACATGACGAAGTAGCTCCAAATCATGTCTCACCATTTCCCTGAGCAGCAGAGATAAGGCAAGCTGCTCCCAGGCAGAGGAGTGCGCCCAGGAGGTGGGCAGCAAGCCTGGCAGATAAGTCTAGACAGGACTCTGGGGACCCAACTACCCCTGCTTCCCATAGCCAGGCTGTGGACCTGGGTTCAAGTTCCGGTACTACCATTTCGTAGCTGTGTAACTACATCATGGCCCCCACCAGTAGCCTGTTTCCTCATCTGGAATATTACCCTCAAAGAATTACTACAATGAAAACTTGTACTCATGTCAGTTTCACTCCAAACAAGTACTACTAAAAAATACAAGATGAGGAAGAACAGAGAAGAACACACTGCCCAAACTGCTTCCAACAACAACAACAAAAAGATTAAGGTAGCATCTTGATGTATTTTTGCTAAATTCTGTTGGAAGATTAGACAGTGGAAAGGTTGGCAAAGTGTGACCCCCTAATGTGCCCATTTGGTGCCCTGCCCCAGAGTGGCCCCTCCACAGCCCCAGGGCAGAGGCTGGTCTGGCCCTTCTCTGGCTTCCAGCTCCAAAAAAGGTGGCACTGAGCAGGTGCCATGGGGCTGCAGAGGAGGGAGTGTGTATGAAAGAGTGCTCACCAGCTGGGCGCGCGCCTTTAATCCTAGCACTTGGGAGGCAGAGGCAGGCGGATCTTTGTGAGTTCAAGGCCAGCCTGGTCTCCAGAGTGAGTTCCAGGACAGCTGGGGCTACAGGGAGACCCTGTCTCGAAAAGACAAAAAAAAAAAAGAGTGCTCACCACTCAGAAGCTCAGGGAACATGAGGCCTGGGGTGCTGGGAAAGCTGGGCCTTTCATGTACCCTCACAAAGAGGGCAACCCCATAAGGGGGTCTTCAGGATCTCAGCACTGTGATTCCTGGAATGCAGGAGGCAGAGATCACTGAAATTTATGCTAGACAGCTGTTGAACCAGGACCCATGGGGCACCTACCTAGAGCGACCCCTTTACCTGCTCCTTAACCTTCTCAACTGCCTGTACCAGATCTAGAGACCCTCAAACAGGTGAAGAAGCCAAGGCCCAGCCACCAGAAACCATGGGAAATACACACCCAGAAGCGGATAGAGTGGAACATTGGGAGGTAGAGGCAGGATCTAGAGTAGACCAGTTACCCTCAGCTATATAGGGAGGTTGAAGGTGGGCTTGGCTAAACAAAACCAAAGAAATACTCAGTTCTAGGGGCTGGAGAGATAGCCTAGCGGTTAAGAGCGCCGACCGCTCTTACAGAGGACCCGGGTTCGATCCCCAGCACCCACATGGCGGCCGAGAACTGTCTGAAACTCCAATGACAGGAGAGCTCCAGTTCCAGGGGAATATGAGACCCTCTTCTGACCTCCGCGGCATTGCACGTCACAGGTGCACAGACTTGCATGCAGACAGTACATTCATACACATACGGAAATAAATTAAAAAAAAAAAAAAGAAGTACTCAGTTCTCCTGGCTCCTAGCCTGAGACTGCTCCCCCTACACACACACACACACACACACACACACACACACACACACACACACACACTCCTGTTACCTACCATGCAATGGCTGTGGGGTGTGGGGACCTTGGCAAGTTACTCTTTTTCTTTAACAAGCTCCTCCTTCCCCACAGTGCCTGCCAAACTACCCTCCCCTCCCCCCCTGCCCCATTTTTTTTTTTTTTTTTTTGAGATAGGGTCTAACCCTGTAGTCTAGCAGGCTGGCTTGGAACTTGAGGCAATCCTCTTGCCTCAGCCTCCCAAGTGTAACCATTACAGGAATGAGTCACCATGCTCAGCACATACAATTTTGATTTGCTCCTGGGTGCCCACCTCTACTCACCATGTAGCCAGACAGACAGATGGCAGCCTTTGGATGATGAATGATGAATAACCCCCTGCCCCCACTGTGCCCCTTTTCCCCTTCCTCCCTCCTCAGGGTAACCCTGTTTGCCACTGTGGGTGAAGCAAATTCCAAAGTTGTCTAGGGCAACAAAGACAGAATCCTAGAGCTACCGTTCTAGAAGATTAGACAGTGACTTGTGTGACATCACTAGGAAACAGAGTGGACAGGAGGTTCTGAGCCTTCAGTGGAGCCCTTTGAGGCCCTGCCCACATCTTGTTACAGTGGAAACAGGAGCTCTACCCCAGCCCCACAAGGTCCAGGATCTAAGTGTTTACACAGGGTGGGTCTCAAGGCCCGGCTGGGCCTCCCAGAGCAAACAGCCCAAAGCTGCCCTAAGGGAGCCACAGCCAGCCACTCAAGGTCACCCACATCCCCATTCATGGTGACACAGCCATAGATTGTTACTTGATGTCCTTTTCTAATCTGAAATACCCAAATATACACACGTCATCTAGGTTACACACATGGCCAGCCTGACACAGGAGTGTGTACATACATGGTCACATAGTACCAGAATAAAGTTATAAAGTTACCAGATAAAAAGTGCAGGATGCCTTAATGAAATTTGAATTTTTTTTGTCTTTTCAAGACAGGGTTTCCCTGTAGCCCCATCTGGCCTGGAACTCACTCCGTAGACCAGGCTGACCTTGAACTCACAAAGATCCTCCTGCCTCTGCCTCCCGAGTGCTAGGATTAAAGGCATGCGCCACCACACCCGGTGAAATTTGAATTTTTGACACAGGCCAGATGAATGGTTTTTACTGCAAATACGTCCCAAGTATTTGCTAAATCTGGAAAGCTTGCAGCTAAGGCTCTGCCACACCTACATCACCCAACCGCCCAGTGCGGTGCTGCATAGCCACACGCCATTTCCCACAGACCTCAGGTGCCTGCTGCATCAGGGGAATATGCACACTGTATCCAAGGCACGGCGATGAACACAGTTCTCTACCCAGCCTTTCCGTGAGGAGACACCAGGCCAGGACACATCTGGAAAACTCATCTGATCTCACAACCTTAGGCCAATGCTTAGGCAGGCTTGGCCACTACACACCCCTGTGAGCTAGGAAATAAGAAATAGAATCTAAGCCAGGCGTGGTGGCGCACACCTTTAATCCTAGCACTCAGGAGGCAGAGGCAGGTGGATCTTTGTGAGTTCAAGGCTAGCCTGGTCTACAGAGAGAGTTCCAGGACAACTGGGGCTACAGGGAGACCCTGTCTTGAAAAGACAAAAAAAAAAAAAAAAAAGAAAAAAAAGAAAAAAAAAAAAAGAAATAGAATCTGGGACTGGAGAGATAGCCTAGCGGTTAAGAGCACCGACGCTCTTGCAGAGGACCCAGGTTCGATCCCCCAGCACCCACATGGCGGCTAACAACCGTCTGTAACTCCAATTCCAGGAGAACTCCAGTTCCAGGGGAATCCGAGACCCTCTTCTGACCTCCGCGGCATTGCACGACACGGGTGCACAGACCTGCATGCAGACAGTACATTCATACACATACAAAGATAAATAAAATAAAAAAAATAAAAAGAAAAAATAAAAAAAAAGAAATAGAATCTAACCGGGTGTGGTGGCCCACACCTTTAATCCCAGGATTCTGGAGGCAGAGGCAGGTGGATCTCTTTGAGATCCAGCCCAGCCTGGTCTACAAAGCAAGTTCCAGGTTAGCTGGGAGACACTGTCCCAAAAGAAGAAGGAAGAGGAAGAGGAAGAGGAAGAGGAAGAGGAAGAGGAAGAGGAAGAGGAGGAGGAAGAGGAGGATCATCATCTACCACAGGTGTCCCAACTTGGGGTCCCCTAGATATGGGAAATCAGATGAGGGTGATACCCATAGTGTCACCCTCATCTCTGCCCCTCTAGTTCTGAAAAGTAATGACTGTCCTGACCCAGGGCTCCAAGGGCCTAGCTTTGAGATGAAAGAAGGAACCAAAAGAAGGAAGTTGTGCAGGTTGTGAGAAAGGGGCCACTGTCACAGCAAGTCCCGGGAGTCCCTGCTAATCCTGGTGGAAAGCCTTGTTCTTCATGAAGACAATCAAGACGCTCTCTTACCACCCAGCCTGAGCGCAGAGCCCAGGGGAGGGCTTATAGTCAGCAGATGGATCCGGTACCTCTGACAGGAAACTCGAGGGCTTCTAGAAGGCTGCATCGACCCAGTCGTCAATCAAACTGAGTTCCTGTGAACAGCAGTCCTGACAGACTTGTCGGCAGAGTCCCAGCACACAGGGGTGTGTGGTGGCCATGCAGGCCCTTCATGGGGTGTGGGGGAGGCATCCCCAAGACTCTGCTGGAGCCCTGATCAGCTGTACCTCGCTGGGCCTGTTTTCCTGTTTCAAGACCATTCCCACAAGACTGAAGCAAGAGGCCCTAAAGAGGAACCTGTCTATATGAAGCCTGTCAGTGAGGAGGAGGGGCTTCTCTCTCCCCAGAGCCTGGGGTTGCCCAGGATTCAGGTGTAGGAACTGAAGGATGGACTGGGAAGGACGGTCAAGGAGACCTGCAGATGGAGTGAGGAACCTAGCTTAGCAGTCCAGGAAGGTGGCTTGGGCCAGGGAGACCAGTTGGCTGAGTTGGATCTTAGTACTCAGTGCAGGATCTAGAACTACCCATGTGACCTCTGTATCCAGACTGGCCTGCCTCTAAGACTGTAGGCTGATGGGATTTACATCATTACAGAGGGAATACATAGTCATCCATCCACCGTGCAGAGTGCTGAGCTCAGAACCTGGACCTCAGTGAGTGCTTGCTATCATGAGTTCCTATCTCCCAGGCCTCCTTACCCCCAAGTCTGGCATCTGTGCCTACAGAGGGCTTCTTTTGTTCTTATTTTCTTGACCTGGGTTCACCTGGAGCCAGGAGGGTTAGGAGTATGGATGATGGCACGCCCCTATCTTCATCTTGAGTTTCTAGAGCTGCCAGTGACTTGGTTATGTCGCCTTTTGAAGCCATTATCTTCTTCTGTTTACCTAGCTCCTTCCAGCAGGGCACAGGGAGCCTGGCCCTGCCTAGCCACAGGGCAGCGCAAATACCATGCTGGCCACACTCCAGGGCTTGGTTCCCAGGCTGAGTGTAGGGCTGGCAGGGGTGGGCTCTCTGGGAGCTCTTTCAGAGAATGGTGCTCTGGGAATGAGGTTGTGTCAAGGTTCATTCTGGGGCCAAAAATCTAGAAGAGGCCTAAAACAGGCTCAGGTACCATGGGGCACTGTGTCTGGGAGAGTTTTCTAACCCCAAGTCCCTGGCATCCTGGGTCAGTAGGCATCTCCAAGTCCTCCCTGGGGGAGGCCGCCTCCTTCAGCACTTTCTAAATTTAGGGCTTGGCTCTGTGACTCACTTCTGAATCTGCTTGCCTCCCTCCTCCAGGAGTGTGCTCCCACGGTATTTTTATCTTCTGCTGTCTCAGACTGAAGAATATGGCCCCAGAATCCTCGGGGAGCCCCATGCTAAGAAGGGCTCCCCGCTCGTACTTGCCCAGTAGCTCTGGCCTACTCTCTGACCAGCTCCTGCATGCCAGTTCACTCGTATGTCTTCTCAGCTTCCTCTTCCCCAAGCAGAGCCGCTCTACCTGGTGATGTGGCCACCTTGGGAGCTGCCTCCCAGGAGGACTGGAATGACTATAAGGGAATGGGGAGTATGTGGGATAACCCCTACCCCTGCCATCTGGCTGCCAGACAGCCCACACCTGAAGGCAGGAGGTCAGCCTCTGCATCAGACTCCCCCTCTCCTGGCTTTATTGTACTCTTAAATAAGGGGTCTGAACCGCACCATTATGGAGGCCTGAACCAAAATTGAAATTACCACTGTGCCAGGCCTCCACCCATCTTCAAGCAGGGTGGGCCAGGGATGTAGTACCTAATGTCTACTGGGCCCAGTCTCCCATTAAGGCCCTCCCTCTGACCCCAATGCCTGCTCCATTCAGGAGAAACACAGACCCAAATTATGGCCTTCCTAAACCTCTGTCCTTCAGGGGGGAAGTGCCCTGCATCACTCCACACTCCAGAAAAGCTGGAATGAGCCCAGGGTCTGTTTTCTATATGTCTGGGGCTGTAATGTGTAACCTGGAATAAGGCTCCCCTTAATTCTGGGTGGAGTGTGTAGAGGAGAAGCATGTAGACATGGCAATACTGCAAACAGCTCTTCCCTGCCAGACTCCCTGGGCCAGGGATGCTCCCCAGATGGGAGCCTGGGTCCCTGATTCATTTCCAGAAATGATGGGGTCCCAGAGGCATGTGAGGAGGTCTGGAAAAGGACAGAGCTGGTACTGCTGCCTGGCCGGAAAAAAAATCTGTTGCCTGTCTCAACCTGTCTTTCCCGGAATCAGCGATAGCCAGCATTTATCACTTACCACATGCCTGGTGTTGTTCTCTGTGTTAGACAGGTCATAATTCATTTAATTTATAGTTAAACCTCTAGACAGCCTTGGGTAATGGTTACCATCTCCAGTTTGGAGACTATTGAAGACACAAAGGAGGGGCAATGACTGATCCAGGGCGTGGTGGCGCACGCCTTTAATCCTAGCACTTGGGAGGCAGAGGCAGGTGGATCTTTGTGAGTTCAAGGCCAGCCTGGTCTACAGAGTGAGTTCCAGGAGAGCTGGGGCTACAGGGAGACCCTGTCTCGAAAAGACCCCCCTCAAAAATATATTTAAACCAGGTATGGTGGGGCATGCCTTTAATCCCAGCACTCTGTGAGATTGAAGCCAGCCTGGTCTACATGGTGAGTTCCATGCTAGCAAGTTCCACACTAGCTTTTGTTGCCCAGAAACTCTGTCTCAACCCCCACCTCCAAAAAATAAATAAATAAATAAATAAATAAATAAATAAATAAAAAACGGGCACACGCGCGCACATGCGCTTGTGCACACACACACACACACACACACACACACACTTTTTCTTTTGACACGGTCTCGTGTAGCCCAAGCTAGCCTCAAATTGGCTATGTAACTGAAAATGTTCTTGAACTTCTGATCCTCCTGTCTCTACCTCCCAAATATTGGGATTACAAGAATGTACCACCATGCCCAGTTTATGCAGTACTGGGGATTGAACTCAGGGCTTTGTGTGTGTGTCAGGCAAGTATTCTACCAGCTAAGCTACAATCTCAGCTTCCTTTCCCTTTAGCCTTAGTTTTCTTGGCTGAAAATTATCAATGATAAGTGAAGGCAAAAGATTAGCTACTTGGAGGCAGGATAAATCTTGGATTTCTATTTCTTTTTTTTTTTTTTTTTTTGCCCCACCCCTGGATTTCTATTTCTACTCTCATCCACTTTCTTTGATTTTCCCAAGAAGGCCCCATATGCAACCAGACTTGAGAGTCTCCCAGACCTTGTTGCTAAGAGCACTCCAGGAACAGCTGCATAAAGCCCAACTCCACTAACATAAGGCACAAAGAAACAGAAAAGTTCACATCCCTAGTGGACAGCTGCTTGCTTTTCGGGTGGCATGGTGTGCCCATGGTGCCACCTTATTCCTCTAGGTGTTCCAAAGGCTCCTAAAACCTCAGTTCAGTGTGCATCACGACCTCTCCTCATCACCTGGGCCAACCCCGCTGTCATTCCATTCAAGGCTGTTTCCCAGTATAGGTGCCCCTCCCCTGCCACACCTTGGCTACCATTCTGAAAAGCAGGGCTTGTACAGCTTCCGCGGCACTGTTCTCTTCCTCCAGCATTCTCCTCAGCTTCCTGTATCTGATGGTCATCTCAGTGGAGCCAGGCACTCCTCATCTGGCCAAGCTGGGGGAAAAAAACACTGGACCAGCGACTAGCTACTCTCTCAGGTCTTCTTGGTACAGTCCGGCTGTCCAACAAAGATGCTGGTCCTTGGAGTAAAAGGAAACGCTCCAAACCCCAAAGGCAGAAGAACTAAGTTCTAGCCCTCGATCACACACTGCTGAGACCTGGACTAGCCCCAGATCTCTTTGGGAACCTCCAGGCTTGCAATTTGCAGATAGAGGAAATGGGTATTTCAGTCTGTATTCACCTGGCTGTAATAATCTTTTGCATTTATAGACTGCTTGGGAGTTTCATTTTCATCCCTGGCTCTCATCTGTAAATGAGAAAGCTTAGGTTCCTAAGGAAACAATGATCCAAGTTACATAGCAAGTAAAAAGTAGAAGCTGGGCTACATCTCTGGAATCCTTCTCTGGTCCTTTACGATCTTTGCAAAAGTCCTCTGTGAGGATCGAGACAAGGAGGGGGCTGTGCTTTGCAAACCATAAAAAGACCACAGAAAGATGAGTAGACAATTCCATTGCTGCTCATTGCTGTTATCTTTGCTCCGGCGCCCCCGCGCGACCATCTCGAGGCGCTCCCACAGCGCAGGCGCTTTTTGTGTGTGTGTGTTTACGGGCGCGGGACCCGCGATTGCGCATGCGCATCCTTCGCAGCACGCTGCTGACAGAGGGACTAAAAGCGGACGGCGACCTCAAGCCGGTAGTAATCTCCAGGAGCTCCGTGGGGAGTCTAGGCGGTTCCGCAGCCCCGGAGCGGCGAGGATCCGGATCCGCCGGACTCCTCCTCACCGGGTCACAGTATCTGTAGCTGTTCCGCGAACCCTTGAGGTCGGACTCAAACATCCACTGCGGCGCAGGCCTGGCCCCGAGTGTGCCCCGCGCGGAGGGGTGGAGCACTGCAGTCAGGGTGCTGTAATTCACCGCTGGGACCTCGATGGGGCTGGACCGTTGTTGAAAACTACAATTCCCGAAAGTCCAAGAGTCAGGGTAGCTTTCAGAAAGGCTTGTTGGGAGGGGAGTTCGGAAATGAGATTAGTTTAAAAGGACTACTGAATAGGTGTCTGCACCTATCACTTGGTCTGTCTACACTCACAGAGGTCACCTTTGCCTTGGACCCCCCCCTTTTTTTTCTTCTTTTTGAGATAGGGTCTCTGTCCTGGAACTCATTAGGTAGAACAGGCTGGCCTCGAACTCACAGAGTTCCATCTGCCTTTGCTTACCGAGTGCTAGGATTAAAGCCTTGTACCACCACGCCCTACCTGCCTTGGACTTTCTTTTTTATCCCGTTAAATACATCGCGAGTGTGCGTGTGTGTGCGTGTGTGTGTGTGTGTGTGTGTCAGTGCGTCAGACAGACAGACTGTAACTCAAACCGGCCCGGGATGACCTTCCTGCCTTCACCTTGCAGGGATTACAGGTCTGTGCAATCACACCCAATTTTTTTTTAATTTATTTTTTATGTGTATGAGTGTACTGTCTGCATGTAGGTTTGTGCACCCGTGTCGTGCAATGCCGCGGAGGTCAGAAGAGGGTGTCAGATTCCCCTGGAACTGGAGTTAAAGACGGTTCTGAGCTGCCATGTGGGTGCTGGGGATCAAACCCCGGTCCTCTGCAAGAGCAGTGGGTGCTCTTAACCGCTAGACCATCTCTCCAGCCCGCAACCACACCCAATTTAAATAGAACTTTGTGCAATGATGTTAGTGTTTGTGTCTGTACTGTCCAATACTGTAACCTCTTCTTTGTGACTACTGAACACTTGAAACATAGCTAAATGCCATGAAAGAATTAAACATTTTTGGCGATGTGGTGGCCCACTCCTGTAATCCCTGCTCTTTGGAGTTGGAAGTGGGAGGTCTGAGGCCAGCCTCCTTTAAAGGACTCTGTTTTTAAAAAATATTAATTTTGTCTTTTTGAGACAGGGTATCCCTGTAGCCCCTGCTGGCCTGGAACTCACTATGTAGACCAGACTGGCCTTGAAGTCCCAGAGATCCACCTGCCTCTGCCTCCTGACTGCTAGGATTAAAGGTGTGTGCCACCACACCTGGCAATATTTATTATTTTTATTTTATGTGTATGAATGTTATGCCTGCATGTATGAAAGTGCACCAGTGTCATGCAGTGCCTTCAGAGGACAGAAGAGGGGGTCAGATCCCCTGGAACTTAAGTTACATAGGGTAACCACAGAGCTAACTGCTCTGTGGGTGCTGGGAATTGAATCCAGGTCTTCTGCAAGAGCAGTCAGTGGTCTTAACTGCTGAGCCATGTCTCCTGTCAAAGCCAGTGACTAGAGGTGTAGCTCATTGATAATGCTTGCCTAAAAGACACAAGGCCCTGGGTTTAAACCCTAGTCCCAGGGGAAAAAAATAACCTAAAAACTTAATTGAATATATTTTAAATGTAATTAATTCTAATTAATTTAAGTGGCTACCTTGTTGATAGGGCTACTTTGTTGGAAAGCTCCATAAATTAAAGCTGTTACTTTGACACCACACTGGTCTCACTTTGCTTTCTGGGGTTCAGTTTCTTCCTGTCTACTTACTACTCCTGGCAGTTTTTTTTAGATTCCTCTGCCATTGTCCCTTGCAACCTAAAAATTAGTTTGGACTGTAAAAACCTTCCCTGCTCTTCATTAGGCAGGAATAACACGGAGAAAGCCAGCTGTAAAATTAACAGGAAATTGTCTTTTCCCAAGGACATACTGCAGCTATAAAATGTTATAATGAGCTCCTGCTTTGAGTGACAATTTATTTCTGACCTACCCAGCAGGCTTGTTTTCTGAAATCATAGGCTACCAGAAATGTAACTGTTTGAAATTATAGTAACAAAAAAAAAAAAAAAGAAAAAAAGAAATTATAGTAACAAGAATAAAACTCTTGCCTGAGGGAATCTAAGTCACTGAGTGGACAAAATTTATAACTCAGGGAGATCCAGATAAAATTGTTTTTTTGAGACAGGGTCTCCTTGTATCCCCAGTTAGCCTGGAACTCACTGTATAGACTAGGCTGGCCTTCATCTCACAGAGATCTGCCTGCTTCTGCCTCCTAAGGGCTGGGATTAAAGGTGTATACCACCACTCCTCACATCAGATAAAGGTTTTCTGAACCAACCTTGCATCTTTCTTTATTGCTTCCAAGGAAACATGATCCAGGGCCATTTAGCAGTACGGGCCTGATGCTGACTCCTTTGCACACAGCTCAACTTTGTTTAAAATGTTGTGTTGCGGGGCGGAGAGATGGCCTAGCAGTTAAGAGCGCCGACCGCTCTTACAGAGGACCCGGGTTCCATCCCCAGCACCCACATGACAGCCGGCCGAGAACCGTCTGAAACTCCAATTCCAGGAGAACTCCAGTTCCAGGGGAATCCGACACCCTCTTCTGACCTCTGCGGCATTGCATGACACGGGTGCACAAACTTGCATGCAGACAGTACATTCATACACACGAAATAAAATAAATTATAGAATGAAAAAAAAAGTTGTTGTGTGCGGGGCATGAGAGATGGCCTAGCAGTTAAGAGCGCGCCACAACCGCTCTTACAGAGGACCGGGTATCGATCCCCACACCCACATGGCGGGACGAGAACCGTCTGAAACTCCAATTCACGGATACTCCCAGACTTCCAGAGAGTCTGAAGCCCTCTTCTGACCCCTCTGCTGGCATTATCCGACCTGGGTGCACCAGACCTGCTGCAGACAGATCAACATATGAACACATACAGAAATACAATAAATAAAAAAAAAATTAAAAAAATTAAAATTTTGTTGCTTACAATTCTCACCAGACAAACTTAAGAAGTTTGGCTGCAGCTGGGCAGAGTGCTCGGGCTTGATGCAGCTAACGGCACAGGACATGCTATCTGCATAGCTGAACAAGTGCTAGGGCCATTGATGTGATGAGACTCAATGCCAGAAAAAAAAATTACCCTTATAACGGGTGTGTGGTGCCTGCCTTTATACCTGCAGCACATTGGAGAGCAGAAAGAAGGGTATCTTTGTGATTTCAAGGCCAGCCTACGTCTACATAGAGGAGTTCCAGGACCAGTGGGGCTACAGGGCAGGACCAGGTCTCGAAAGGACAAAAAAAAAAAAAAAACAAAAAGTTCCTATATGTAACCATCTACAAAGCTGATTGATTAAAACTTAAATAATTGTGAGTAGCTGGGCATAGTAGCACATGCCTTTGATCCTAGCACTTGGGAGGCAGAGGCAGGCGGATCTCTGTGAGTTCAAGGCCAGCTTGGTCTACAGAGTGAGCTCTGGGCCAGCTGGGACTTAAGGGAGACCCTTTCTCAAAAAGACCGAAAAAAAAAAAATTGTGAGCTGGAGAAATGGCTCGGTAGTTAAGAGCACTGTTGCTCTTATTTATTTATTTATTTTATGTGTATGAGTGTACTGTCTGCATGCAGGTTAATGCACCCATGTCATGCAATGCCACAGAGGTCAGAAGAGGGCATTGGATTCCCCTGGAATTGGAGTCAAAGACGATTCTTAGCTGCCATGTGGGTGCTGGGAATCAAACCTGGGTCCTCTGCAAGAGCAGTCGGTGCTCTTAACCGCTGAGCCATCTCTCCAGCCCCCAATAGAGCACTGTTGCTCTTATAGAGGACCCAGGTTCGGTTCCCAACACCCACATGGCAGTTAATAACCCTCTGTAACTCTAGTTCCAAGGGATCCCATGTGGCTTTCTGGCCTCCACAAGCAATGCATGCATATGATGCATTGATATACCGACAGGCAAAACATTCATAGCCATAAAATTAAAAATACATTTAAAAAATTAAAAACCTTAATGATTATGGAGCTGGGCATGAAGCTCCACACCTTTAATCCCAGAACTCAGGAGGCAAAGGCAGGTAGATCTCTGTGAAGTTGAGGCTAGTCTGGTCTACATAGCTAGTCCAGCTGGAGTAACAGGGAGACCCTGTCTCAAAAGGAAAAACCAAACAAAAACTTTCACTGACTGTGGACAGCTGGAATGTTGCAGGTCTAGGGCCAGCTTATCTTGGGCTATCTTTTTTTTTTTCTTTTGTCTTTTTGAGACAGGGTCTCCTTGTAGCCCCAGCTGGCCTGGAACTCACTCTGTAGACCAGGGTGGCCTTGAACTCACAGAGATCCACCTGACTCTGCCTCCCAAGTGCTAGGATTAAAAGCGTGCACCACCATGCCCGGCTTAAAGACAGTTCTTAGCCGCCATGTGGGTGCTGGGAATCGAACCTGGGTCCTCTGCAAGAGTAGTCGGTGATCTTAACCACTGAGCCAAGTCTCTAGCCCCATCTTGGGCTATCTTTAGCCCCTTAAATAACCATTGACTACTTGCCTCTGTGTTTGACCTTACATCCTTGTGTCTATCTGGTGAAATTGCTTCTGGCATATAAACTGATCCCTAGTTCCCAGCAACCCCAAAGCTAAGAATTGTCATCAGCTAGCATCTTGATATATAACTTCCTTTGTTCTGTTACTATAAAAATTTAATAGAGTTACTACTTTGGAACCTAGTATTTGGGGTAGCCTAATCCTGGGCCATGTCATTCATATTGGCATCAGAATAAACTCTGCGTTGTTCCCTCTGAGGTGTGAGCTGTTTTTGTTTTTCTGAGCTGACAGTGTGCTGAGCATGGCGGGCAATGTGCTGATGTGTACTGCGATCGGCATGCTGAGCATGCTGCAGACACACACCAGCTACTTTGCAGTGTTTCTGGCGGAGTCACTGTAACAACCCGCTCAGTTATGGAACTGGTCCCTGGGTCTTGAGCTCTTAAAAGGGCTATGACTGTCCTCTGGATCTCTGCTTTTGGCTTCACATTAGTTTTATTCCTTTGGCAGAATAGCACAAACAGTGTCACTAAAACCTGTGATGTAACCCACCGATGAAAACTACCATGTTAAGTGCCTCACTTCGAAAGTCGTTCTGGCTGGAGAGATGGCCTAGCGGTTAAGAGCGCCAACCGCTCTTGCAGAGGACCCGGGTTCGATCCCCAGCACCCACATGGTGGCCGAGAACCGTCTGGAACTCCAATTCCAGTAGAACTCCAGTTCCAGGGGAGTCCGAGACCCTCTTCTGACCTCCACTGCATTGCACGACACGGGTGCACAGACCTGCATGCAGACAGTACATTCATGCACATACAGAAATAAATTTTAAAAAATTAAAAAAAGGACAGTCGTTCTTGGGCTGGAGAGATGGCCTAGTGGTTAAGAGCGCCGACTGCTCTTGCAGAGGACCCAGATTCGATCCCCAGCACCCACATGGTGGCTGAGAACTGTCTTTAGCTCCAGTTCCAGGGAAATCCGACACCCTCTCTGACCTCCAAGGCTTTGCATGACACGGTGCACAAACCTACATGCAGACAGTACATTCATACACATACGAAAAAAAAGTCATTCTCACGAGCTAAGTGGTACATGATATTTTTCAATTTCTTTTTTTTAAATTTTTTTTATTAATTTTATTTATTTCCGTATGTGTACGAATGTACTGTTTGCATGCAGGTCTGTGCACCTGTGTCGTGCAATGCCGCGGAGGTCAGAAGAGGGTGTCGGATTCCCCTGGAACTGGAGTTCTCCTGGAATTGGAGTTTCAAACGGTTCTCAGCCGCCATGTGGGTGCTGGGGATCAAACCCGGGTCTTCTGTAAGAGCGGTCGGCGCTCTTAACCGCTAGGCCATCTCTCCAGCCCGATATTTTTCAATTTCTTTGAATGTGTGGTGTCCATCTGCTGTTGAGCAACATCAAGATCTTCCTGGTGATCCACAGGCAGCTTTGGCACACTGAGCTGGTGACCATGCAAGGGCCCCCCTCCAGCTGGACATTATGGCACCAAGTCATTGACCATGATGGTGGGGTTTGCTCTCTGCTGGTTACTGGTGTATGCCATCGGCTGTGTCCATCTGCCATTTGCAGCCAGTTCAGGCTAAGGATGCAAGTGGCCCATAAACATGGCCATTCGCTGTCACGCACCAGCTCAACCATCAGTCCCACTGTTTATGCCTTTAAAAAAATTTTTTTTTTTTGAGACAGGATTTCTCTATAGCCCCAGCTGGCCTGGAGCTTGCTATGTAGACCAGGCTGGCCTTGAACTCAGAGATCTGCCTGCCTCTGCCTCCCTAGTGCTGGGATTAAAGGCATGCACCACCATGCCCAGCACTAAAGGTAGTTTTTAGCTGCCTCCATGTGGGTGCTGGGAACTGAACCCGGGTTCTCTGCAAGAGCAGTCAGTGCTCTTAACCTCTGAGCCGTCTCTTCAGCCCTGTTTATGCCTTTTTGAATGGGGACTTCTGCTATACTTGTCACAAAATTACTTCCAGGTATATTCTCTGCTAGATGTCAAAAGTAGGAAAGGGCAAAATGGGATACAACCTGCTCTCACTGTAGCCCAGGACCTCAGTTCTGACACCCTCTAAGAGACAGCACAAACTCACAATGAAAAAACAGCAAAGGACAGGGGATGCCTGGCTGATGCCACTGTGAAATACAGTGCACTGCTTACTTCTCTGTGATGCTGTGAAAAAAACACCTCAACAAAACCAACTTTAGGGAGAAAGGGCTTCTTCTGAGTCAATTGGGAGTCCATCACGGCCAGGAGGCAAGAGTGTGAGAAAGCCAGGCACATCGCACCCACAGTCAGGCAGAGAGTGAGGAAGCCTGGCAGGCACGTCGCACCCACAGTCAGCCAGAGTGTGAGGAAGCCTGGCACATCGCACCCACAGTCAGCCAGAGTGTGAGGAAGCCTGGCGCATCGCACCCACAGTCAGGCAGAGAGTGAGGAAGCCGGCTGCATGGCACCTACAGTCAGGCAGAGAGTGAGGAAGCCTGGCAGGCACATCGCACCCACAGTCAGGCAGAGTGTGAGGAAGCCGGCTGCATAGCACCCACAGTCAGGCAGAGAGTGAGGAAGCCGGCCGCATGGCACCCACAGTCAGGCAGAGAGTGAGGAAGCCTGGCACATCGCACCCACAGTCAGGCAGAGAGTGAGGAAGCCAGGCACATCGCACCCACAGTCAGGCAGAGAGAGGAGTGTTAGTGCTCAGCTCACTTTTTCTTTTCTTTTTTTTTTTTTTCACTTTCTTTTAAAAATTTATTTATTTACTTTTTAAACGTAAGATTTTTTTCTTTTTTCTTTTTATTTATTCTTGCATGTGTATGAATGTACTGTCTGCGTGTAGGTTTGTGCACCTGTGTTGTACAATGCCTCGGAGGTCGGATTCCCCTGGAACTGGAGCTAAAGACGGTCCTCAGCCGCCATGTGGGTGCTGGGGATTGAGCCCAGTTCCTCTGGAAATGATTGGTGCTCTTAACCGCTAGGCTCTCCAGCCCCAGTAAAAATAAATTTTAAGGTTAAGAGTGCTGACTGCAGATGACCCAGGTTCGATCTGCACGACACGGGTGACCAACCTACATACAGACAGTATATTCATACACATAAGAAAATAATAAATAATTTAAAATGTTTATTTTTACTTTATGTGTATAATTGTTTTGCCTGCTTGTGTGTAATGTGCATGCAGTTACTGCAGGGGCCAGAAGAAGGCATCAGATGTCCTGGACGACCATGTTGGTGCTAGGAACTGAATCTGAGTCCTCCACGAGAACAATCAATGCCCCTAACCACTGAGACATCTCTGCAACCCCCTCACTTACTTTTTTTCCAGTCTAGAACCCCAGGCCATGGACTTGAGTACCACTCAACATTTAAGGTGGGTCCTTCTTCCTCGATTATCCTAATCTAGATAATCTCTCACAAACAAGCCCAGAGATTTTTCTTGGTGATTCTAAGTCCCAACAAGGTCACATTCAAGAGTAGTTAGGACATTAGCAGGTGCCAGGGACTGACAAATAATTTTACAATTCTATATAGTTTGCCTTACTATGGGGTAATGTTGACAGCTCGAAAGACTGTTTTTATTGTTTCTAAGAGTCTTAATCTGTTATGGTAGAAAATTACTGAAATTATTTTACTGTAGAACACTGTGAGCTATTATAATCCAAATATTTTTAGTTAGGGGCAATGAAAAAGGAAAGGTCGGCTGTACTAAAAATGTATCCTTGCTCCTAGGATGGTGATCAGGAAAAATGTAATTCCTCAATCAAGAAACTGCTGTTGAGGGGTAGAGAGATGGTTCTGTTGTTAAGAGAACTTGCTGCCCTAGAGTTCAGTTCCCAGCATCAACATCATGATCCTCCTGCCTCTACTATCTAAGTGCTATACTTACAGGCAAGTGCTCCTATCTCCAACTTTTTTAAAAGACAGGGTGTGGCCAGGTGTGGTCGTGCAGGCCTTTAATCCTAGCACTTAGGAGGCAGAGGCAGGGCATCTTTGTGAGTTCAAGGCCTGCCTGGTCAACAAAGTGAGCTCCAGGCCAGCCAGGACTAAAAAGGGAGACCCTGTCTCAAAAAGACAAAAAAAAAAAGGACAGGGTTTTGTTATGTGACCTAGGCTGGCTTTGAACTTGTGATCCCTCTGCTTTAGCCTCTCTAGTGCAGGGATAAACTCGACCCACAGACAATGTCTTCTGCTTTGTTTTATTTTGTTTAGTGAAGGGTCCTGATATGTAGCCCAGGCTGGCCTTGATCTTGTGCCAATTCTTTTGCCTCTCCCTGGCCCAAGTGGTGGTAGTATAGATGTGGACCCTCATAGCCAGCTTAGACTGTTGCTGGTGGTCTTTGTCTAATTGGACTAAGACAATGGGGCTGCCTCTCTGCACATTCCATCTGCTTGCGACTCAAACCCCCACCGCAAGCCCCCCCCCCCCCCNTTGATTATTTATTATTTATTTAAGTGTTTGATATGTAACGTGTCTGCTGCAGCAGTGTTCAATGCTTTTCCCCATAGTCATGCACTGCCACAGAGGTAAAGATGGCCATTGGGATTCCCTGGACATTGGGTCATGTGCCCAGAGTTCCTGCCTGCCCAATGGTGGGTGCTGTGGAATCAAACGCTGGGATCCCATGCAACTGAGCAGTCGGTGCACTTCTTACCTCCGACTACCCACTCTCTCCGCCCCCAACTAATACACTGTTGCTCTTATAGAGGACCCCAGGTCGGTCCAACACCCACATGGCAGTTATAATAAACCCCTGTACGACTTAGTTCCAAGGGAGATCCCATGTGGCTTTCTGGCCTCACAAGCACTGACTGCATAGTGAATGCATGACTACTACCGACAGGCAAACATTCATAGCCATAAAATTAAATACAGTTAAAAAATTAAAAAACCTTAATGATTTGGAGCTGGGCATGAAGCTAACTGAAAAAAAAAAAAAACAAAAACACAAAAGCAACCAGAACTCATTCTTTTTAAAAAAACACTAAAACACATACTCCTACTCCCAGCACTCAGGAGGCAACCGGCAGGTAGATCTCTGTGAAGTTGGAGGCTAGTCTGGTCATAATAGCGAGTCCAGCTAGTGCGAGTAACAAGGCGGACCACATGTCATCAAAACAGAGAAAAACCAAACAACAACTTTCCGACTGTGGAGAGCTAGGAATTTGGCAGGATCTAGGGGCCAGCTCTATCTTGGGCTATTTTGCTTTTTTTTCTTTTGGTCTTTTTGAGACAGGTGCTCCCTTTAGCCCAGCTGGACCTAGGAATCACGTCCTGTCACCTGTTGCAGGTGGCCTTGTAACTCACAGAGATTCCACCGGACCGCCTCCCAGTGCTATCGGATTAAAGCGGGTGCACACCCATGCACGGTTAAAGACGCTTTCTTATCCGCATGTGGGTGCTTGGGAATCGAACCTGGTCCTCTGCAAGAGTAGATCGGTGATCTTAACACACTGAGCCAAGTCTTGCCCCATCTCTGGCTACCTTTAGCCCTAAAAACCATTGACAACTTGCCCTGTGTTTTGAACCTTACAATCCCTATGTTCTATCTGGTGAAATTGCTTCTGGCATCTAAAACTAGAATCCCTATTCCCCAAACCCCAAAGCTAAGAATATTGTCATTACACCAGCATCTCTGCATATATACTCCTCTTTTCTGTTACTATAAAAGTAAAGAGTTACTACTATTGGAACCTAGTATTTCCGGGGTAGCCTAATCCTGGGCCATGTCATTCATATTGGCATCAGAATAAACTCTGCGTTGTTTCCCTCTGAGGTGTGAGCTGTTTTGTTAAATTTTTCTGAGCGACAGTGTGCATTGAGCATGGCGGGCAATGTGCTGATGTGTACTGCGATCGGCATGCTGAGCATGCTGCAGACACACACCAGCTACTTTGCAGTGTTTCTGGCGGAGTCACTGTAACAACCCGCTCAGTTATGGAACTGGTCCCTGGGTCTTGAGCTCTTAAAAGGGCTATGACTGTCCTCTGGATCTCTGCTTTTGGCTTCACATTAGTTTTATTCCTTTGGCAGAATAGCACAAACAGTGTCACTAAAACCTGTGATGTAACCCACCGATATAAACTCCATGTTAAGTAGCCTCACTTCGAACAGCCTTCTGCTGGCTGGAGAGATGGCCTAGCGGTTAAGAGCGCACCACCGCTCTTGCAGGACCCGGGGGCGGGTGTTACGATCCCCAGCAACCCACATGAGGTGGCCGCAGAACCGTCTGAACCCAATTCTCATGCTCTAAGCACTACCTTCCAGTCAGGGGATCCGAGGACCCTTTACTGAACCTCCTGGCATTCCGCGTGGACACGGGTGCACAGACCTGCTGCAGACAAGTACATTCGCATCCTCAAGCACCCATGGACAGGAATAAGAGTTATAACAAATTAAACGAAGGACGTCGTTTTGGGCTGGAGAGATGCCTGGCCCCTAGTGTTAAGAGCGCGGACTGCTCTTGCAGAGGACCCGCTTCGACCCCATACACCACATGTGTGGCTAGAACTGTCTTGCTAGCTCCAGGTTCCAGGGAAAGCCGAACCTCTCTCGACTCCAAGGCTTTGCATGTACGGTGCACACAACCTAGATGAGACAGTTAAAATTCATACACGATACGAAAAAAAGTCATTCTCACAGCAAGTGGGACATGATTTTTTAATTTCTTTGTTGTTAAATTTTTTTTATTAATTTTATTTATTCCGTAGGGTGGTCAATGTACTGTTTTGCATGCAGGTCGTGCACCTGTGTCGTGCAATGCCGCGGGAGGTCAGAAGAGGGTGTCGATTCCCGAACTGGAGTTTCTCCTGGAATTGGAGGTTTCAAACGTGTTCTCAGCCGCCAATGTGGGTTGCGGGATCCAAACCCGGGTCCTTCTGTCAGAGCGGATTCGGCGCTCTGTAACCTGCTAGGCCATGACTCTCCGCCCGTATTTTTTCAATTTCTTTGAATGTGTTGGTTCCATCTGACTGTTGAAGCAACATCAAGATCTTCTGGTGTCCACAGGCAGCTTTGGCCACACTGAGCTGGGGCCATGCCAAGGCGCCCCCCTCCAGCTGGACATTATGGCACCAAGTCATTGACCATGATGGTGGGGTTTGCTCTCTGCTGGTTACTGGTGTATGCCCGGTCTGTGTCCCATCTGCCATTTGCAGCCAGTTCAGGCTAAGAATGCAAGTGCCCATAACATAGAACATAGTCTCATTCGCTTAAGGCACCATGTAAAGAATTCAATTTCAGTCCAAAGTCTTTTTATGCTTTAAAAAAATTTTTTTCTTTTTGGAGACCTAGAAGTTTCTCTATAGCCCCAGCTGGCTGGAAGTTGCTATGTAGACAGAGGCTGTCCTGTTTTGGGAACTCAGAGATTGCTGCCTCTGCCTCTGCCTCCCTAGTAGCTGGGCTTAAAGGCATTCACCACCACTGCCCCACTAAAGGTATTTTTGTTAGTCTGCTCCTGTGGTTGCTGGGGAACTGAACCCGGGTTTCTTCACGACGCCAGGTCCATGCTCTTAACCTCTGACCGTCATCTTCAGCCCTTTTTTATCATCTTTTTGAATGGGGACTTCTGCTTATACTTGTCACAAAATTAACTTCCAGGTATATTCTCTGCTAGATGTCAAAAGTATGGAAGGTGGGCTGGAGGAGAGATATAGCACCTAGGCGTTAAGGAGCAACCGCACCTCTTGCCAACGAGGACCCGGGTTATCGATCCCAAGCACCCACATGGTCGCTAGAACCCTACGTCTGTAACTCCAATTCCCCAGGAGAAACTCCCAGTGCACGGGGAATCCGAGACCCTGCTTACGACTCCCCGCGGCATCTTGCAACGGACACACGGGTGCACAGACCTGCAAGCAGACCAGTGCATATTCTCCCACTACAAAAACAAACAAAAAAAAAAAAAAAAAAAAATTAACAACAAAAAAAAAAGGTCAGGAAATGGCAAATGATAACAACCTCTCGTCACGGTAGTCCAGAACCTCAGTTCTGCACCCTCACTAAGAGACACCAACACTCACCAAGAAAAACAGCAAAGGACAGGGCATGATCCCTGTCGATTCCCACTCACTTAAAACAGTGCACTGCTCACGAGCATATCTCTGTGGTCTGTGAAAAAACACGACCTCAACAAACCACTGTTAGGGAGAAAAGGGCTTCTTCTGAGTCAATTGGGAGTCCATCAGGCCAGGAGGCAAGAGTGTGAGAAGCCGGCACCCTCCCTGCACCCACAGTCAGAAAGCAGTGGCGTAAGGATTCCATGGCAGCCACGATCGCCACCCACAGTCAGCCAGAGTGTGAGTAAAGCCCTCGCCATCCACCCCCAGTCGCCCGTAGTGTGTAGAAGCGCTGGCGCATTACGCACCCACAGTCAGGCGAGAGTGAGGAAGCCGGCTGCATGGCACCAAGTCGGCGAGGAAGAGTCGAGGAAGCGGCAGCACTTTCAGCACTCTCACACGGTCAGCATTGAGTGTGAGGAAGCCGTCTGGCATAGCACCACACAGTCAGGCAGAGAGTAGGACTGATGTCGCGACCACGCCGTCATAATCTGTTGTTAATACCTTTGGACATTCACCCAACAGTACCAGGCAGAGAGTGATGAACCTGGCAGCTTGCATCGCCACCCACAGTCAGGCAAGAGTGAGCGACAGCCGGCTGGCATAGCCACCTCACAGTCAGGCAGTAGTGTGAGGAATGCCGGGCACATGTCCCCCCAGGTCAAGGCAGCAGAGGAGTGAGGAAGCCTTGGAAAACTCGCGCACGCCACGTCAGGAGAGTGAGGAAGACAGGCGCACCCCAATGCCGGGGGAGTGTTATGGCTCAGGCTTCCCCACTTTTCTTTATTTATTTTTTTTTTTCTTTTCTTGTTTCCTTTTTCAAAAATTTAGTTTATTTATTTTGTAAACGTAAGATTTTTATTCTCTTTTTTCTTTTATTACCTTATTCTATTTTGCATATTAGTGATGATCCTGTACTCGACACTCTGTAGTTGTGCAACCTTTTACACTGCAACCCTGGAGAGTCGGATGTCAGTCCCCTGGAACTGGACGCAACAGACGGGTTCCGCAGCCGCCACGTCGGGTGCTGGGGATTGAGTCCCAGTTCCTCTGAATCCTGATGGTGGCTCTTAACCGCTAGGACTCTCCAGCCCACCTAAAAAAAATTTTAGGTTTAAGAGTTGGCTGACCTGGCAGATGACCCAGGTGTCGATATGCACACGGGGTGACCACCTAATACCAGACAAAGTCATCATAAACCAATAGAAAACATCTAATATTTAATTAAATGTTATTTTTACTTATCGGTGATAATGTTTGCTGCCGCTTGTGTGTATGATTGCATAAAGCAGTACTCTGCAGGGCCAAGAAGAAGGCAATCAGATGTCCCTGCGACGACCATGTTGGTGCAGGAACTTGGAAATCATGCGTCATCCCACCGAGACAAGAATCACTCAATGGCCCCTAACCCACTGAGACATCTCGTGCAAACCACCTATCGACTTACTTTTTCTTCCAGTACTAGAACCCAGGCATGGATTGAGTACACAAAGCATTTAAGGTGGGTCTCTTCCCTCGATTTAGCCTACTCAGATATCTTCTCACAGAACAAGCCCAGAGATTTTTCTTTGGTGATTTCTAAGTCCCAACAAGGTCACATCAAGAGTAGTTTAGGACATTAGCAGGTGCCCAGGGACTGACAAATAATTGTTACAATTTCCTATCAGTTTGCCTATACTGATGAGTATGTGAACAGCTCGAAAAGAATCGTTTTTATTGTTTCTAAGAGGTCCTTACTCTGTTAATGGTAGACAAATTAACTGAAATTATTTTACCTGTGAACACCAGGTGAGCTATAATCCAAATAGTTTTTAGTTGGGCAATGAAAAGGAAAGGTCAGGGCTGTACTAAAAATGTACTCCTTCGCTCATAGATGGTGATCCCAGGAAAAATGTATTCCTCAATCAGAACTTGCTGTTGAGAGGGTTCGGTAGAGAGATCGGTTTTGTAATGGTTAACGCAGAACTTGCTGCCCTAGGATTTCAGTTCCCAGCATCAACAATACATGATCCTCCTGCCTCACTATCTAGAAGTGCTATACTTACAGGCAAGTGCTCCTATCCTCCACTTTTTCAAAAGACAGGGTGTGGCCAGGTGTGGATCGTGCAGGCCTTTAATCCTATGCACTTAGGAGGCAAGGAAGGGCGATCTTTTTGAGTTTCAAAGGCCTGCCTGGTCAACAAAGTGAGCTCCAGGCCAGCCCCAGGGACTAAAAAAGGGAGACCACTAGTCTCAAAAAAGACAAACAATAAAAAAGGACAGTGGTTTTGTTTATAGGAACTCAGGCTGGCATTTGAACTTGTGATCCCCTGCTGTATTAAGACCTCTCCTAGTGCAGGGATGAAACCTGACCCAACAGACAACTGTCTTCATGCCTTTGATTACTTATTATCTGTTTCATGAAAGGGTTCCTATTATAGCACAGGCTGGCCTTGACATCTTGGCCAATTCTTCTGCCTCCATCCCTGGCCACAAGCCATGGTGGTACATAGATCGCTGGACCCTCATAGCCAGCTTAGACGGTTGCTGGTGGTCCTTTGTCTAAGTTTGGACTAGACAATTGGGTGCTGCCTCTCTAAGCACATTGCCCATCTGCTATGCGACTCAAACCCCCCCGCAAGCCCCCCCCCCCCCCCCCCCCCGCCCCAGGCCACCTTCAGATTGGCCCACAAGATTCCTTGGTGAGCAAAAATCTCACTCTTTTTGGCTGACTTTTTTTTTTGATTGGAGGAAGACAGCAATTCACTGCCATGATCCAGGCAGGAACAGGCACTGACCACCTCTGACTATAGGATAGGTGGTGGACACTCCTCACCAGGGCCAGGTAGCCTTTCACCCACTGCCGCACTCAAACTGTAGCAACCAAGTGGATGGTTTTCAATGTGTTTGGTGTCCTAAGACCTTAGAAAGTTGGTGAGACTGATGTTGAGAAAAGGTAGAAGTGGCCTGATTTGTTGGCATTGCCGTCCTTTCTATTTATTTATTTATTTATTTATTTATTTATTTATTTATTTATTTATGTTATGAGTGTACTGTCTGCATGTAGGTTGGTGCGCCTGTGTCATGCAAAGCTGCAGAGGTCAGAAGAGGGTGTCGGATTCCCTTGGAACTGGAGTTAAAGACCGTTCTTAGCCTCCATGTGGGTGCTGGGAATTGAACCCGGGTCCTCTGAAAGAGCAGTCGGTGCTCTTAACCGCTGAGCCATCTCTCCAGCCCCTCCATCACCATTCTTTCAACAGAGGGTTAGGACTCAAAGTGAAGGTCCCCCCTGTCTCTCCGGCTCTGATTTCCCATGGCCTCCCCCTCAAAGCCCATCCACTTGGGGTCCCCACTGTATTCATTCCCAGTCACCGTGTGCATGCGTGTTGCTGGGGATCAGACCCAGGGCTTCCAGCATGCCAAGCCCACACTCTATGTATGTCTAAGCCACATCCCAGACCCCCTTCTGGCACCTTAAAAATTTCATAGCTATCTGTTCTCATGGAGCCTACAGGCTCTCTTCAGGAGTCCACTTTGGGAAGTCTGCAGAAGGGCAAGGTGTGGGGCTTGGAGGGAGGGGTTATTTAGCCCTCATTATTTAGTGAGACTCTGTCTCAAAACGACAACAAAAACTACATTATATTTTCAAATGATGATACTGTAATTTTCATATATAATGGATCATATTTTCTTTAGCAATAAACTGACAAAAAAATAGAAATCTGTTTTCACATACTTACATAAATTTTATTTATTTACTTGCTTATTTTATGGAGACAAGGTCTTCTTACAATACACCCAGGCTGACACTGAACACTAACACGCAGTGATTTTCCTGCCTCAGCCTCCCAAATGATGTTCATGAAATGATTTGGAGGAGTGGAAGAGGAGGGTTGGAGGTGAATATGATCAAGATGCCTTGACCATAGAAAACATGGCTGGGTGTGGTAACACATGTCTTTAATCCCAGCATTCAGGAGGCAGAGGCAAGCAAACCTCTGTGAGATCCAGGCCAGCTTGGTCTATGCAGTGAGTTCCAGGCCAGCTGAGACTACAGGGAGACCCTGTGTAGTAGTTTGAATGAGAATGTCCCCCATAGGCTCCAAGTATTTGGACATTTTGTCCCCAGTTGGTGGCTGTTTTGGGCCATCTTGGAAGCTGCTGGAGGAAGCTCATCACTGGAGGCGGGCTTTGAGGGTCGTTAAGCCTTGCCGGATTTCCAGTTGCTCCCAGTCCAGTGCCTACTTGAAGATGTGAGTGCTCCCATTTCTGGCCGGGCCACCTTCTGCCTCCATGCCTCCCTGCTGCGATGGAGTCTGGAACATGCAACCATAAGGTCAAATAAGTTCTCCCTTGGTCAAGGCATTTTATCACAGCAACAAAAATGTGCTACTACACTGTTTCAAACAAACACAAAAAAAAGAGAATAGAAAACAAAACAAAAAAATGATTGACCAAAAATATCTTCTATATTTAGAATGTGTAAAAATATAAAGTTCACTTAAAATTTCAAGGGGGCTGGAGAGATGGCCTAGCGGTTAAGAGTGCCGACCGCTCTTACAGAGGACCTGGGTTCGATCCCCAGCACCCACATGGCTGCCAAGAACCGTGTGAAACTCCAATTCCAGGAGAACTCCAGTTCCAGGGGAATCCGACGCCCTCTTCTGACCTCTGTGGCATTGCACGACATGAGTGCACAAACCTACATGCAGACAGTACATTCATACACATACAGAAATAAATAAAAATTAATAAAATAAATAAATAAATAAATTTCAGGGATAGGGTCACTGGTAGATACCCTGTGTTCCAGTGGATACCCCACAACTGTGTGCATATAGGCACACTAATTAGGCTCAGTTGGTTAAAAAAGTTAAATTATTAAAAAATTAAGGCGGGGCATGGTGGTGCATGCCTTTAATTCTAGCACTCGGGAGGCAGAGGCAGGTGGATCTTTGTGAGTTCAAGGCCAGCCTGGTCTACAGAGTGAGTTCCAGGACAGCTGGGGCTACAGGGAGACCCTGTCTCAAAAAGACCAAAAAAATAAATAAATAAATAAAAATAAAAAATTAAATAAATAAAAATTTACAGCTGCATATGCAACATCACACTTTTAAAATCGTATCAAATTTCATTCCATATGATTTCAAATCGTAACAAATGTCTTTTAGTTGAAAACAAAATTGGGGCTGGAGAGATGGCTCAGTAGTTAAGAGCATCGGCTGCTCTTGCAGAGGACCTAGGTTCAATTCCCAGGACCCACATGCATCCAGCTATAACTCCAGCTCCAGGGGATGTGACACTCTGCTGACCTCCGCCAGCAATGCATGACACAGGTGCACTTATGCAATGCAGACAATACACTCATACACATAAAATAAAAATAATAAATAAAAAATGACAAAATTGGGGTTGGAGGGATAACTCAGCAGTTAACAGCACTGGCTGTTCTTGTAGAGAATCCAGGTTCTGTTCCCAGCACCCACATGGCGGTTAACAACCATCTGAAACACTAGTCCCAGGCCCTCTTCTGGCCCCTGCCAGTATTGCATGATATGGGTGTACTTATAAGGATGCAGGCAAAATGTTCATACACATAAAATAAAAGTAAATTTTTTTTAAATTTTTTTTAATTATTTATTTTTGTATGTGTATGAATGTATTGTCTGCATGCAGGTCTGTGCACCCGTGTCGTGCAATGCCGCGGAGGTCAGAAGAGGGTCTCGGATTCCCCTGGAACTGGAGTTCTACGGGAAAGAATGGAGTTGGAGTTACAGACGGTTCTTAGCGCCATTTGGGCGCTGGGGGTATCGAAACCGGGTCCTCACTGTAATGAGCCGTGGTTGGTACCTCTTACCGACTAGGCTATCCTCTCCAGCCTAAACAGTAAGTTATGTTAAGTATTTATTTATTATTTGGCGAGTGTTCTGCTGCACACTGGACTCAGGAGGTAGGTGTCAGATTTTTCCCTGGAAACTGGGCAGTTACAGGACAGTTGTTGCAGTCACGTGGGTCTGAGATCGAACCTGAGATCTTTTGTAAGAGGCAGCCAGTGCTCTTAACCACTGAGGCATTTCTCCAGCCCGTAAATAATTTTTTTAAATGACACAATTATTTTAAATGTCCTATTAGTATTTCGTGAGTCAAAAAGCATGAGGAAACCTGACCTCTGTATGACTCTCTCAAGTGAAACAGCACACAGTGTAGGCCTGTGGGGGCCCAGGCTGGAGTCACAGAAGCCTTAGCTCTGTGCAGGGCAGAGGAAGTGCTCCTGCATCTAGTTTATGAGCAGCGGCAGGCTTCCTGGATGGGAAGGTCCTCCAAACCTTAGGCACAGGATATGTAAAGGCCCTGAGCATCCAAGACAATAACATTATGAGGGACTGAGCCCAGTTCATTGTGTTTTGAGACAGGGTTTTGTCTAACCCAGGTTGGCCTGGACCCCAGGCTAGCATCAAACTCCCAATCCTCCTGGTTGGTGAGATTATAGGCTCAGCTTCACTGTGTTTTCAAAGTACAGCAAGGCACTGTCCTGGGGTACTGCCTTTACTGGTTTCTATGTCCTGTAAACGTCGATACTTATATCCTAAGACATCATTAAGACTTTGTCAGGAAGTTGAATTGAGGGCGTGCCTACGCAGGATAAAAGAGAGATGATATCATTGGAGCTCAGAGAATCGTCTAGTAATGATGCGAGCGACTCTGCAGACGGTTGTTTTCAGAAAGGAGAGAGAGAGTATGCGTCAAGTGTAGAAAGAATCTCGGCATCCTTCTTCGTATCGTAACGCCCGATCGAGAACTCGGCAGACTGACTGACATTCAGACCCGATACCTTAGAACTCAAGTCCTCCTAAAAGCTACCCGACTATCACTACCCTCATCCTCTCCTACTCTTCCTCTACATTCCTCTTCTCTCTCTCTCCCTCCCTCTCCCACTCCCTCTCAGTATAGAACCAGCTGGCTGAATCTGGCTTCTTGAAACTGTTCAAGGCTGGCCTAACATGACTCACAGAGAAATCCTGCTCTTTCCAAGTGCTTGGATTAAAGGCATGTGCCACGCCAACCCCATTTTTCTTTATTCTTGAGGATGGTCAGATCTGTCTTCACTCACTCAAGTTTAGTGATCTCACTTCGCTCACTGAGGCAAGGGCGCCGCCCCCCCACCCCCCACCCCTGCCCCCCCTCCCCGGCCAGGAGCGGGGCTGGGGCCAGCAGACCTCTCCCAGCGTTCCTCACTACAACCTGCATCCACCGAGCTCTCAACAGAGACTTGGCTGGAGACAATTTTTTTTTTTGTCTTTTCGAGACAGGGTCTCCTGTAGCCCCAGCTGTCCTGGAATTCACTCTGTAGACCAGGCTGGCTTTGAACTCACAAAGATCCGCCTGCCTCTGCCTCCCAAGTGCTAGGATTAAAGGCGTGTGCCACCACACCCAGCTGGCTGGAGACAATTTTTTCACAGGTCCCTGCGAGCCCATGATTCATTGTCAAGTGTACCCACAAGAAATGTCTGTGCTCCTCCAGAGGGTTTCCAAAAGAGGAAACTGTTAAGCCCTGAGCCAGAATACAGGGCTACTGGCCAGCTCCAGCACACACTGCATGGAGCCTCAGCCAAGAGAGCCTCTTCTTTCCTCTGAGCAGGGGTTCTCCAGATAGTGTAAGCTGCATCCTTTTTGGATTAAAAAAATTTGATTTAGGGCTGGAGAGATGGTCTAGAGGTTAAGAGCACCGACTGCTCTTGCAGAGGACCGGGGTTCGATCCCCAGCACCAACATGGCGGCTGAGAATCATCTTTAGCTCCAGTTCCAGGGGAATCCAACACCCTCTTCTGACCTCCGAGGCATTGCACCACACGGGTGCACAAACCTACATGCAGACAGTACATTCATACACGTACAAAAATAAATCAAATTTTTAAAAATTGACTTATTTTTATTTTTTTATTTTTATTTTATGCATACGAGTGTATAGCCTGCATGTGTGTTAAGTGCACTTGTGTTTCAGTACCTGTGGAGGACAGAGAGGGCATCAGATCTCCTGGAACTGGAATTATATATAGATGGTTGTTAGCTGGCATGTTGGTGCTGAGATTTGAACTCCAGTCTTCTGCAAGAACAGCCAGTGTTCTTAACTTCTGAGCCATCTCTCCTGTGCCCCTTTTTGGATTTTTTGAGACAGAGTTTCATATAGCACTGGCTGACCTGGAACTTAGTATGTAGATCAGTCTAGCCGAAAATTCACAGAGATTAGCCTGCCTGCGGGCTAGGACTAAAGGAGTGAGTGCACCACCACACTGGCTGCGTCCTTTTTCTTTTGCTATGTAGATCAGGCTGGCCTTGAACTCACAGAGATTTACCTGCCTCTGCCTCTCAAGTACTGAGATAAAAGGCCTGTGTGACCATGCCTGGCCCTTTTTCTTTTCTTTAATGGGGAGGGGGTGGGCTGGAGTAAGGGCTCAGGGGTTAAAAGCACTGATTGCTCTGTAGAAGACCGGGTTTTATTTCCCAGAACCCACGTGGTGGCAACGACCCTCTAACTTCAGTTCCAGAGGATCCGATGCCCTCTTCTGACCTCCGGGGGGACTTACAGGACGTGAGTGCACTTACATACATGCAGGCCATATATTTATACACATAAAAATAAAAATGTATTTTTGATATCTATTTATTGTTTTTTTGAGATAGGGTCTCCCTTTAGTCCCAGCTGGCCTGGAGCTCACTCTGACCAGGCTGGCCTTGAATTCACAGAGATCTGCCTGCCTCTGCCTCTCGAGTGCTGAGATTAAAGGAGTGTGCCACCACGTCCGGCAATTTATATTTATTTTTTTTATGAGTGTTTGGCCTCCATGTATAAGTGCACCCGTGTGTACATGCTTATAGAGGCCAGAGGAGGGCATCAGATCCCTTGGTACTTGAATAAGAGTTGTTACCAGCCATGTGGGTGCTGAGGAACTGAACCTAGGTCCTCTGCAAGAGCGCCTAAGGCTCTTAATCTCTGAGCCATCTCTCCAGTCCCCCCCAAATTTTTTTTTAAAGAAAAGAAAAAGGATGCAGTCAGATGTGGTGGCTTTTTCTCCCCAAGACTTAAGTTTTGCAACCAACGGGGCCTCTAAATCTTGGTCCTCCCACGGACTGTCTTGCCAGTCCAGAACCACAGGGATATTTCTCTGCTCAGGTGCTGGGACTTGAACCCAGAGCCTCGCGCAGACTAAGCAAGAAATCCACCCCTTAGCTGGTAATTTCTTTTTCTTTTCTTCTCTTTTTTTTTTTTTTTTTTGGCTTCGAATTCTTTTTGTTCCTCCCTCTGGTCANGTATTGTTTTTTGGTCTTTATCGAGACGCTGAGAAGGGTCTCCCTGTAGGCCCCAGCTGTCCTGTAACTAACTATGTACACCAGGCGACCTTGACGCACAAAGATCGCCTGCCCTCTGCCAACGACCCAAGTGGTGGGATTAAAGGGCGTGCGCCACCAAGCCTGGCTTTCTTATTTCTTTTTTGATTTAATTCATTTTAGACTTCTTTAACGGGATAACGTTTCCTATGGTCTCGAACATTGCCCTATTTATATTTTTCTGGGGCTTCCTAAATCATCTATTTTTAGATTTCCTCCTCTGAGTCCAGCAAACAATTTTTCTTTGGGTTGACACCTAGAGCCAAAACAACCGTCAACTAAGCCACTCATCAAAGCCGCGAACAAGGGGAACCCCCTAATCCGTTCTTCGGTGCCACCCCGTGTGCTTCCTCGTCACTGTAGGTCCTGTTGTATCATCTTATCTACTCGCCTCCATCATTTAGAGTGCACGATCCTGAGCCGGAGACGAACGGGACAAGCAACCCCCAGCTTCCGCCTCGGAAGAAGTCCCGGCCTCGTTTCAGAGGGTTAAGGATGGCGGCCCTGAGGCCAACAACCACACACCAACCAACTACACCCCGCCCGCCAGCACGCTCGAACCAGGCGAATGGGGAGAAAACAAGCCAACACAAAAACAGAAGGACCATATCGTCACTCCGGTTCCCTTTGTGGCATAGACGGGGGTGGGCCAACCCACCAGCCTCCACCATCTCCCCCGCGACACGCACTTAGGTACAAGCCGGCGGATTACTCCCCGCCCGCCAGCCCATGACGACACGGATTCCATAGCGAGGCCCCGCCCATATTAAGGAGGAAGCGGAGCGCCGGTGAGGTGCAGACGAACACAGAGGCCATGGCGGGGCCTTGCGTCCCTTGAGGCCCCACTCGTCGCGGCCCTCGCTGGAGAGCGCCACATCGGCGGAGACTGCGGCAGCGGGACCGCACGAAAGAAAGGCCCTGTTAGTGGAGACTGGTGGCCCTGCCTGTGAAGTCGTCCTGAGGTCACTGACGGTGGAGGCGTCGGAGAAGACGGGCTCCCCGCTCGAAGGGAGAGGGTTAGATCCCGCCGCCCTGCGCCCTCATGAGCCATCCAACACCGGGCCTGCTCCTGGACCCTGCTGCGCACACATTGGCAACTGGAAAGGCGGTTCCCGGCCGCTCCCCGCTTCCCTCCCAGGCCACCCGCTGAAACCCTTCCAAGGCAGCGCTGCCTCCGGGGGCCCCTCTTGCTGGTCCAAACGCTTCTGCCCTGTAGCCCCTGCCTGTGCGGACCCTCGGGGCAGGACCTCGGACCCCAGGGCAGGGCCTGGTCGGTCCCTTTGGTGCTCGTAGTCCAGTCAAGGAAGGCGGGCGTGTGCAGAGCAGCCACTTGTTGCCGACCTAAGGAGCAAAACTGTCTCGGGCTTTGCACCAACTGGCCATCGATTCGTGCAGCCACCTCGATGCCTGGATGTAGCCCCGAAGGGGCCTCGCTTCACCAGAGGCAAGTTGGACTCAACAAGTCACTTCCATGGCAGTTCAAACCTGAATAACACTGAGGACTCTGTATTTCAGCCTCGGGTCAACTGTGATTGTATGTTTGGGGCTGAGAAGTCTAACCACAAGTCTCTGCTGTGCCTCCGGAGCTGATGTTGATGCCACCCATACAGACTTGCTCTTGTCCTGAATTGCCTGGAACCTCTAGGGGTGGTCCTCCATTTGGGTTGCCCTCCCCTCCAGGCAGCCTCACTTCTTCAATTGGTCTGATGGGCAGTGGAGCAATCCAGTTTGACATTAGGAGGCCCCTTCCCACCCACTACGCCCGGTATACCAACGGCCGTGGGCAGCTGCCCCTGGAAAGACCCGGGAGAACTGAAATTAGCAACACAAATCATCTCTCGGTAGTCTCGATGCTAATCTCAATGTGCTACTACCTACAGTTTCTCCTATTTAATATAGGCATACTGAGAACACGTTGTTTATGAGGGTTCGCGGTAGGGTGGGGTTTTAGAAAACCTAAACCAGACACAGTAACAATCAGTCCAAGGCTGATACGGGACGAGTTCTTGGTGAGGGAAGGAGATGACAGAGACGTAAGGCCATAGATTATACACCCACGACCATAACCACCGGAACGTAACCCCAAGCCTGACTCAATAAATAGTTTTAAAAAAAGAGTGAAAGTGACGAAGGAAAGGACGAGTTGGGAGTGGTAATTCCAAGATCCAGACCACAGATCAAAGAAACTCTTGTCTGGATAAACTGCAAAAGAATGTTCATTTTGCACCTGGGAACCACTAACTGTGGAAGTTACGAAGGTTACTACACACACGTGATAGACCCGAGGAGGGGAGTAGGGTTGGCTGATGAGTCGACGAGCAGATGCAAGTTGCAGGTTATTTCTCGTTGGGCTTCTACTTGGCCTTGGACCCGTCAGGCTTCGCTGCAGGAGATGATTCAGTCCCAGCTCCCTTGTTCTCTCACATCATGAGGGTCCTTCAGTTCGAAGGGGCACCCAGCCATCCCTGTAGGCCCCAGCATGGGGGGTTCCTCCGTTCCCATGGGAGAAGTTACAGATTCCTTCTTCCAGGGGAGTCTGTGAGCGTGCTGTCTAGCGCACGAGTAGCTGCCTGGAAGTGTGGCGAGTGGTGTTGCCAGCCTCCAAGAGCCCCCCCTCATATCACTAGCATCCCTGGCTCCTTCAGCTTTCCCAGACAGAGGTGACTTCTACGCCAGGGGTCTGCTGGCCAGTACCTGTCTGCACCTCAGGCTCACCTTCTTGCACCTCCATCATATAACATCGTCCTCTAGAGAAGGCTGAGCTTATCTAGCCAATGTCTCAGAATGAGCTGAAGTACGAAGAGCCAAAGGATGGCTCACCCCCATCACCCCACACAGGGCTCCTGTGAGTTGTATATTCGCACAGTGTCCAAGTACGCACAGTGCTGCTGGAGCACTCTAGTGTGCTCAAAACCCCACCCTTGCTCTAACCTGTGATTCTCAGCCTCAGGCAACAAAAATACTCTCTAGACTCAGCTGGGGTAAGGTAACAGAGAGCAGGGGATCAGACAGAGCCCTTTGAGCTGCCCCCCTCCCGTCCCCAGGCCGCTTCGTAGACCCTTATCTCCTTACCCCTCTCCTGTTCTTTGCCCCTCACTCCATCCTGCGCTACTTGTTATTAATCCCCTTCTGAGTCTGTGTTACACCCCCTTGTCTGACAGCTACAAACAGGGCCCTCCCGCTCGCATATTCCAAAGAGGGAAGAATACACGGAAGCACATGGCAGAGGCCTGGGCTGGGGGACAGACAGCTGGGGCCAGTGAGCCAGGTGGTTTACCTTCGGGGAGGCAGCGATTCTTATGTAGCTTAGGAGGAGCATGTCACGGGACATGTAAGCTGAGAATGACCCCATTCAATCGGACTCTCCAGCCTCCCCTCCCCCCAGTGTTGGATTACAGTGTGTCAGTCTAAATAACAGCCACACTCAATCCACAACAGCATCTTCTTGTCTTTGTAGTGGTGTGTGGTGATGTTATGTTGTGGACTTACAACGTGTGGCGCGCAGTATGTGCCCCCCCATGCCATGTGAGGCTAAATTTGACAGGTCTCTTTACCGTATTTTGGGGGAGTAAGGGTTTTCTCACATGAATCCGCAGCTGGCACAGACGAAAAAGTCAAACCCCGACATCCATCTAGACAGTGGCCGGCCGGGAGGTTCCAAAACCCTCCTGCCTCAGTTCTCACCTGGGATTATTGGTCGAGCTGCTGGCTGGCGTTTATTCTGGCTGGCTGGCTGCCATCAACCTCGAGGTCTCATCGCTCCTGCAGGCAACAATTACTACTGTAAGTGGATTCTGTCTAACTCAATAGCTCTCCAAGCTTTGTTTATTAATTTTTATTTTTTTTTGTTTTGTCTTTCTGAGACCCAGGGTCTCCCAGTAGCCCAGCTGGCCTGGAGACTCTACGTAAGACCTAGGCTGGCCTTGAACGTCACAAGAGCTGCCTCTCCCTCAGCCCGGCCCAATGCTAGAATAACAGGCGGTAGGTGCCGCGCCAAGCGCCGCCCCCAACTCTCTCTCTTGAGACCGCGGTAGCCCTGTCTACGAACAGCCCCACATCGCGCACTTTGAATTGCAAAAGTCTTCTTGACTTACAGATCCTCTGCCGTGTGGGACTACAAGACAGAGCCATTGTGCTGCATGCCTCACCCCCCTCCTAGGGGGGGGACCCCGATCTTTCTTTTTGAGCAGGGGCTCTGGTACTCCGCATGGCCTGGAACCCACAGAGATCCACCTCTCTGCCTCTGCCTTGGATTAGTGTGCCCATCTTGCTGCTGAGCAAGGTGCTTTCTTAGAAGGTCACTAACACTGGAAACCCTAGGTCTGGACTGTCCTAGAGCAGGGGATCACTGACAGTGATTCCTGAGCTGTTCTTTCTTTGTTAGGCTTCTGTCTTCCCCTAGGGGATGCTGATGGCTCCGCAAGCTTTTATGGGGCTTCCTTGAGGGATACTTTGGGCACTGGGGAGAGGGGAGTGGAAGGGCCATAGAACTCTATTTCTGCCTGGTTTGGCCAGCGAGAAGACGAGATCATCAGAACTCGTCTCGTGACCAAAACGTCATCAACATCTCAGGTGACTGGCGGGAGACGAGGAGTGAGGGGCTACCCCGGCATTGTCTTTGGGCCGAGGTAGCAGGGCTGGCTTGTGAATGTTTGTTCGGGGAGAGAGGGTCCACCAAGCAGCCAGTCTGGTAGGCCGTGTGTCTTGCTCTCACTTGTTTCAGTCAGCTACCATTCTACCCCAACTGAATTAATTCACAGAGGACTACGATTGGGGCTTCAGACGCGTTGGACCCTGGTGACTTGAGAACTTCTACCCACCATAATCTGCCCTATTCTGTCGATTACACCCAATTCGTATCTCAACAACTATTTTATTGAAACGACGGCTTCTGCTAATCCACATGGATCAAGGTGAGCTATGGCCATAACTAAACCTGGCTCGTAGGAGTTTCCCATGAGACTGTGAGTTAGACCAGTATCTACCATGGCTACAGTCATCAGTTGCCTTGTCCACCTGCCAGCACATGTGGAAGTGGGTTATGCGTCAACCAGATAATTTGACCGTACACCTCCCTCCCAGAGTGCTGTGAGGTTTGCGATGTTTACAATGGTGTGACCTGATCGCCAATGTACAAATTAATCTGTAAAGCCGCAGGATACCCGTGCCGTGTTTAAGACGTACCCACACAGGATCTCTTGTCTGAACAACCCTTTTTTAAGGTAACACCCCAACAATTAGAAGCCCTAAAGCAACACTAAACAAGTTTTCGCTTCAAATCACTAGGACTTTTGAAAAGTAGCAAGTAAACTATGAATAGTATCAAAATTGAAAGCAAGTAGACACAGTCTGAAGCTGACTTAGGATTGCTCGTAGCGCGCATATATATTCCAACACTGTCACTTACGAGTTAGGTACGCACCCATACGCTAAATCTAGCCATAGGTTCTCTCCTAGGCACCCTCTCAAGATGAGAGTGTATGTGAAGAGCCACCAGCTTCTTCTCCCTCAGTTCTCCACGCGAGAAGGCAGCCCAGGACCACCTAAGATTAGCAACGAGCCCCTACTTCACTGATTCCCCCAATGTAGAAGCCAGAGTATGGAGATCGGACTGCCCTGTGCCCTTCCCAACTCTTGGCTCTTGAATAAGGAGGCTGAGATATGCGTATAGAGGGGATCGACGATGATGACCCCCTCGCCGCCCAGCGCCAGGATTGACCCCTCTCGAGCCCTTTCCCCTCCTCATTTCTGTCTTCTTCTTTCCTTTTTTTCCTTTACTGCTTTCACCCTCTTCCTCTTTCTTTCTATTCTCTTCTTGATCTTTTTTCATCTTTCTCTTCTTCATTCTTCTTTTCTCTTCGTCTTACAAACTATCTTCTTTAGCCCGTTCCATTTTTCTCTTATTCTTTCTTTCTTCTTCTTCTTTTCCCTTCTCTTTATTTTCCTCCTCGCACCACTCTCCCCCATCTTCCCTCTCTCCAACCCTCTCCCCTCTACCTCCTCTCCTCTCTCTTTCGTTTTTGTTTGTTTTATCTTGCCAGAGATCCTCCCTGTAGCCCCAGCGCGAGCCTGAACTCACTATGGTAGAACCAGGTTGGCCGTTGAACTCACGAGACCGTATGCCTGCCTCCCTACGAACCCCAACCTCTGCCACCACCACCGCATGAGGGAGCCATACCGGGTAATAAGACATGGTCCCCACCCTTGCACGGCGCGCTCGACCCTTATTCTAGTCTGCGTTGCCACTGTACTGCTCTCTAGGGCATTCCTGAGTGAGCGCCAGAGGGATCCGTAGCGAAATGGGCATCAGGAACCCGCACACAACCCCATGTTGAATTTTGTTAGCAGCAAGGGGGTCAAATAAAGCTCAGATTCATCTCCTTGACTGCTTGCTGCTGTACAGACAAACCAGCCCTTTGACGCACACTGAAACCAATATAGTTAAGGAACTGGCTTGCGGTGCCACAAGATTATTCTTCCAGCCTCTGCCCTTATACCCTTTGGTCAAAAGATGCCTCACACCACATTCCATCCACTGCTGCATGTTTACAATGAAAATTGTTGCTCATGCCCCTTCCTCATTGGAAGTGTTTATCGCGGGATTGAGATTAGTATGTGAGCCCGATGTGTGAATTCTGCACACAACACGACCACACAACTTTTTTTATTTTTTTTTTTTTCGTGTCCTTTCTTGAAGACCAAAGGGTGCGCTCGTACCCCCGCTGTCACAGGGCGGAACTCACCGTCTGTAGACAGAGCTGGACTCTGGGACACTCCACAAGGATCCGAACCGCCCACCCTGCCCATCTCGCTACCTCCCCAGCTCGGGGACTGCCCACATCTCTGAATCTCAAGGCTTGAGAGCGAGAGACAAGCTTTGGATAGCTCCATGAGTTCAGTCAAGCCCAGTATACATATGAATTCAAGGCCAGCCAGGGCTCACAGTGAGACCTGTTTCAGAAAGCAAAAATCATGGGATGGAGAGATGGCATCAAGCAGCCTTTGAAGAGCAATGGACTTGCTCTTTTCAAAGAAAACACCCGATGAATTTGACAAATCACACCAAAGAAAAACACACATATCACAGCACACAACTCACACGAAAGAAACCATCACAGACACCGCACTGGGGAAGAGAATAACAACCACACAACACTCCCACTCCATTACATCCAAGTCTTCAGGGATCCAGAGTGACCAACCATCCCCCATTCTGGGTTTCCAGATCAAATTCTGAGCATTGCATATACTCACAATCAGCCGTAAAAAATAATCAAAAAAAACCTAAAAAACACCACACACGTAACTCGAACAAACAACAAAACAGCCACGAGTACATATTGTGGAGACGGTAGCCTTGAGAATAGGTGGCCTTAACACTATTGACATTAACACACCGCTGCCAGTATTTTAAGTTCGCTTAGTAAATAAGTTCCTACTCCCTCGGGTTGGCCCCCACTTGTGGATCATGCTAAGCACTAAAAAATACCCAAACAACAACTAGAATGAGAAGGGAGGGATGCGGCATAGAAGCGAAGGGAGAAGGGAAGATGTACAACACACCCAACAGAAACGACCAAACCAACCAACACCAAACAAAAAAGGCCCAACCACAACCAAAAACCCCACCAAATAAGACCAACCCACAAATCCAGCCACTAACAGCCTGTAACAACACACAAACCAACCACCAAACACCAAGCACATACTCATACCCACCGCAGCAAACTCACAACCACCGCAGGCACACACCGAAGCCCTCGACGAAACACCCACAGCCCACAAACCCCACCAACACCCCCCCCCCCCACCGCCCCCCCCCCCCCCCCTACCCACCCCACCCAACCCCCCCATCCGCCCAAACCCAGCACCCACACCACCCACAACCCCCCCGTAACCAACCCCCCCCCAACCCCCCCGCGCCCCCCCGACCCACACCCAGCTGTCCCCGACCCCCCACCCACACCCTCACCCACACCCCCCCCAACCCCCCCAAACCCAGGTCTCCCACACCCCCAACCCCACCCTCCCCCTCCAAACACCAACTACCAATCACCCCCGTAATCTCCCTATCCCACATCACCCCATACAAACGCCTCCACCCCCCCACAACAAACCCAAACGCCGCAAACCACCCACCCCCCCCCTCCCTCCCCCCACCACTCCCCGCACCACCCCAACCACCCGCACTCCAGCCTTAAGCGCTCGCGACCCCTCCCACCCCACCCCCCATCCCCCCACACTCGCCCACCAGCCCTATCCCCAACTACACCCCGCCCTACACAATCGGCACCCCCGCCCTCGCCTAACCCTTCTCTCTCTGAGATTTAGGCCATCCTGGTCTCCTCCATAGTCACAGTTCTATTCCCATCTTCTCGCTACAGTGGACCTGTCCGCTCTTCGCCCCCCCAACAACTATAAAAACCCGACAGACCCTTTTTTCCATCACAGTTGTAAGAAGCTAGTGGCCGCCAAGATGACAGACCTGACTAGCGCTGCTCTCCCTGTAGGCTCCCAAGAAGAGGGTCTCCTTACCCTGCCCTCATTTCTGACAGTGCCTGTCATTCCTTGGATTGTGGCAGCATCACTTTGATCTCCACCTTAACATTCTTCCATCTGCGTGTCCCCATGCCCTTCCTGGACAGTTGTCCTTTTCCCTGACCCACATTATGGGGACTGGGGCAGAATTGGCTCATGGCTAGTGCAACTGGCTTTAAACTTGCACATGGCTGGGAAGGGCAAGCCGTCCTTGCTCCCTTCATAGCTGACTGATGTGCTTCTTCAGAATCATGACTAAACCTTGGCTGGGCCACACTTTTCTACCATCCTAACTCGGGCCTCTCAGTGGACTCCTACTGTGCATCTCTGAGCCCAAGGTCTTATCTTAGTAACTTCTATTTTATATTTTTCCCAAAGTATTTGGAGTAGTTTCAGGCAGGAAAGCTTTTTTAAAGTGATTATTAGGAAGCTTCAGCAGGACTAAGGACCAGAAGCCTGCAGGACAGGCAGAGTCTGAGCCTCCCTAACATTGCTTCAGGCAGAGCTCGCTTGCCATGATGGACCCTGGATGATCCCTCACACCTGGTCATTCTGCCCCCGGTAGCTGAGTTCCCACAATACCCAGTCCCACATGGATCTATCTCCCCGTTTCCCCTTTGAATAGATATATCTGAATGAGAGATCTTGTCATATGGTCACTTATCTGTCTTTTTCCTACAAGGGGGTCTAGGAAAGTCCATTTCTGGCTTTTTCCTGGGAGAGAAAACCTCACAATGTTGGGAACTGCCAAGGAAAGAAAAGGTTTTGGAGGCTCTGGACACTGAATGAAAGGTCAATGCTGCTTCCATCTGCCTGCCCCCCAAAAAAAAAATTTCAGAAAAGCTGAAATTGGGCCTCCTGGCCCCTTCTAGCCTTTCCCTCTGGGGTTAGTACTCACAACCCTATTCTGTACCTCCAGGTGCCACTGTCTCACCCACTGCCCATTGTAGTCTTCTCTCTGTCCTCCTGTATCACCTCTGCTTGGAAGTCCCCTGATGGGAGCGTTCTTCTACTGTAGCAGGAGCTCAACACTGACCAGGATTTAACTTGTCTCTTGCTGGACCTTGGGAGACTGAACCTGCTCCTACGCTGGGCAGGATCTACATCAGGGCAGTTTCCCTCCTCCCGATTCTAAGTTCTGAGTCCTACAGTCTGCAGAGGGTCTTGCAGCCAGGATCAGATGTTCACAGGACAGTAGGGAGAAAGGGAGATTACTGAGCAGGACTGCAACCATGAGTCTCCCCTTGCCATCGAGAGAGAGAACGCTCGCAGGTGGTGCTCCTGTGCTCCACACAACAGCCTCTCTGATGCCCAAAGATGACTTGCTGCAGGACCCCAATTTTGGTCAATATTCCACTGCTCTGCCCAGCTGCCAGAGAGCAGCATGTGTAGTCGCATGTCCACTGCCTTCTCCTAATGGCTGGCACTGCCGAGAAGGGGGACCTCCACTGTCTGAAAACGTTTCTGCCAAAGGCTGGCCACAGATGAATGCAGTCGTGCAATGGAAACCTCAGCACTTGTCTTCCAGGCCCAGGATGTGAGAGCCGGCTTGACCCAGCCTGATGGGCAGCCCTCAGCATCAGGCTCAGCAATTGCTTTCCTACAGTTCATTTCTGAACTCCATTCAAGGAATGGAGTACATGATGCAGCACGCCCTGGGAAACCTGTAGACTAAGCTTATCTCCACTTGCTACTTAGAAATAGAAGATTATCCACCAAAGTGATATTGTCCTTGGGTTGGGGTGCTGGTCACACTTTGAAAAATCCTGGACTAGCGCCATCTATGCCTCAGGAACCCATTCATTCCTACATGCTCTAAGAGATACATCTTCATGGCCCATTGTTAGTATGAGTTCATCAGAGTCCCAGCTAGGAGGTTGTTCTAGGCTGTGTGCTATGTGACTAAGCCCAAATCAGAGAAAGAGGGCAATCCGTGGCCCTAGGATATACATTAGAAAAGGCTTTGTGTCCCGAAACAATAGGATGGTGAAGTGGAAAGGTGCAAAACTACCAGAGTGGGAAGAGTATAACTGTCTGCGGTACCAGCCTATGGGAAAAGGAGGGCGGGGACTTCTCAAGATCAGAGACTTTGAAAACCACTATTCATGCCAAAATATTTCACCAGAATTTTGCCTTTTTCCTGTGCTGGCGTCCCTTTCTATGGAATGGTATATTAAAAACTTTTGTATTCACTAGTCTCTTTGAATTTGTTATTACAGAGTGGGTGTTTCTTGGACATGCCATGTTGGTTAGAGACTTAATAGGTCACAGTGAATTGAGTGGAGTCTTGGTTATCAGATTATGACGTGTCAGTTCCTGTGTTCATCTGCATGGCCAGGCTGGCCATGCAGATGTGGCATGGAGATGCCATAAAGAGCTTCCTTTTGAAAAAAGTTTAAAATTCTCACAATAGATTTGGAGGCAGAGTAAGGAAAAGCAATGTCTCAGCAATCACTCAAGTTTTGCGGAAAGCAGAAGCTCATACCTAGCAAAGCACACGAGGAGACAGACTTTCCATATTGGGAGGGAACACAGAAGCAATGTCCAGGTCTCCTCAGAGGGTCTGGGTTTTACATGTTTGGAAATGGGATGAGTTCCCTTTTCACTTGGAATGGGCTGGTTTGGGCTATCCAGGGAGATTGGATAATCAAAGAAAGGGAAATTGGTTCCTGCCCCGGGACTCCCCCTTGTGGGGTATTTGAAAGTCCTGCCAAACACCCTTCTGGATAAAGAAACAGCCTGCCAGGTCTCTGTCTTAGAGAGGGACAAGAAGCAGTAAGTTTGCAACCTTAAATGTTTAAGCAATACACATACATTAATTTACTTAGAGCCTCTTTTCCTGCCTGCCTGCCTGCCTGCCAGGTATCTATGTAAATCCTTGTCCCTCAAATTTTTAGTATAACAAAATGCTGTTAAGAGAGCAAAAGTTCATATTCACATCACACAGTAAAGAGCTACATTTGTTTATGTGATTTATTGTTAACCTCTTAGTGTTCCTACTTGTTACATCAAACTATATCATGGGTATGTGCATACATGAGAAAATACTACATACAGGGTTTGGTATCCCTTTTGGGTCAGACATTGAGGGGAGGTCTGAGACCTATGTATGCAAAGGCAAAGCTCATCACTAGGGGAGCCTCTTCATGAACCATACTTTTGTGTCTGCCTTAAACTCACAGAAGGAAATGAGGTGCAATTATTTGGGTATTACTTATGAACCAAAACTCAAGAAAAGAAATCTCAAAATCTGTTTTTCCTCAAACTTTTGCATTTTTTTTTTTGTTAATCTGTAAGAAGCATACATGCATCATTGCTATAAAATCTGACTTGCTAGCTTTCAGGCCTTTTGTGAGAACTCAAGTTCGACCTCCTGTGGTTCTCTGGCCTGGAGGCAGGAGGAGAGAGGGAGCTCCTGTTTTAGAATCACAATTGCTTGAGACACTGATGTGCTGGGCACCAAATTCCCACCCACAGGGCAGGAGTGGCTGAGGAAGATGGCTGAGGTTTTTGTTCTTTTGTGTAAACCTTCCACCAAACTTTGTGCTGTGCTTCTACTAGAATCAAATCATCCCAGGGTAGGCTATGGGAACAGAGTAGGGCAAAGGCAAAGGTCACCTCCTTCCCAGACCCCATGGGCAGACACCTGATAGCCTGGTGTCTTTAATCTTCACTGAAGCAGGCAAAACAAACCGGCTCTAAAAACATCTACCATTAACAAGCAAGTCCCAGTTACTTTTTAGTGTGTGTGCTAGTGTTGGTGGATGTGTGGTGGTGGTTATACACCATTAATTCCTGGGGAGAAGGGACAAAACTTCTAGTCACCCCAGATCAGGAACTGACAACAGACCAGACAATGAGGACACTTCCAAAGTCCAACCTTGTGAATCAATGAGTTTATTGAGCTTACAGAAACATGGTGAGGGGTCACTTACAGGAATGTGGGTGAGGGGTTACTTAAAAGAGTACAAATGACTCAAAGACAGCTGCACCACCCAATGCCTACCCCAGCATGAGCTATGCTCATGGAACCTGGAAACCACACAACTTGCAGGCAAGCTGCCATGTTGGAGAGTGCCTCCTCCCAACATAGCAGCTGGTTTGTGCCTCTTTCAGGCAGGGTCTCTGGTCTGAGGAACTGTTTCTGTAAGCTTGGGGAGGAAGGGGCCTAGTGAGTCTGATCAGTTTCGGGGACTTCCTGAAGCCTTCGTGCGGGGAAGCCTTCCTCTGCACTTCCTGAGCTCATGAACAGATTACAATCTGCCCCATTCATCAGGCCTTACATACTTTCTACCTCCTATTCCATCATGCTCCCCAAACCTGGAAGGGGGTGATGAAGATCCCATCTAAGGCCAATCATTGGACCACTCTGCCACAGCAACAGTCACTGGTTCTCAGAAGCTTCAGGGGTGGGTAGGGTCTCTGCAGTGCACCATCATTAGTAGTATACCATCATTAGTAAAAGAAGCTTCTTCCCATGATCAATTGTGGCTGGCTACAACAGCAAACTACAGACATAAGCACATGTTTAGAGGGCATTTTGACAGGCACATACTGGGATCTAATAATACAATAGAAGCTATTTCCCCTTCAGGGCCTATGACCTCCCCCAGCCCACAGGCCTTTAGTCCCTGCTCACAGGAAAACCTGGTAAGGTGGCTCACAGCTGCCTTTAAACCTAGTCATGAAGCTGTACCACCCACTTCTTTTTACTCACATTTTCTTGGCGTGTGCTTTTCTGTGCTGTCTTTCAACATTTTCTGTCTTTTGTTCTACAGTTTCCTTTACAAAAGCATTTAGATGCTTCTGCAATTCTAACAGCTTTTGTATTACATGGGCAACATATAAGTTAAAAATGAATGACTTCTGACTTCTGGGACTGGAGAGTTGGGCCTAGGGTTAAAGAGCACTGACGTGCATTCCCTATGTACAATGACCCGGGTTCAACCCCAGCACCCCAAGGGCAGCTGAGAAACAAGTCTTTAACAATCCTTTCCAGTAAATCTGATCGCCCTCCTTAGCTGACACTCCATGGCATTGCATGACAAGGGGTGTACAGACCTGATGCAGACAGTACAAAAATAAATAAAATTCAAAAGAAAAACCCTAAAGATAAATTAAAAAATTTTTTTAATGATGACCTTTACAAAACACGTTTTTCAACTATCAGAGTTACTTGTGCTCACCTTTGTCCCCTCTTCCTTTTCTTCTTCCTTTCTTCTTCTGTTTTTTTGTTTTTTTTTTTTTTGGTCTTTTTGAGACAGAGTCGCCCGGGAGCTCCGCTGTCCTGGAACTCGCTTTGGAGACCAGGCTGGTCTTGAAGCCAAAGGATGACTGGCCTCTGGCCTCCCAAGTGCTAAGGATTAAGGTGTGCGCCACAACGCCAGGCTTTCATGGTCCGTGTCTTATATGTGTGTGGGTGTTGACTGATTTTTTTTTTAAGGCCTTCCAATTTGAGTCTTCAACACTTAGAAACTTACATGTGTATTTAGGTTAAATTAGTAAAGAAAGAATTGAAACATGAAAAGTCATTTTCATCAAACTCTAAAGTGAGTCCACACTTCTCTTGGGAAACAGTTGATTAGGCCTGGAGAGATGAACTAGCGGGTGGCAACGACATGGGTGCCAGACTTGCATGCAGACATACATTCGTACACATACAGATAAGATAGAATTAATAAAAAAAAATAAATAAAAGAGCACCACTGCTCATGCAGAGGACCCGGATTCGATCCCAAGCACCCACCAGGCAAGCTGAAAAACCATCTTTAACTCAGTTCCAGGGGAATCTGACACCCGCTTCTGACCTCCACAGCATTGCACGACACAGGTGGCCACGAACCTACATTCAGACAGTACAATCATCCAAAAAGAATAATAAAATTTATGGACTGTGTGGGTTTTGGCACAAATGCTTGCAAATTGGTTTTACGTGAGGATGCTTGTACTCATAAATTTACTTATCGTTAAAAGAATGAAAAAAGGGGCTGGAGAGATAGCTAGCGTTAAGAGGCCACCGCGCTCTTGCAGAGGACCCGTTTCGAATCCCCCAGCACCCACAGGCGGCTAAGAACCGTCTGTACTCCAATACAGAGAACTACCAGTTCCAGGGGAATCTGAAGAACCGCTTCTGACCTCCGCGTCATTGCACGTCACGGGGTGCACAGACCTGCATGCAACAATACAATTCATACACATACAAAAAAAGAAAAAAAAAAAAAAAAAAAAAAAAAAAAAAGAAAAAAAAGAGGAAAAGCAAAAAAATAAATAAAAGAAAAAAAAAGTATGATTAGCAGTGTGGCACACATGTTGCCATCAAACATGGTCTGTAGTTCTCTCAGGAACATAGAAGAGGCACAGTATCTCGAATGAAGAATAAACAGTAGAAACTATGGATAAAAAGAGGAGGAACCAGCCTGCTTCTCTAATCGAAAGGCAAAATAAAACAGGAATTTAAAATTAAACAGTTCATTTCCATTTGACACCCCAACCCTAAGCTACAAACATAAACAACCCATGCTGCCTAACGTTACCCAGAATTTAAAGCCAAGCCCTTCTGCACGGCCTGGTTCCCGTGTACTCGTGAAAGGTTGCTAGAGGCACGTGTGAACAAATGGATGCAAGGGTGTGGGCATGTCTGTCTGTCTGTGCCTTCACCTCATGTAATACAGGAATCTACTGTTGCAGGCAGACACCTTACAAAGAATGAAAGGAAGGGGAAGGTCTGTGAAGAATGGGCACCTGGATTCTGACACTCTTTCCTTATTGCATTTGTCACTGAAATGCTAGTAAATAGGTCAGGGCGCATGACCCTGAGCTTCCCTGGAGAAGCACTACCATGTAGTGGCCAAATGATGAAGTGCATCACTGGAAAAAGTTTCATGTTGTTCTTCAATTCAACTGACAACTTGATGTCAATCAATCTTTCATTAAAGAATATGTTTTTCTCCTGAGTGGCTGTTGGGAGACAAATCACAAATTTTCTCCAGAACACAATTTAACAAATCTCTTTAAAATGTAAAATGTGAGGCTGGAGAGAATGTCCCGGATGGTTGGAAAGGCGACTGCTCTTTCAGAGAGGACCCTGGTTCGATCCCCACACCCACATGGCAGCTGAGAGCCGTCTTTTAAATCCAGTTCCAGGGGATCTGACAACCCACTTCGGGCCCTACAAGGCATTGCACGACACGGGCACAACCTACATGCAGACAGTTAATCATACACTAAAAAAAATAAATAAAAATTAAAAAATATATTAATATAAAATAAAATGTTTGACAAGACAAACTCGGTTTCTAGAACTTAATCTCAGGTAAGGCTGGAGTTTTCCAAAAATGGTATAACAAATTAGAACTCTAGACTTGCATTCCCTTCCAATTCCTGACCACCAGGAAGAGGTGGACTGTGGTTCACTTCCCTTGAGCCATGGCTTTTGGCACAGTCCCGCTGCATGGCTGGCTGGCTGAATTCTGAGGCTAGTTCTGGAGAGGCCACAGGCTTCTGCCTGGCTTGGTGTTCAAATACTGCTTCTGACCCACAGCCACCATGCTCTGAGAAGCTGGGCTCTCCTCCCACCTCCCTCAGCTGCCAGTCAGCATCCCATGGGCAATCTGAGTGGGCACGGCATGCAAACATTCTACTGTTCTAGGGTTGGAACCCAAATTAGAAGTTTCCCTGTCCAACACCAATGGGAATCATGTTGTTTTTTACGCTAAGAGTAAAAACATTTCTTATTTACTTTCATTTTCATTGTGCATATTTATTGGTTGTGGTAATGTGTTACATATTCATAGAAAGGTAGATTGTAGATTGAAAAATTTTAATTTTTTTTTGATCCAGTTTACTGTCCCCCCCCAGGCCCTCCAAACTCCCCCAGTACTTTCAGTCCCTAGAGATTTTCCACTTCTACCTTCATGCCAAATGCACAAGTGTGGATCATGGATCTGCTCTTGAGTGTTTTATTAGAGCAACATAAAACAATGATGTCAAATCCAGCCTGATTTCTGGGTGTGTCTGGGGAGCAATTTCATCTGAAGCGGTGGGCTCGGTGAGGCTGGGGCCCCTTCCCCATGAAAGTACGCATCATCACACATGTCAAGGCCTGAGTAGAAGAGAACTTTTCCCTTCTGCTTTTCCACTATCTGTTTGCACTGGGCTCTGTCTGTCCTGTCATCATCTTCTGTCCTTGGACTCAAAATACACCATGGACTTTCCTGGATCTTCACAACAATGTGTGTGCATGTGTGTGTATGCATGTGTGTTTATTCATGTATCTGATTGCACTTTCTTACACACACAGATACACAGTTTTCACTGTAAAAGACTGAAAACCTTCAGATCATGGTTAAAGACACTGAAATACAGGTGGGGGAGATGTCCCTGGGATGAGCACACATGGTCCTGGAGAAGCAGACCATTTTCTATCTTGAGTCCTTTTCTTCTACAAATTTCTCTCTGAGAAATCATGTTGATGTTTCTTCATTCTAACAAATTTTCTGTTATATGGACAACATATGACTTTAAAATGACTTCTTTATATTATTTCTGAACACCACACTAAGTTGTGCTGCCTTTCCTCCGCCTTTCTTTCCATCTTTCCTTAACTACTTTTGTTTTAATTAGTGAAAAACTTCTGACTTATCCCTCATAAATGAGGAACTAAAGTAGTAATTGTAAATGAATACCCTGTTCTCAAAAAAGACAAAAAATAAATTAGGTAGGACACTTATTTGCAATCAAGGTCTGAAGTGAGTCAACACTATTCTTTTGGGCACTAAAAGATCTCTGAGCAGTGCTTCTCAGGTGACTGTGGTGGGTGTGGTGGCATGGGCATGTTGCTGGAACTCTGTCCCTTGTCCACATGGAAAGAGGCAAGAACAGTCAGCACCCCAGGCATCCTCAGAAGGATCATGCACAGAGGAGTTTCAGGGACAGAGGAGTTTCAGGGACAGAGGACCCCAGGAAGTGACCTCACTTCCCTAGCAACAACCCAAACAGAAGTCATAATCTGGTTACCAGGTAACCACAGGCCAGTGGCAGCCTCAACTGCTTCACTTATCTGGAGTCTCTGGACTGATCAGGATGTTCTGTTGTTGTTTACGGGGGTATGGATGCTCATCCCAAGTAGAGCCAAGAAAATGCCCTGTCAACCTTTTTATATTGCTGGGTACGGCCCGCCTGGCCCACTGACTCTGCCATGTTGCCCACAGGAACCCACAGGTGACACTGGCCAGCCCATAGCAGGAAACTTTTCTGATGCCCTTGGTCAACCACAGTCCCTCCATGTGTGTGTGTGTGTGTGTGTGTGTGTGTGTGTGTGTGTGGTGTGTTTGTTTTGTGTGAGAGAGAGAATGAGGAAGTTTCTTCATGCCCACTTTCCCCTCTGGATGGCAATGAGTCTCTGAGGAGTCTGTGAGATTTCCCGCATTTGAATCTGCCCTCCTTGGCCCTTCCTCCTGAACAGGAGGCAGACTTCAGTGTGCATGACCTGTGCAAGGTCAGGTCCAGCATTCCAGGCTATTTGGAGAAGTTGGTGGGCTACCTGTCTACTGCTGTGCAAAGTGGGGACTTTCTGTTTGTCTGGACCTTCCTTGGCATCTACCAAAGGTTTGGCACTGCCTGGCAGGTGCTCGACTTGATTATGAAAAGGTGAGTGTCTGTGTCCCAGCCCAGGACAACACAAGCCTCCTGATTGGGTTTTAGGGGTTTTAGTGGCTCTGCTCTTCTCTAAGGCTGTTTGCTGTTGTCAGGGTGAAGGGAAAATTCACCCTGGCAGTGCTGGCCCTAGGCCTGGCACTTCAAAATGACCCAGTCAGGAATGCGAATGGTAGATTCTGATTCTAGGGTGTGGCATTTGCCTCCCCTTAGAAGAACTGTTAGGATGTTTTTTATAGCCTTTTGCTCATTTTTCTCCCCCTTGTAAAGAAGGCTCTAGACTCCACCTGGGATACAGGATATAAATACAGTCAGTTAAGCAGACATAGGGGACTCACCAATATGCCCTGTGACAACTGAAAAGCCAGGGAAGAGAAGCTCGGGGTTACTCATTGCATGAAGGTCCTAAATCCTCTGTGACTACAGGCTCCTTGCCTAACCTTTGGGGTAGAACTCAAAGAGCAGAACAGACAAAACCCCTCCCACCCCAGCCACAGCTTCCATACATGCCTCAGATTCAGCCAGCCCCTCTAGATCTCCTCGCAGGTTGGGGTCACATGGACCTAGGGGTGATATCCTTCTCTAATGACACAGGTATGCGTCTTTGCAGCCAGACAGTGAGGAGGACGAGCAAACAAAGGTGTGAGTGGGCTTTGGGTGAAGAGGGAGGTGAGCTCCCATCTGCAGACTGAAGTATTTGAGGGCAAGTGTTTGGGATAGCCTGCTGCCATGCACACTCTGCCTGAGATTCCACTAGAGGGATGATGCCTAGGACTGTGCCTGCAGGGGAAAGCAATTCTTCAGTGGGCTCCCTGGTTCTGAGTACACAGGGCATGGTGGCTAACTGCTGGCCACTGTGTCACTCCATCCTCACCATAGCCCAGCCCAGCCAGCCTGTCTACTAGTGGCCTGGACAAGAGGTGTCAGGGCCCCTTCTTTCCATGGCCTCATACCTCTGACCACCATGTCCTGTCTTGGGTGCATAGGAGCGTTGCAGCACTGGCAAAGAGCAGCCAAACTTCTAACTGTGCTTCCTCCCTATAAACCTGTCACAGTGCCATATGCTTCTTTCTTGGATTGTGGATAGAAAGATTGCCAGGCGATTTTTTACAATCTCCGAACCTGGCCAGTCTGAACCAGCTGATGAACTATGTGCAGGTCAACATGCCTTCCTCAGCCCTGGCTGTCCAAGTCCAAGAGCTCCTGTCACAGCTGGAGAACCAGGAGTCCAAGGAGGCAACACCCAAAATAGAGGAGGCCTGTGGTAGGTGCTGGGGTTGGTAGGAAGGAATCTGCAGAGCTACTTTCCAAAAGGGAGGCACAAGGAGCTGGCCTTGGTCCTGAAACCAGCACTGGACTCCTGTAAGCTCTGAGATCCTGTGGTGGGGACAGGGACTGGGGACTCACTGACAGGAAGAAATCTTGTGTGTGCATTTGGAAAGTATATTATCAGAAAAATCATCTTGAGGACACTTATTCCACCCTAATCTCCCTTCACTTCACTTGTAATGTCCTCCACTGACAGTGCATCCCTTTCTGTCCTTAGATTCAGGGTCCTCCAGGGCAACAGCGCCTGAGCTCCCAGCACAGAATTCACCAGGGATGCCAGAGACCCTGGACCCCAAAGGAGCTTGTGAAGCAGAGCCTCAGGGAGCGGTGGCTTCCAGGGAGGATCCTGTGAAACCGGAGTTCATGGACCCACGTGTGTCATCAGCCCAGCCGACACAATTCCAGAGTGTTGCTGGTGTAGAACAGGCTCTGTCCACAGCTCCCGGTACACAGCCACCTCCAGCTGTGGAAGCAGATGTCCCAGCTCCTGAGCTGGTGTTTGACCTTGCTCTTCCACAAATAGGAGATCCAGAACAGGCTCTGTCCACAGCTCCCGGTACACAGCCACCTCCAGCTGTGGAAGCAGATGTCCCAGCTCCTGAGCTGGTGTTTGACCTTGCTCTTCCACAAATAGGAGATCCAGAACAGGCTCTGTCCACAGCTCCCGGTACACAGCCACCTCCAGCTGTGGAAGCAGATGTCACAGCTCCTGGGCAGGTGTTTAACCTTGCCTCTTCCAAATAGGAAGATCCAGAACAGGCCTCTGTCCCCACAGCTCCTGGGTTACAACAGCCACCCCAGCGTATGAAGCAATGTCCCAGCTCCTGGGTTGGTGTTTGACCTTGCTCTTCAACAAATAGGAGATCCAGAACAGGCTCTGTCCACAGCTCCTGGTACACAGCTAACTCCAGCTGTGGAAGCAGATGTCCCAGCTCCTGGGCTGGTGTTTGACCTTGCTCTTCCACAAATAGGGAGATTCCAGAACAGGCTCTGTCCACAGCTCCCGGTACACAGCCACCTCCAGCTGTGGAAGCAGATGTCCCAGCTCCTGGGCAGGTGTTTGACCATGCTCTTCCACAAATAGGAGATCCAGAACAGGCTCTGTCCACAGCTCCTGGTACACAGCCACCTCCAGCTGTGGAAGCAGATGTCCCAGCTCCTGAGCAGGTGTTTGACCTTGCTCTTCCACAAATAGGAGATCCAGAACAGGCTCTGTCCACAGCTCCTGGTACACAGCTAACTCCAGCTGTGGAAGCAGATGTCCCAGCTCCTGAGCAGGTGTTTGACCTTGCTCTTCCACAAATAGGAGATCCAGAACAGGCTCTGTCCACAGCTCCTGGTACACAGCCAACTCCAGCTGTGGAGGCAGATGTCCCAGCTCCTGGGCAGGTGTTTGACCTTGCTCTTCCACAAATAGGAGATCCAGAGCCTGTTTCCCCTTTGCCCAAGGGGGTCAGGAGTTTTCACATCCCGTGCTGCTTTCTGTCCATCAGCAGGTCCACAGCTGAGGAGCTTCCCATCTGCAGCAAAAACGTCTTCTTTAGGTTTTGCTGCTTTGCTTTGTGGGTTTTATTATTACTGCTGTTCTTTTGGGGTTTGATTATTGCATTTTTGTTTAGATATTAAGTTTATTAAAGTCTCATTGTTCATTTGTTTCAACTCGGCGTGGTTTCATGGCATGAAGTCTACCCCATGTGGTATAACTAGCATTTCTCCCTGCAGATTGCAGCCCCAAGCCAAGCACTTGGGTCATCCTGGAGACATGGATGAAAATGCCAATAGTGTTACAGGAAATGTGTGAATATCACAAGTGGCAAGGAACCTGACTAATCTGTGTGAGCAGCGGCGCCTGGCTTTAGGCAGTCCCCAGCAGCTAAGCGCATGGACTCAGTTCAGGCCGGCAGGGCCTCAGGAACAGAGATTTCCATTTCTCCCTGACCTCCTTGTCTGTCAAACTGGACAGCAGTCCCCACCTAGATATGGTGAAGTCAATGTAATTTTAAATGGAGCCTGTTGTTCTCAGCAGTCATCTGCCCTCAACTGTGCCCCACACTCAGTACTATGCATTAGCAGTTCAGAATCTGAAACACCAGACACACAATTTAAGGAGTGTGACATGTTTAAACACCATTTCCAGATAAGACTGTGAGACTGTGAGGCTTTTCTATAGTTTCAGGGGCGGTCAGAAAATAAGGAAGTTTTACACCTTTGTTTCTGGAAATGGCCTGGTTAGAATCTAAAAATTTACATTTCCACCAACTCTCCACAGGTCTATGCCAGGTATCATCATCAGAAATGGATGGTTGTCAGCCTCATCTCACAGATGGGATACTATCCCAGTAAAAGGAGCGGGATAATGAAGAACTCTACCAGGGTGCAGGCCAGCTCATATGGGATGTCTAGTGAAGGGAGGGACCATCTGCCCCTTGTTACACACACTTGTGCCCTAGCACGAGGAGTACACGCAGGAAGTTATGTCGAACAGATGAAGGTGTGGTTGCACGTGAACATCGGCCTCGTTTAAGGCACGGAGCCTGCTCTGTAGAACCAGGCCAGGCTGCATAGCACGGGGCCAGGATCTGTAGCACGGGGAGAGGGTCTGTAGCACTGGGCCAGGCTGCGTAAGAAATGGGGTCCCCCATTCGTCCGGAGCACTGGGCCAGGCAGCGATAGCACACGGGGCCTGGCTGTGTAGCATGGGGCAAGGCTAATACGTAGTAACCTGGCCAGGCTCTGTAGAACCGGGCCAGGCTCCGGAGCACGGGGCGAGGGTGCCTCGCTCTGGGCCGGGCTGCGTAGCATGGTACTGTGCTGCGTAGCATGGGGCCGGGCTGCGTAGCACGGGGCCAGGTTGTGTGGCACCGGGCCAGGCTGGGTGGACTGGGCAAGGCTGCGTAGCACAGGACCAGGCTGCGTAGCACAGGCCAGGCCTTCGTAGCATCGGGCCAGTCTGCGTAGCACGGTGCCAGGCTGCGTAGCACGGGCCAGGCCGCGTCTCAAGGGCCGAGGCTATGAGAGGCAACCGGGCCATGCCTTTCAGAGGACGGGGCCTGGCTGTGTAGTACCGGGCCAGGCTGCATACCACCTGGCCAGGCTCCGTACCACCGGCCAGGCTGCGTAGCAAAGGGCCAGGCTCCATAGCACCGGGCCAGACTGCGTAACACCGGGTCCGTCTCCATAGCACCGGGCCAGGCTTTGTAGCACGGGGCCAGCCTGCGGAGCACAGGGCCAGGCTCCGTTGCACAGGGCCAGGCTGCATATCACTGGGCTAGGCTGCGTAGCATGGGGTCTGGCTGCGTAGTACCGGTCCGGGCTGAGTAGCACGGGGCCAGGCTGCGTAGCACGGTGCCAGGCTGCGTAGCACGGGCCAGGCTCCGTCTCAGGGGGCCAGGCTATGAAGCACCGGGCCAGGCTGCAGAGGACGGGGCCTGGCTGTGTAGTACCGGTCCAGGCTGCATACCACCGTGCCAGGCTCTGTAGAATGGGGTCAGGATCCATAGCACGGGGCCAGGCTGCGTAGCACAGTGCCAGGCTGCGTAGCACAGTGCCAGGCTGCGTAGCACCGGGCCAGGCTCCATAGCACGGGGCCAGGCTGCGTAGCTCCGGACCAGGCTCCGTACCACTGGTCCAGGCTGCCTAGCACCGGGCCAGGCTGCGTAGCATGGGGCCAGGCTCCGTAGCACGGGGCCAGGCAGCGTAGCACGGGTCCATGCTGCGTAGCACGGGTCCAGGCAGCGTAGCACGGGGCCAGGCTGTGTAGCATGGGGCCAGGCTGCGTGGCACTGGGCCAGGCTGCTTGGCACAGGGCCAGGCTGCGTGGCTTCGGGCCAGGATGCGTGGCACAGGGCCAGGCTCTGTGGCACCGGGCCAGGCTGCGTAGCACAGTGCCAGGCTGCGTAGCACCGGGCCAGGCTGCGTAGCACCGGTCCAGGCTGTGTAGCACGGGGGCAGGCTGTGTAGCAATGGGCCAGGCTGTGTAGCAATGTGCCAGGCTGCGTAGCACCCGTCCAGGCTGCGTAGCACGGGTAGCACGGGGCCAGGCAGCATAGCACGGGGCCAGGGTCCGTCGCACGGGGCCAGGCTGCGTGGCTTCGTGCCAGGCTGCGTAGCACCGGTCCAGGCTGCGTAGCACCGGGCCAGGCTCCGTAGCACGGGGCCACCTGCATAGCCCCGGGCCAGGCTGCGTAGCACCGGGCCAGGCTGCGTAGCACGGGGCCAGGCTGCGTAGCACGGGGCCAGGATCCGTAGCAAGGGGCCAGGCTATAGCACAGGGCCAGGCTCCGTAGCACCGGGCCAGGCTCCCTCTCACGGGGCCAGGCTGTGTAGCAATGGGCCAGGCTCTGTGTAGCACTGGGCCAGGCTGCGTAGCACCGTGCCAGGCTGCGTAACACGGGGCCGGGCTCCGTAGCAAGGGGCCATTCTCGCGTATCATGGGGCCGAGGTCCCGGACACGGTGCTGGCTCCGTAACACTGGGCCAGACCCCGTAGCAAGGTGCCAGGCTATAGCATGTGCCAGGCTCCATAGCACTGGCCAGGCTCCAGCACGGGCCAGGCGCCGTAGCAACGGGCCAGGCTGTGTAGCACCGGGACAGGCTGTGTAGCAACGGGCCAGGCTCCCTGTCACGGGGCCAGGCTGTGTAGGACGGGGCCAGGCTCCTTAGCATGGGGCCAGGTTCTGTAGCATGGGGCCAGGTTGCGTAGCATGGGGCCAGGCTTCGTAGCACCAGTCCAGGCTGCCCGTAGCACTGGGCCAGGATCCGTAGCAGGGGGAAAAGGCTGTGTAGCACTGGGCAAGGCTGGGTATCACCGGGCCAGGCCGCGTAGCAACAGGCCAAGCCTGCGTAGCACATAGTCCAAGGCTGGGACAGGCTGCGTAGCCCAGTGCCAGGCAAGCATAGCACCAGCCAGGCTCAGTATCAACTGGGCCAGGCTCCGAAGCACGGGCCAGGCCCCGTAGCAACCAAGCCAGTCTGCGTAGCACGGCCAGGTCCCGTAGCATGGGGCCAGGTTCTGGAGTATGGGGCCTAGCTCCGTAGCACTGGGCCAGACTCCGTAGCAAGGGGCCAGGCTATAGCATGGGCCAGGCTCCATCGCACTGGGCCAGGCTCCGGAGCACTAGGGCTAGCGCCGGAGCAGCACCGGCCAGGCTGAGTAGCACCGGGCTAGGCTGCGTAGCACCGGGCCAGGCTGCGAAGCACAGGGCCAGGCTGCATGGCACCAGGCCACACTACGTGCACCTGGGCAAGGCTGCATGGCACCGGGCCACGCAGCGTAGACCGGTAGCACCAGGCCAGTCTCCGTAGCACGGGTCCAGGCTGCGTGGGACCGGGCCACGCTGCGTAGCCTGGTAGCACCAGGCCAGGTTGCGTAGCACCGGGCCAGGCTGCGTAGCATGAGTCCAGGCTGCGTCAAGGGCCAGCTGTGCTAGCAACAGGTGACAGGCTTCCATAGCACAACCGGGGCCAGTCGCGTACATGAGCACAGGATCTGCGTAGCACCGGGCCAGGCTCCAGATCATGGGGCCAGGCTCCGTAGCACCGGGCCAGGCTGTGTAGCACGGGTCCAGGCTGCGTAGCGCCGGGCCTGGCTCGGTAGGACGGGGCCAGGCTCCGTAGGACGGGGCCAGGCTCCGTAGCATGGGGCAAGGCTATCGCATGGGCCAAGCTCCATAGCACTGGGCCAGGCTCTGTAGCACGGGGCCAGGCTGCGTAGCACGGGGCCAGGCTCCGTAGCACCGGGCCAGGCTGCGTAGCACGGGGCCAGGCTCCGTAGAACCAGACCAGACTGCATAGCACGGGTACAGCAACCAACGGGGCCTCTAAATCTTGGTCCTCCCACGGACTGTCTTGCCAGTCCAGAACCACAGGGATATTTCTCTGCTCAGGTGCTGGGACTTGAACCCAGAGCCTCGCGCAGACTAAGCAAGAAATTTTTTGATTAGCTGGTAATTTCTATGTCATCGAACATGTGCCCTATTTTTTTCTGGGGCTTCGAATTCTTTTTGTTCCTCCCTCTGGTCAGTTTTTTGGGTTGACCCCTGACCAACACACCTCAACTGCCACTATCTCGCGACAGTGGGACCCCTTCCTTCTTCTTTGCCTCCCCGTGTGCTTCTGTCACTGAGTGTCTGTTGTCTCTGTCTCTAGTCCAGCATTTAGAGTGCAGTCTGAGCCGGGGTAAGGGACAAGCAACCCCAGCTTCCCTCGGAAGAAGGTCCCGGCTCTTTGGGGTTAAGGTAGCGGCCCTGAGGCCCCGCCCGGGCACGCTCACAGGCGATGGGGAGGCCGCGGTACCTCGTCCCTCCGGGTTCCCTTGTGCAGGCGGGGTCGCGGCCACCCCCAGCCTCCACCTCTCCCCCGCGCACGCACTTGGTATCGCCCGGGGATTTCCCCGCCGCCGCCCTGACGACACGGAGTTCCTGCGAGGCCCCGCCCAATTAAGGGGGCGGAGCGCGCGGAGGTGCAGGACACAGCGGCCATGGCGGGGCCTTGCGTCCCTTGCGGCCCCAGCTCTCCGGGCTCCCGCTGGAAGCGCCACATCGTGCGGCAGCTGCGGCAGCGGGACCGCACACAGAAGGCCCTGTTCGTGGAGCTGGTGCCTGCCTGTGAGTGCGTCCCTGGTACTGAGGGGATGGCGTCGGAGAAGACGGGGCTCCCCGCTCGGGGAGAGGGTTAGTCCCGCCGCCCCTGCGCCCTCTGGCCTCCCCGGGCCTGCTCCTGGAACCCGCTGCGCCCCTTGGCACTGGAAGGGGTTCCCGCCGCTCCCCGCTTCCCTCCCAGGCCCCGCTGAGAACCCTTCAAGGCAGCGCTGCCTCCGGGGGCCCCATCCTTGCTGGTCCCGCTTCTGCCCTGTAGCCCTTCCTGGCGGACCCTGGGGCAGGACCGTCCCCAGGGCAGGGCCTGGTCGGTCCCTTTGGTGCTCGTAGTCCAGTCAAGGAAGGCGGGCGTGTGCAGAGCAGCCACTTGTTGCCGACCTAAGGAGCAAAACTGTCTCGGGCTTTGCCACCAACTGGCCATCCGATTCGTGCAGCACCTCGATGCCTGGATCGTAGCCCGAAGGGGCCTCAGCTTCACCAGGGCACAGTTGGACTCACAAGTCACTTCCTGGCAGTTCAAACCCTGATACACTGAGGCACTCTGTATTTCAGCCTCGGGTCAACTGTGATTGTATGTTTGGGGCTGAAAGTCTAACCACAGTCTCTGCTGCTGCCTCCCGGAGCTGATGTTGATGCACCCATACAGACTTGCTCTTGTCCTGAAAACTTGCCTGGAACCTCCTAGGGGTTGGTCCTCATTTGGGTTGTACCCTTCCACCTCCAGGCAGCCTCACTTCTTCAATTGGTCTGATGGGCAGTGGAGCAATCCAGTTTGAAGGAGGCCCTTCCCCCCAACACCCCCGTAGTTACAAGTCTGGGGCTTGGAAGGACCCGGGAGACTGAAATTAGAACCAAGTCATCTCTGTGGTCTCGATAATTCATGTGCCTAACCTCAGATTTCTTTAAATTAGGCATACTGGAACGTTGTTTTGAGGTTCTGGGAGGGTGGGGTTTTGAGAACTACGCCAGGCCCAGGAACCTCAGTCAAGGTGATGGGCGAGGTACTTGGTGAGGGAAGGGAGATGAGGAGCTAGGCCTGAATTTACCACCACCACCCCTGGTAACCCCAAGCCTGCTCAATAACTAGTTTTAAAAAAAGGAGGAAGTGACAGGAAAGGGGAGTGTGGGAGTGGTATTCCAAGGTCAAACCACCAGATCAAGAAACTCTTGTTGGATAAATGCAAAAGAACTTTCATTTCTGACCTGGGGAACCTACTGGGGGAAGTTACGGTTACTACACAGCACAGTGAGCCCGAGGAGGGGAAGTGAGTTGCTGAGGTCACGGCAGGTGCAGGTGCAGGTTCTCGTTGGCTTCACTGTGCCTTGGAGCCAGGCTTTGCTGCTGGCAGAGATGAGTTCATCCCAGCTCCCTTGTTCTCTCTGAGGGTCCTTCAGTGTGTGGCACCCAGCCATCCCTGTCCCCAGCAGTGGGGGGTCCCTCTGTCCCTGGGAGAGTTAGTCTTCTTTCCAGGGGAGTCTGTGGGTCAGTGCTGTGCTAGGCATCGATAGCCCCTGGGAAGGGGCAGAGCCCAGCCTCCAGGAGCCCCCCCTCATTCCTAGCATCCCTGGCTCCTTCAGCTTTCCCAGACAGAGGTGACTTCTACGCCAGGGGTCTGCTGGCCAGTACCTGTCTGCACCTCAGGCTCACCTTCTTGCACCTCCAGATAACCATCTCCTAGAGAAGGCTGAGCTTCTAGCCAAGTTCTCAGAAGAGCTGAAGTCAGAGCCAAAGGATGTCACCCCCATCACCCACCAGGGCTCCTGGTGAGTTTATTCGCCAGTGGTCACAGTGGGCTGCTGGCACCTGGGCTCCCCCACCCCTTGTCTCCTGTATTCTCAGCCCTGGCACCTCAGTCTCTGACTGCTGGGGGTAAGGTAAGGGCGGGGCAGAGAGCCCTTTGAGCTGTCGTCCCAGGCCAGCTTCGTAGACCCTTTCTCTTACCCCTTCTGTTTGCCCCTCCTCCAATCCTGCACTTGTTTTACCCTTCTGAGTCTGTGTACACCCCCTTGTCTGACAGCTACAAACAGGGTCCCTCTCCTTATTCCAAAGAGGGAATGAATACAGGAGCACAGGGCAGGGCTGGGCTGGGGACAGAGCTGGCAGCCAGTGAGCAGGTGGTTCCTGGGGGGAGGGGCAGGTCTTATGTAGCTTAGGAGGGCCTGTCGGGACATGTAGCTGAGAATGACCTTCAATCGGACTCTCCAGCCTCCCCTTCCCAGGTGTTGGTATTACAGGTGTATGCTACCATACCACATCACACCACACCTAGCTCTCTTTTGTGTGTGTGTGTGTGTGTGTGTGTGTGTGTTTGTGCACACGTGTGCGCGCATATGTGCCCCCCCATGCCTGTGGAGGCTAGAATTTGACAGGTGTCTTTACCGTATTTTGGGGGAGTAAGGTTTCTCACTGAATCCGCAGCTGGCCGATTCATCTAGACTGGGGCCGGCGAGTTCCAAGAACCCTCCTGCCTCCAGTTCCTCACCTGGGATTATTGGTGCACTGTGCCTGGCTTTATTGGTGGGTGCTGGCCATCAAACTGAGGTCCTCATGCTCCTGCGGCAAGCACTTCACTGACTGAGCTGTCTCTCTAGCCCCAAGCTCTCTTTTGATAATTTTTTTTTTTTTTTTTTGGTCTTTCTGAGACAGGGTCTCCCTGTAGCCCCAGCTGGCCTGGAACTAGCTACGTAGACCAGGCTGGCCTTGAACTCACAAAGATCTGCCTGCCTCTGCCTCCCAAGTGCTAGGAATAAAGGCGTGTGCCGCCACGCCCAGCCCAAGCTCTCTTTTGAGACAGGGTCTTGTTACGAAGCCCACTCGGAGCTTGAATTCAGAATCTTCTTGCTTTAGTCTCTTTCTTGTTGGGATAACAAGCAAGAGCCATTGTGCTGGCAGCTCCCCCCCTCCTCTTTCTTTTTGAGACAGGGTCTCCCTGTAGCTCCAGCTGGCCTGGAACCCACAGAGATCCACCTGCCTCTGCCTCTGCTGGGATTAAGGTGTGCGCCATCTTGCCTGACTGGCAGGTGCTTCTTGAGAAGGGTCACTAACCTGGAAACCCTAGGTCTGGACTGTCCTAGAGCAGGGGATCACTGACAGTGATTCCTGAGCTGTTCTTTCTTTGTTAGGCTTCTGTCTTCCCCTAGGGGATGCTGATGGCTCCGCAAGCTTTTATGGGGCTTCCTTGAGGGATACTTTGGGCACTGGGGAGAGGGGAGTGGAAGGGCCATGAACTCTATTCTGATTGGTTGGCAGGGAAGAGTCCTCAGAAACTGTCTCTGACCAAACGTCATCAACTCTCAGGGTGAAGTGGCGGGAGGAGGAGGAGGGGCTCCGGCTGGTCTGTGGCGAGGTAAGCAGGGCTGGCTGTGAATGTTGGGCTGGGAAGAGAGGGTCCACCAAAGCCAGCCGTAGTGGTAGGCAGTGTTTGCTGCATTGTTTCAGTCAATTCTCCCAAACTTTATAGTCACAGAGGAATATATTGGGGCTTAAAGAGGTGGACCCTGGACTTGAACTTCTACCCACATAAATCTCCTTTCTGTGATTCTCCATTCTTTCAACAACTATTTATTGACGACGGTTGCTATATCCAAGGATCAGGGAGTATGGCCATAAACTAAACCTGGCTCTGTGGGTTTCCATGGAGACTGTGATGAGCCAGTAATTACATGTCTAGTCATAGGTTGCCTTGTCACCTGCCCAGCACAGGGTGGGAATGGGTTATGAAGATATTTGACCACCTCTCCCCAGAGTGCTGTGAGGTTGCATTGTGACAATGGTGTGACATGATCCCATGTATAGATTTCTGTAATCCGCAGGATACTGCAGTGTTTAGGTACCACAGGATCTCTTTTCTTGCAAACCCTTTTTAGTAACACCCCAACATTATAATCCCTGCCAACCACTAAACAGTTTTCCACTTCAATCATATGAATTTTGAAAAGTATCAAGTAAATTGAATAGTATAATTGAAAGCAAGTGACAAGTGAGGTGATTGGATTGCTCAGTGGTAGATGTTTAACTGTCAGTTACGAAGTTAGGTGCCCACCATGCTAATGCATGGTTCTCTCTAGGCCTCTCAGATGAAGAGTGTTGTGAGCAGCCCCAGATTTCTCCTCAGTTCTCAGGGAGAAGGCACCAGGAACCGATAGATTAGCAACGAGCCCCTAGCTTCCTGATTCCCCAAGGTAAAGCAGAGTATGGAGATGGATCCCTGTGGCCTTCCCAGCTCTTGGCTCTTGAATGAAGGAAGGCTGAGATAATGGTAGGGGGATGGAGATGACCCTCAGCCCACAGCTCCAGGATTGACTCTGAGCCCTGTTCCTCCTCCTCTTTCTTTCTTTCTTTCTTTTCTTTCTTTCTTTCTTTCTTTCTTTCTTTCTTTCTTTCTTTCTTTCTTTCTTTCTTTCTTCTTTTCTTTCTTTCCTTTTCCTCTCTCTCTCTCTCTCTCTCTCTCTCTCTCTCTCTCTCTCTTTCTTTTTTTTTTTTTTTTGACAGAGTCTCCCTGTAGCCCCAGCTGGCCTGGAACTCACTATGTAGACCAGGCTGGCCTTGAACTCACAGAGACCTGCCTGCCTCTGCCTCATGAGTGCTGGGATTAAAGATGTACCCTGCACGGCTCTGTTCCTATTCTTAGTCTTGTGTGCCTCTGCTCTCTAAGGGCTCTCTGGGGAGGCCAGGGGTGGGGAATGGGATAGGAACCCGGTTGTTGCAAGGTGGGAAATAAGCTCAGATTCCTTGACTGCTTGCTGTAGACCAGCACTTTACATGAAACAAATATAGTTAGGTGGCTTGGGGTCAAGTATTAGCTCTGCCTTATACCTTTGGGCAAGATGCCTAACCCATGCCAGCATCTGCATGTGTAAAATGAAAATGGCCATGCTTCCTTTTGGTGTTATTGCGGAGATTGAGAGTTAGTATGTGAGCCATGTGTGTTGGTGCACACTTTTTTTTTTTTTTTTTGTCTTTTTGAGACAGGGTCTCTCTGTAGCCCCAGCTGTCCTGGAACTCACTCTGTAGACCAGGCTGGCCTTGAACTCACAAAGATCCACCTGCCTCTGCATCCCAAGTGGGTGCACATCTTTAATCTCAGTGCTTGGGAGGCAGAAGCAGTTGGAGCTCATGAGTTCAAGGCAAGCCCAGTCTACATAATGAGTTTCAGGCCAGCCAGGGCTACACAGTGAGACCCTGTTTCAGAAAGCAAAAATCATGGGATGGAGAGATGGCTCAGCCTTTAAGAGCACTGGACTGCTCTTGAAGAAGACCAGGATTTGAATCACAGCACCCACATGGGAGATACCACCTCTCCTTAACTCCAGTTCCAGGGGATCCAGTGCCCTCTTCTGAGCATTGCAATACACTCATGCACGTAAAAATAAATAAAAAATAAAAACCACACTCGAAAAACAGGCATTAATTTGTGGAGAGTGCTTGGAATAGTGCATGACACTATGTACTTAACACACCTGCCATTATTTTAAGTTCCTAGTAATAGTTCTGGGTTGCCTTGTGATCTGCTAAGCACTCGCATTTCCATTGTACAGGTTAGGAAACAACAGATTCCTCTTGTTGCAGAGGTTAAATAACTAGCGCAGGGTCACTGAGAAAACAGGGGACATTGCTAGGATTGACACCTAGGGGCCAGACGCTGCAGGACATCCTTATGCAAGATCCAAACCGATCTAGCTTGGGCTTCCTTGTTGGGAAGTGGGCAGCAGGGCGGTGGCTGACTCCGTCCACCCTACAGAGGTTCCTACGCCTGCCTGTCTCCCCCCACCCCCACCCCCTCAGATGGCCTACCAAGTGGTGGAGAAGGGTGCAGCCCTGGGCACTCTGCAGTCACAGCTAGAGGAGCGGCAAGACAGGTGAGACGCGCGGGACAAGCTGGTCTCTGCTTCAAGAGCGCGGGGGTGAGGGATTGGGGGGCAAGGGTGGGGGATTAGGGGGCAGTGTAGGAGACTGGGGGGGGGGGGAGGCAGCCCGAGAGCTTTTCCCAGGCCCCCAAGCGCACCCCGGACCTGGAGGGGGCTCAGAGGACTCTTGGGGCCACCGCCGGCGGTTCTCACATTGCAGGCTGGCAGCCCTGGAGGACTGCGTGTCACAGCTGCGGGAGGCGCGGTCACAGCAGGCGGCACGGCTGGAGGAACGGCGGGCAGAGAACGCCGCGCTGCGGGAAGCCTATGAGGCGCTGCGCGCGCGCGCCGTACTCCGGGAGGCGGCACTGCGCAGACTCCAGGAGGAGGCGCAGGACCTGCTAGATCGGCTCGTGCAGCGGAAGGCGTGCGCTGCTGCGGAGCGCAACTTGCGCAACGAGCGCCGAGAGAGGTTAGGGTACAGGTTCCGCCTCTTTGGAGGAGCCTAGACAGCCTGGTTGAAAGGAAGGGGTTCAGGACCAGCTCCTGGGGAGATGGGCCCGGCTCCTGCTAGGATGCCCCACCTGCCAGGCGCCGCATCCGGCCTTTAGGGTCCTTTTCTTTCTGCCAGGGCCAACCAGGCTCTGGTGTCCCAGGAACTGAAGAAGGCGGCTAAGCGGACCGTGAGCATCAGCGAGTAAGAACCGGGAGGGACAAGCACTGATCCCTGTATTGGGGAGCTGCCCTGGGACGTGCCCACGCCCCATTCTTGCTGTCTTCTAAGTGGCTACAGGTAAAGCTGAATGTCAGTGTGCACAGCTGCGGTCCATGGGCACGTGCAGAGATGTGTGGTCATGGGAGCCAGCACATGGACCCTAGCCGCTGGGAATTCGCTTCTTTATCCCGTGTAGTTGCTGGGGCAGGGCGGGGCTGGCCTTTTTTTTTTGTCTTTTCGAGACAGGGTCTCCCCTGTAGCCCAAGCTGTCCTGGAACTCACTCTGTAGACCAGGCTGGCCTTGAACTCACAGAGATCCGCCTGCCTCTGCCTCCCAAGTGCTAGGATTAAAGGCGTGCACCACCACGCGCGGTATGGGCTGGCCTTCTTTATCCCGGGTAGTTGCTGGGGCAGGGCGGGGCCTTCTTTGGCCTTTCTGAGCCTCTTTTCTCCCCAGGATCCCACTAGAAGATGCGACCAGGGAGGAGACTGTTAGTCTGGCCCCTGCTGCTGAGCCCGAGATCCTGGAGAGTGAGGCTTGTGGGAAATGGAAGAGGCCCTTCAGGTGAGCACCCAAGTGCTGTCACCTGAGCCAGGCCCCAATGTCTTCTAGGACCTTGGGGCCAGCTTTTGGGTTGGGGGTGTTCTGGAAGAGGCTGCTGTACAGCTCAGTTCCTGTCTGACCTCCAGTGCCTGGATGCAGTACCACCCCTTTCTCTCCTTCCCAGGACCTGGGATCTGTGGGTGAGGTATAAAGCTTAGGAAAGGGCGTCACAAAGAAGAAAGTGGACAAGACCTAAGGCTCAGCTGTGCTAGGCATGTGTATGTAAGCACAAGAGTGTGTGTCCACACAGGGACATGGGCACGTGTGTGCAAGGTTGGTGCACATATTTGAGTGTGAATGTGTGTAGATGTGTTCACAGTTGCCATCTCATGGGTGCTTGAATTTCTGGCTGCCTCTCAGTCCCCATCACATTTATTTTTTTTAAGACAGTGTCCTATGTAGCCCAGGTTGGCCTCAAACTCTCTGTGAAGAATGACCAAAACTCCTTCTAAGGGCTGGGATTCCACTACATCTTGATCGTCCTGTTGTTGGGCTGCCGCTTCTGCCCCCTTGGCAGCCTGGAGACTCTTTTCCTGGTCTTTCATGCAAGCTTCTATTTCCCAGCTCTGGACAGTGCATGAGCAGGAGGGCCTGGAAATGCTGGTCTCTAAAATTCTTGGCAGCCCTGGATGGATCCAGACCTCCCAGGATAAACACTTTCTTGGGGGCTTCTGGGGCTGCTAGGCAAGCCAAGGCTTCCCCTGCCCACTGGCCCAGACGTGCGCTTTCAGCCTGGGGTACCTTCCTTTCCACAGGCTTGGCTGATGGGAGCTTTTGTTGGTGAGTTCTTGGGGAGCAAGGCACTTCCTACCATCTGGGTAAAGATTGGAGGAGGTCTTCCTTGCCAAAGCTCTCCGTGCCTCCACCTTTCTGGGTAGGTTTTGTCTGTGTCAAGCCTTTCCTGGTCTCCAGCGAGCCGTTCTCTTTCCTGCCAGGAATGATCACAGGACTCTTCCAGGTCTCTAGCAAACCATGGGCCGGTCCCTTAGTCCGTCTCTCCATTCTGCCCCAGGTCTGCCTCGGCTACCTCTCTGACACTGTCCCGCTGTGTGGATGTGGTGAAGGGGCTGCTGGAGTAAGTGTGTGTGCACATGTGTGTGAAATGGTTTGAGTCCCGTCAGGCTTTCTGAGCCCAGGCTTGGTCTGTCCATCCCTGTGATGTCTCAACCCCCTGTCTGTATGGTGTGTCTTGTTGGGCTTCAGACGCAGGAGCTGGGTCGATGGCTTCGTGACTAACCACTGCCAACTGTTCTCCAGGGTTACAATGCTCTGTCCTTACGAAGGGTTCTCACAGGACACTAAGATCTCTGGCCTGAGGCTGGATGGGAACTCCTACTCAGTGGGAAACTGAGGCTCAGAAATGTCTAAGATGTTTTTCAGCATCACAGAACCCAGCAGTAATGCTGGGTTGAACCATGGTAATGCCGTGGTTGAAACTAGCCACAGTGTTTGCTGCACCCACCACCTGCCTCATACCTGTCTGCCTCATGTACAGGCCTCACACCTCCACAGGGCTCAGCCGTGTTGTGGACCGTATGCACTGTACCTTGGGGCTATGCTCTGCCACCTGCGATGTCTGCTTCTTGTTACTGTTTTGGGAGAGCTTAAGCCCTGTGCCAGCAGGCCTTGCTGAACACCTTTTCTTCTCACCCCTGTAGCTTCAAGAAGAGGAGAGGCCACTCAGTCGGGGGTGCTCCTGAGCAGCACTACCGAAGCATTCCTCTGTGTGTAGCTGCCCAAATTCCTACCCAGGCTCAGGATGTCTTGGTAAGGAAGGAGCTGGCCATATGCCTGTGGTGCTGATAAAGATGCTCAGGGTGGGGCCAGAGACCCCCGCTCAGCAGCTAAAAGCAGTGCATGTTCTTGCAGGGGACTCAGTTTCCATTCCCAGCATCCACATGATGGCTAACAACCTTCTTTAACTCCAGTCCCAGGGGATCTGATACTCTCCTCTGATCTCTGTGGGCATCACGTGCACCTGGTACACTTATATATATGCATGTAAAACACTCATACACAGAAAATAAAAATAAATTTAAAAATGCTCAGGGATGGCCCAAGTGGGCTGAGAAAGCAGGGCCGGCTCTCAGCAGGAGTTCCCCTATGCGGAGAGCCACCAGGCACTTCACAGTGGGTACAGACTTGAGAGGGTGAGATAGAAGGCAGGCACCCAGCATGGGGTATGGGAGCAGGGGTCTAGGCAGAGGTGGGAAGATCTTCTGGGGCCAACTTTGATAGTCAGGGGGCTACTACGCAGGACTGATCAAGCCAGGAACAGGTGTGAGAACTGTGAGCGAGCACGGAGAGGCCTGCGGGGCAATGGGGCACCGACCACACCTTTTTCTACAGGAAGCCCATCTCTCTGAGGTCAATGCTGTTTGTTTTGGCCCCAACAGCAGCCTTCTGGCCACTGGTGGGGCTGACCGCCTTATCCACCTTTGGAATGTTGTGGGAGGTAAGAGTTCCTTCCAGGAATGCAACCTGGTGTGTTCTCCGCAGACCCCATGCTCAGCTTGCTCCTGGGTGGGCCATGATCTTAGACCTCGGTTTTTGTGGAATGAATGATCCAGTGAGCTAGAGAACTGGGAAGCAGGGGACTGAGCTTGATGCTGTGAAGGAGAACTTCTTGGGTCCTTGTAGGATTGGAAGGGCCAAGCCCAGATGCCTGCTGTTGGGGGAGGTAGGGACCCCTGATCCCGAGGGCTTGCAGAGCTAGGCCTTGAGGAGCAAGTCCCTGGGTCCACCAGGCTACCTTTTTAGTATCACTTGAGCTTCCAGAAATTAATGAGGTGACCAACATTGACTGTCCGCCTTGTTCCGTGCCCTGTGCTCTGTGGGCATGTACTGAGGACTCAGCACTGGCCCTTGAAGCCTTCCTAGAAGCCTGCTGTGTGTCAGGGACAGCCCCTCCTCTCTCATCCTCTCAGCTGTCAACTGCCTACCTGCCCCTGGGGCTGTGCCAGCAGAGGTGCAGCTTCCATCCCAGGCCCCACGACCATCCCACCCTCCTGTCCTGCTCTTCCTGTCTCTGTCCCAGCTCCTCTATTTCAGAAGGCTAATGGCCTTATTTCACTACCCCTCCCCTGCTCTGTCAGGTCGCCTGAAGGCCAACCAGACCCTTGAAGGAGCTGGTGGTAGCATCACCAGTGTGGATTTCGATCCCTCAGTAAGGAGACTCTGCCCCAGTGGCATGGGTGTCACCTCAATCTCCACACTGGGGGGGCCTCTGGGCCAATGGTACATAATGGTTATCTTGGAACCTGTCCTAGAGGAACTACAGTCACCTTCCTGTGCTGGGGCTCCCCACATGCCTTAGGGACCTGGGAAGCTTGGAGGCAGTCCCTGTAGAGCTGTCATTGCTGTTGTCAGGCTGGGCGCGGCCCACACCTCTGCCCCTTCCCTCCAGGGCTCTCAGGTTTTGGCCGCTACTTACAATCAGGCTGCACAGCTCTGGAAAGTAGGGGAGACACAGTCCAAGGTGAGATTGGACCGGGAGGTTGCTTAGGGTCAAGAGTCACGCCTCAGGACTCGGAGGGCGGCTATTATGGGGTGCTGGCTTAATCCATTACCTGTGATGGGGACAGGAGACCCTGTCTGGACACAAGGACAAAGTGACAGCTGCCAAATTCAAGCTAACGAGACATCAGGCGGTGACTGGGAGCCGAGACCGGACAGTGAAGGAGTGGGACCTCGGCCGCGCCTACTGTGAGGCCCAGCCCCACCCGGCCCTCCCTCCCCAAGCCAGCCGGCCCTCCCCAGGCCAGCCCGCCCTCCCCAGGCCAGCCGGCCCTCCCCAAGCCAGCCGGCCCCAGGCACAAGGGGCCCTATCTTCTCTGAGGGAGTGGCTCTGGGATTCAGGTCCATTTGGGATCAAACCTCTGACCACCACTGCTTACGTCTTCCTGGTTCTTGGTGACCTTGGGCTTTAGAGACTAATTAGATGGGGTGACTCCTGTGCTGGGAAGATCTAGCTCCAGTCTTAGACACCGCCCAACAAGCCCGTAGGATCTCTGTATTTAGTGGCTCCTGACTCTGGATTCTGTCCGCTGTTCTCCAGGCGCCAGGACCATCAACGTCCTCTCCTACTGCAACGACGTGGTGTGTGGGGACCACGTCATCATCAGTGGCCACAATGACCAGAAGATCCGGTTCTGGGACAGCAGGTGACAGGCATGGGCTATGGGTGGTGGAGAGCCTTGAGTGTTCGTTCCTCTCTCTGGCTGTGGCCGGAAGGGTCGGGATCTTGGGGAAGCGAGGCTGTGGGACTGGTACTGCCAGTGGGTCAGTGTGCCTGGGCAGCTGGGCCACTTTCTTAGTGGCTCTCAGGTCAGCACTTGGCTCTTCCTGGGCCTCATAACCAACATGGACATGGAAATTGCTCCTTCGCTGGGGATTGCATGTAGGCCTTGTGTCTGCCGGGTGAATGCTCTACCATACTACATTCCCAGCCCCTTTACATTCATATTTTGAGACAAGGTCTCAATAAAGTTGCCCATGCTGGTCTTGAACTTAGGATTCTTCTTACTCAGCTGTGATTATGGGCCTGTGCCACCACACCTGGCTTTCACATAAAAAAAAAAAAAAAAAAGATCAAAACACATTTTATGCCAGGCATGGTGGCGCACCTCTTTAATCCCAGCACTTGGGAGGCAGAGGCAGGTGGATCTCTGTGAGTTCAAGGCCAGCCTGGTCTACAGACTGAGCTCCAAGCCAGCTGGGACTAAAAGGGAGACCCTGTCTCAAAAAGACCAACCCCCACCACACACACAAATTTTATGTGTATGAGTGTTTTGCCTGCGTGTATGTAGGTGTACCACAAAGGTGTAAACAGAGGCCAGAAGGGGGTGTCAGATCTGGAACTAGAGTTACATGTAGGTACACAGAGGCCAGAAGTGGGTGTCACATCTCCGGAACTGGAGTTGCATGTAGGTACACAGAGGCCAGAAGGGGGTGTCAGATCTCCTGGAACTGGAGTTACATGTAGGTACACAGAGGCCAGAAGGGGGTGTCAGATCTCCCGGAACTGGAGTTACATGTAGGTACACAGAGGCCAGAAGGGGATGTCAGATCTCCCGGAACTGGAGTTACATGTAGGTACACAGAGGCCAGAAGGGGGTGTCAGATCTCCCGGAACTGGGGTTACATGTAGGTACACAGAGGCCAGAAGGGGGTGTCAGATCTCCCGGAACTGGAGTTACATGTAGGTACACAGAGGCCAGAAGGGGATGTCAGATCTCCCGGAACTGGGGTTACATGTAGGTACACAGAGGCCAGAAGGGGGTGTCAGATCTCCCGGAACTGGAGTTACATGTAGGTACACAGAGGCCAGAAGGGGGTGTCAGATCTCCCGGAACTGGAGTTACATGTAGGTACACAGAGGCCAGAAGGGGGTGTCAGATCTCCCGGAACTGGAGTTACATGTAGGTACACAGAGGCCAGAAGGGGGTGTCAGATCTCCCGGAACTGGAGTTACATGTAGGTACACAGAGGCCAGAAGGGGGTGTCAGATCTCCCGGAACTGGAGTTACATGTAGGTACACAGAGGCCAGAAGGGGGTGTCAGATCTCCCGGAACTGGGGTTACATGTAGGTACACAGAGGCCAGAAGGGGGTGTCAGATCTCCCGGAACTGGGGTTACATGTAGGTACACAGAGGCCAGAAGGGGGTGTCAGATCTCCCGGAACTGGAGTTGCATGTAGGTACACAGAGGCCAGAAGGGGATGTCAGATCTCCCGGAACTGGGGTTACATGTAGGTACACAGAGGCCAGAAGGGGGTGTCAGATCTCCCGGAACTGGAGTTACATGTAGGTTCTTAGCCGCCATGTGGTGCTGAGAACCAAACCAGGGCCCTCTGCAAAAGCAGCCAGTGCTCTTAACTTCTGTGATGCTCATAATTTTATTATTTATTTTTTGGTCTTTTTGAGTCAGAGTCTCTATGTAGACCAGGCTGGCCTTGAACTCACAGAGATCTGCCTGCCTCTGCCTTCTGAGTATTGGGATTAAAGGCGTGCACCACCACGTCCAGGCAGCTCTCTATTTTTATTTTTTATTTTTATTTCTTTTTTGGTGTTTTTTTTTTTTTAATTTTTATTTATTTCTGTATGTGTATGAATGTACTGTCTGCATGCAGGTCTGTGCACCCGTGTCGTGCATTGCCGCGGAGGTCAGAAGAGGGTCTCGGATTCCCCTGGAGCTGGAGTTCTCCTGGAATTGGAGTTTCAGACGGTTCTCAGCCACCATGTGGGTGCTGGGGATCGAACCCGGGTCCTTTGTAAGAGCGGTCGGCGCTCTTAACCGCTAGGCCATCTCTCCAGCCCTTTTTTGGTGTTTTTTTAGATAGACAGGGTCTCCCTGTAGCCCCAGCTGGCCTGGAACTCGCTATGTAGACCAGGCTGGCCTTGAACTCAGAGAGATCCACCTGCCTCTACGTGGCACTAAAGACAGTTCTTAGTCACCATGTGGGTGCTGAGAATCGAACCCAGGTCCTCTGCAAGAGCAGTCAGTGCTCTTAACCGCTGAGCCATCTCTCCAGCCCTGCTCTCACATTTTTTAAAGACCATCTTTTCACCATTTCCTTCAGTGACCCAAGGCTCCAGCTCTCAAATCAAGGGTCAGAGGTGGAAGCTTCCAGCTTCCAGCTTGGTGATGCAGGCCCTGGGTGCTTCTGCATGATGTTAGTGGGGAAGGTGGCCATTTTCAGCCTGTCAGGAGTACCCTACAGGGCCTCATCCTCACCCATCTCTCTGTCCCTGATCCTCAGGGGCCCCCAGTGTATCCAGGTCATCCCGGTGCAGGGTCGGGTCACCTCTCTGAGCCTCAGCCATGACCAGCTGCATCTGCTCAGTTGTTCCCGAGATGATATACTCAAGGTCATCGATCTGCGAGTCAACAGTGTCCGCCAGGTGTTCAGGTGCCACCACCCTGGGCCATTTGGGCCTTTCCTATGCAAGGCCTTGGAGGGGTGGGGATGGTGGACTCCCTAGATGCCCCTCTAGACCAGGGCCTGTTTAGGGCTGGTCCTTCTCCTGTCTAGACCAGGGCCTATCCAGGGCTGGTCCTTCTCGTGTCTAGACCAGGGCCTGCCCGGGGCTGGTCCTTCTCGTGTCTAGACCAGGGCCTGTCTAGGGCTGGTCCTCCTGTCTAGACCAGGGCCTGCCCGGGGCTGGTCCTTTTCGTGTCTAGACCAGGGCCTGTCTGGGGCTGGTCCTTCTCATGTCTAGAGGACTGGCACACTGTTAGCAACTTGCATTCTGACCCCAGCCCCCCTGTTTTCTCAGGGCAGATGGCTTCAAGTGCGGTTCTGACTGGACCAAAGCTGTGTTCAGGTGTGTCTGGGAGGGCATGCCTGTCTAGCCTCTGCGTGCGTGTGTGTTTGTGTGTGTGTGTGTGTGCGCGCGCACGCCCGTGTGCACACACTTCCACACCTGAGAGTCCCCTTCTCTTGTTCTGCTGTGGCCACTGCAGCCCTGACCGAAGCTACGCATTAGTAGGCTCCTCAAGTGGAGCCCTGTACATCTGGGATGTGGACACTGGGAAACTGGAGCGCTGCCTGTGGGGACCCCACTGGTGAGTAGAGCTCCATCTTCCCTGCCTGCCAGGTTCTGACACATCCCCCAGACATGTCCTCACGTACACTCAGGTCCATCCTTACCTTGGACCTGGGAGCCTACTTATAGGTGAGGAAATGGGCTCAGAGAGGTGCCTCAAAGTGCCAAGCTTGGGTGATGAGGGGCAGAATCAGACTGCAGGCCTGCTGTGCTGCCCTCCTGAGGCCTGTCCACCCTTCTCTTCAGTGCTGCTGTCAACGCCGTGGCCTGGTGCTTCTCTGGGAGCCATGTCGTGAGCGTGGACCAGGGCAGGAAGGCGGTGCTCTGGCACTAGGGCCATGGTTTCCCTGTGCTGTGTGTGCTGGAGCCGTGAGCTGGAGCCGTGAGCTGGAGCCGTGAGCTGGAGCCTGAAGCAGCAGCGGAGAGCTTCACTCCTCTCGGACTGCAGAGCCGGGACAGGGCAGACCACAGCCTGCATGGAAGAAGGCCTGGCGGGACCTGGCCTGCTTTTAAAATCAGAGTGGGTTAGGGATTACAGATTAAAATTTTTTTTCTTTTACTTCCTTTCTTTAGAGTGGGAAGAAACCCAAAAAGCAAGCTGTATCATCGGCTTGCCTCTTTGCAGCATTGGTGGGTACAGGGAGACCTAGGCTCAGTCCTTCTCTGTAGAGCTGGGCTTTCTGGTGTGCCTCTTCCTGGAAGCTGGGCTGCTTCATGGAACATCATGAAGAAATGCCAAGGCAGGGGCAGCAATGAGCAGCAATTCTTGGGGCCATGGAAATGTGATTCTTGGTTGGTCCAACATATGGTCCTAAGACCAAACCAAGTCAGCGGGCCTTCTGGCTCAGACAGCCAGGGCAGAACAAGGGCTGGGAGGGGCAGGGAGCAGCTCAGGAGGTCCTGCTGGAAAGGGCTCTAATAAACCAGAGTGGTGTCAGACTAGGCCCTGTCCTGGCTGCCAGTCCCTTGCCTTGGATGATACCCCTGGCTGCTTGCTGCCACCATCTCCCTCCCCTGCATGTCACATCTGCCCCCTCAGTGCTCCACTAAAGGTGCTGACACTCCCCCAGTCTCATCCTCACCAGAGCCAGAGTATTTTTTTTTTTTTTTGTCTTTTCGAGACAGGGTCTCCCTGTAGCCCCAGATGCCCTGGAACTCACTCTGTAGACCAGGCTGGCCTTGAACTCACAAAGATCTGCATGCCTCTGCCTCCCAAGTGCTAGGATTAAAGGCGTGCGCCACCTAAACACACTTTATGTGCCTTCAAGTCTGATTCTGTAAAAAGAAAACATTTTATGTGCCAGGCATAGTGGCATGTCTTTAATCCCAGCACCTGGGAGGCAGAGGCAGGCAGATCTCTATGAGTTCAAGGCCAGCCTGATCTACAGAGCAAGCTCCAGGCCGAGCTGGGACTAAAGGGAGACCTTCTCAAAAAGAACAAAAAAAAATTATGCATATAAGTGTACTGCCTGCATATGTGCATCTGTGTTGTGCAATCCCCACAGAGGTCAGAGAGGGCCTCAGATCCCCCGGAACTGCAGATACAATGGGTTGTTAGCCACCATGTGGGTGCTGGGCATGGGACCTGGTCCTCTGCCAGTGCTCTGAACCATTGAGCCATCTCTCCAGTCCTGGGTGGTTTTCCTTTATCCTTTTTTTCTTTTGATAGGATCATGCTATGTAGCCCTGGCTAGTCTGTTACAAGGATAGCCTTGGAACTTTTGGTAATCCTGCTTCGGACTCAGTCCTGAGGCATTTGCAACCCATCACCCAGCTAATATTCATGCAGCCTGCCCTCCGCCGTTCCCCTTCTGCCTTCAGGGAAGTGCAGCCCTTTGCCCCTCAGTGTGTTCTATACTTCTTTCTCTGTCTGTCTGGAATGTCCCTGTCCCTCACTGTGGCAATTCAAATTGTTTTGGGGCTCTTTCCCTGACAGGCCTGCTTCACCTGGTGTGGGGCAGAGGCCTTCTCTCCCACTTCCTGCCTCCTTTTTAAAGACAGGAACAGCTGTAAAAGGCAAGATTAAGAACAGTATTTCTTGGGATCAGGTCTGGCTCAGTGAAACCACAGGAAATCCTTCCTAAGTGGTTAGTCTCTGCTCAGCACATGTACCAGCCTAAGGTTCCAGGAATGGAACTGATCCTCCAGGTGAAGCTTTGCCCCAAACTCTTCTGCCCAGCTCTTAATCGCCACCAGGGGTCACCAGCTGCCTGGTTAGCAGAGGCCTTTTCCATGACTTCCTCCAGAGCTGGAAAGACCAGCACTCCCAGTGACCAACACTACTGAGGATCCTTCAGGCCTCAGCCCTGCTCTGTGTTCTCTGCAGCATCATTTGTTCCGCCAGACCATCTGTGATGTCACACCCATTCTACAGGTGAGAAAAGTGAGGCTTGGAGGTTTTCATTCAAGGTCACAGAGCTATTAACTAGTTGGGTGGTGACTCACTTATGTAGCTGATGATGATCTTCAACAGATCCCCCTTCCTGGGCCTCCACCTCCCAAATACCACCATTGCAGGTTTGTCCCACTAGCCATGGTATGGTGCAGAGGATTGAACTTGGGGCTTCATTTATGCTAGGGAAGCAGTCTACCAGCCAAGCCCCCATAGCACACCCTCTTCTTAACATCTAGACAGGCTCCCAACTGGGCAGGGCTGCAGGGTTCCTCCCCCAGGGGTACACAGAGCTATGCCTAACTTGACTCCAAGTTGTCTCTCTTCCATCCTGGCCTGAGCTGAGGGTTAGTGTCTCTTTATGTGAGACATTGTCTCTTTATGTGAGACATCAGAGTGAGAGAAATCGGAGTCCTGGAAGGCTGCTGACGGGCTGCCCATGCTGGGGCAAGTCCCTCATTGAAGGTGTTTTTGTTTTATTTTCTTTTCCTTTTTTTTGCAATGGGGGGGGGGACGACGACGACGACGACGACGACGACGAAAGGTTTCATTTTAGCTTACAGCATGCATATTCCCTCATTGAGGAAAGGCAGGGCAGGGGCAAAAGCAGGACCCTGGATGCAGGAACCGAAGCACAGACCACAGAAGAGAACTGCTCGCTAGCCTGCTCTTCTGGCCTGTGCTCACTCTGCTTGCTTCTTTTCTTTTTTCAACATTTACTTTCATTTATTTCATTTTTTTTTAACAATAAGTAATAAGTTTTGAGTACAAGCATCTTTCATGTAAAACCAGTTTGCAAGCAGTTGTGCCCAAACCCACACAGCCCAAGGCTCCCACCATCCTGCTGGAGGGGCTTGTATGAACAATCAAGTTGATCAAATGAGTGTCCAGTCTGTATTGCTGTAGCGTCACCATTCACCCAATCACAGCCCTTACATTCTACCACGCCCCCTCTTCTGCAGATTTTTTTTTTTTTGTCTTTTCAAGACAGGGTCTCCCTGTGGCTCCAGCTGTCCTAGATCTAGCTCTGTAGACCAGGCTGGCCTCAAACTCACAAAGATCCACCTGCCTGCCTGCCCGTCTGCCCAGCGAAGGTGTTTTTGTCATACATCACAGGATTGTAATGAACTCCATATTTAGATGACTCAGAAGAGGTGCCCAGAACCCCCTGACCCAGGTTTCCTTTTACTTTCTGGGGATAGTCTGGGGTGGAGCAGCCTCTTGAGGGAATACAGATGGGTCACCTGGGAAGTAGGCCGGCAAGGAGACACCCAGAAGGCCCACCCTAAACTACTGCTTCCTGGGCCTTTTCAGCAAAGGGGTGGGAACAGTTGGCTGACAAGTCAGTGCTCAGGGGCTACTTGAGTTTGGGTCTCTAACCAATGGCTTATGTCATTGTATGCATGGAATGAGGACCAGAGAGAGGGCAGGAGCTTGCCTAGGGTCATAGTACTGGGTAGAAGGGGCTAGGGATATGGCTCAGGTAGAATGCCTGCCTAGAGTACATGAAGTCCTGGATTTGACATCACATTAAACTGGGTGTTGCGGGCTGGAGAGATGGCTCAGGGTTAAGAGCACTGGTTGCTCTTGCAGAGGACCTGGGTTTGGTTCCCAGCATCCATATAACAGCTAATAACCATGCATAACTCCAATTCCAGGGGATCTGACGCCCTTTTCTAACCTCTGTGGAATTGCATGACATGGGTACACTTATCTACATGCAGGCAATACACTCTTACACATAAAAAAAAGTAACAAAACATTAAAAAACTGGGTTTTGGAATGGTGGTGCACACCTTTAATCCGAGCACTCAGGAAGCAGAGGCAGGCAGATCTCTGTGAATTCAAGGCCAGCCTGGTCGACAGAGTGAGCTCCAGGTCAGCTGGGACTACTAAAGGGAGACCCTGTCTCAAAAAAAGACCAAAAAACAAAACAAAACAAAAAACAAGCAACCAAAAACCCTGGGTTTTGTGCTTGAAATTCCATCACTTAGGATCAGCAATTCAAGGTCATTTGTGGCTACATCAAACCGTGCTCCCCGCCAAAACAACAAAAAACGTATGAGGATTTTGATTCTAGTTTTGGCAAAAGCTAGACACAGGTTCTATGGACGGCCTGGCCGGGCCTTGTGGAAACAAGCAGCCCCCATTCCAGGATCTACTGCCAGTTCCAGCTTGATCCTGCTGTTCTTGAGGCTCCCACCAAAATGTGAGCCCCTTGGTGACAGAAACTGGGCTCCCATTCCTGTAGGTGGCCCTCCCACATTACAGATGGGAGGGCGAGGCCCACAAAGACAAGGGCTGAGACAGGTCACGGCAGGCAAATCTGAGGCTGGCCAGGGTCACCCACAGGTCTTCACTCAGCTCTTTCCCTGCCCCTCTCTGGTGTGTGCGGCACACAGTGTGTATGGCCTGTGAGCCAGGCTCATGGATTTGTTTTTTCTGTTATGCTTCGGGGTAGCATTCCAGAACCATTCCCTGTCTAGAGCTTCCAGGAGCAGACATGAAGGAGTCCTGTGTATTTTCTTGGCCACTGGGTCCAAGGGAAAATGGTCCAGGAACAAGACACTCTTTGGTATTCCTGTGGTTCTTGGCATCTCACACATTAACAAAGCAAATCCGCAAGAGTCCAGGAGGCAAACTTAGCTGCCTATGTCAAGTTGTATAGGATTTTAGGATAAATTTCAATCCCCCTCTCCCCTACATACCAAGTTAACTAAAACAAATTTAGAGCAGCCAGATCCTGTCGTCGGGCCACTTGGGGAGAGCTGGGTTGAACCAAACCCCAAAGCTGGCTGGACTCCCAGCGTGCCTAGTTAAGTCTGGGGTGGCACCACAACATGAAGAATGACATTTGCCTTGTCCCTGCGGGTGAGTCCAGGGACCTGGATTTTCAGTTTCTTGCCATCCCTGGAAACCCATGTCTGTTCTCAAACACTGAGCTTTTGTGTGATGCCCTCACTCTGCATTTAAATAAGTGAATTCATCTAGAAGACGTGGATAAGCCCTTGGGCGTGGCCTCCACTGCTTCCCTTTCAGATGATATCCTCCCACTCTGGCTTGTGGACATGAGCTCAGAGAGGCATAGAGCAGCTGATGAGCAACAAATCTATGATTTGACTGTAGGTCAGTTCCTATACAAAGAAAACCAATGTGGGTGGCACTGGGGTGGGGTGACGAGCTGAACTCTGGCCCTGGTCTCAAGTGCCAGAAGTTTGCTGCTTTCACTATAGAAAATGTACAGGAGGGAAGTTTCCTGACAGCTTCTTCCAGATTTATGGCACTTGATGATAACTTCAAGTTTCTAGAAGCAAATGGCTAGATACAACTTAAATGCCCTTCACTAAAGGAACTGTTATTATGTAGTTAACAATGGGCTATCATGCAGCTGTCAAAAATCATGACAAATCATAGCTGGTGAGATGGGTCAGTGGGTAAAAACACTCAAGCCAGCTTGATGACCTAAGAAAAACAGGATGCAGTGGTTACATGTGTAACCCAGCACTCCTACAGGATGGGAGGTGAAGCTTGTGGCCCAGCTAATCTGCACTATACAGCACAGCACAGCACAAACAAGAGACCCTGCTCAACAGAGTAGGAGAAAACTAACTCAAAAATTGTTTTCTGGCCTTTAATTGTGCGCGTGCACGCTCTCTCTCTCTCTCTCTCTCTCTCTCTCTCTCTCTCTCTCACACACACACACACACACACACAAAATAACGAACAATTTCTTTAAGTTGACAGAAGCAAAGATATAAAGTAAATGAAAAGAATGATGTAACCCTTAGAGTATCATACAAGCCTGCCATCAAGCAGCATGTACACAATGCATAGAAGAATGTCTGGAAGAGCATGTTGTTTTCGGCTCCAGTCAAGCAGTGACTTTGTGGGTCCCTCCACACTCAGGCTGGTTTTGATGTGTGGTTGGCTGGAAGCCAAAGGCACTCAGTTTGTAATCAGAAACTCCCCCTGTGCACCCTAGGGACCAATGAGACCTCCTTTACAGAATTCATTGGTCTTCAGGATGGAGATTTAGGAAAGAAGAGAGGCCCTCCGAGCAGTCACTTCCTGGAAGTGAGCAGTCATATGTTTCGGGGGCTCTCCTGTGTCCCCTCCTGCAGCAGAGCTCCTTGGTCACCAGGCTGTCTCATAGCCCGGCCTCAGGTACAGACCTGATGTTTCCCCTCCTCTTGCTGGAAAAGAACCTTGAAAGTAAAAACTGTTACTTGTTTACTCATCTCTAGTACCCAGGTTATCACAAGGAGCGCAAGGTTGCACCAGGGCCTCTCTTGCCTGGGTGCTTTCTTCCCGCCCTCTGTATATGACAGGTGGTTTTAAGAAGCATGTTTGTCCATCTGCCTGCCTTTTTCTCTCAAAGTCTGTTTAACCAAGTCTTTTATAAGGACACTTGGAAAACTTAACTCCATTTTTTATTATTCAACATTTATACATAATAAATACAAACTTTTTACAGCCACTGTAAAGAAAGCTCATCTGCACGGAGGCTCCCTCTGAGCCCCGACTTGTGCATGGTGACGCTGGGTTATGCGTCCTGGAGGGAAAAGTTATTTTTTTAAAAAGGAGGCATATTTTTACAACTTCATTTTTAAAATAAAATTAGCAGCTCTTCCAAAAATATTGTAAAACATAACAAAAGAGTTCAAATAACTCTGAGGTTGTGGAAAATCAAATTCAAGGACAATTTGGCTAGCTAAAGAGAATACAAGACTGGGTGGCAAGAACTGCTCTATTTAATAAGCATTTGAAGACCTGTAACATCAGCAAATTTAAAAATCTTTTAAAAGCCACCCTTTTAATTCTTTAAACTTAAGAATAAGTTTGATAAACATAAAAAGACCTCAAATAGATCAACAAATTAAGAGATGAAAAAAAAATCCAGAGTCATGGAGGAGATTCATCAGGGGTGTCATTAATCTAAGGTGATTAAATGACTGAAATTCCTTCAGCTCTGACCTTAGTCAAAAATCCCATGGGGTCATGTGGTGAACATTTCAAGTCTTTAAAGATTCTCAGGAGGGATGGAAATTTCAAAGAATCATACAACCTTTAAATTCTGGAATTTGGATTTCTGAACCAACCAAGATCGAAGAAATGGCAAGCATCCCTTAGTTCCCTAGGTCACCCAACCCTACTTACTGTCTGAGAAGTGAGGAGACCCAGGGGCCCTGCTGACACTCTCACAGGAAACACCATGTGGCTCTCTTACATTCTGTGGGAGGTGCTGGTCTCGTGGGTCTCACTGTGCAGGTGTGCAGTCCTCAGTGCTCACCCAAAGGAACCAGGGCCCACAGGTTCTTTATCCCCAGCAAATATCAGGGCAGTGGGACCTGAAGTTGCACATTCCAAAGGTGACAGCTGGCCTGTACCAAGTACAACCTGGCTGTTGGCCAGTGCTCTGGCTTGGGAATAAAATAATGTAAGAGTCTAAGCTCAGCAATGATGGTCTGTGATCTCAATTTACCCAGACACTTGAGTTCTGAGGTACTGGTCATAAGAGAATATGCTTTAAAACTAAGAGGAAAAATACCCAAAGATGAAAAGAACATCAAAGCGGCTCATTTCAGACCTGGAAGCTCCACTTCTGCTTTTGCCGGAGCCTCCTTTCTACTAATCTATGTGATGGGCAAGATGTGGCTACTAGCTCAGCCCCTCTGGGTTAGCCTCACTAATACTAAATGAATGGCATAAATATTAATACAAAGGACACTGTTATCATTTTGAATCTGTTAGCTGTGGAAGAGATGTGCGTTAATGCGACTGGCGCTAAGCTTAGGCAGTCCACTTTCTTCCCAGGAAGGCTTCACTTTCAGTCTGGGGATAAACCTTGGGGAGGAGCCAGCCTCTCCTGAATCCCTCCTGTTTCCTTAGGTAGCCCAACACGCTCTGATTAATACTTAATCAGATGAGCAAAAGCCACTTGAAGAAAGATGAGATCTTTGCCACAGCTTTGTGGCCACAGTAATATACTGTACGAGTGCACACGATCGGTAATTCTGAGTCTGTGCCCTGGAACCAGGCTGGCCTTGAGTCTCATAAAAACAGGCCACTGTAGGCATGAGAGCTGCTTCCCTCTCTGCTTCTAGGACCTGCTATGATTTGTGCTATGGTATGAAAGATGACATAGAAAATGACAACAAAAAAGGCACAATCAGGCCAACCAATCACATAGAATCCTCCTTGGTTTTGCTCCATTCACAGTCATCATCATGCAAAGGTGCCTAAAAATAAGACTGGCCAAACTCCAAGCCTGGCCTTGATTGTTAGCAGTAACGGATGGTGAACCCATTGTCACACCAGTGTGATTTCCACATCCTCCATTTTCTCCACTGGCCGCCTGTGATTCTGTGTGGGTGGCGGGGGAGCAGCCCGGACCTGAGCAGAGACAATGACAGGCCTGTTAGTCAGCTTCTCTGAGCCTGAGGCATGGCAAACCCCAATGCTCCCCTCTAAGAACACAAGCACTGGGCTGGGCATGGCGGACGCCTTTAATCCTAGCACCTGGGAGGCAGAGACAGGCGGATCTCTATGAGTTCAAGGCCAGCCTGGTCTACATAACAAGTTCCAGGACAGCTGGAGCAACAGGGAGACCCCGACTCAAAAAAAAGAAAAAGCACGCAAGCACCTGGGGAGTCTGTTAAGTGTTCTTACCAGTAATCCATGTGTTCTCTATTGTTCCCTACCCTGAGAAGCAGTGCTGGATCTGCAGGAAATGGCAGACCAGATTGCCTCCTAGGCTGAAAATCTCATGAACTTAAAGAGTCACTCAAGTCCTAAAACCTTTCTCCAAAGCAAAGGCCTAGAGCTGGCAGCAAGAGGATGGTATGTGAAGAACTGAACTGTATCACAACATCCTGAAGAAAAGCCAGGGGAGGGAAGGCTGGAGAGGTGGGCTGGGCTAAGTTGTGAAGGGCTTTGTTGATTTACACTGAGAAATTTGAGACAGGCATGGTGGTGTGTGCTTGTAATCAGAGGCCAGCCTGGTTTACAACAGCATGTTCTAGGCCGTGGGCTGCATAGTGAGACTGTCTCAAACAAAACAAAACAAAACAAAACAAAACAAAACCACTTGAGGCTAGAAATGTTCAGGTAAGAAAAGTGCTTACCTAGCAGGCTCAAGGCCCTAGGTTTAATCCTCAGCACTAAAAGAAGGAAAGAGGGAAAGAAAGAAAGAAAGAAAGAAAGAAAGAAAGAAAGAGAAAGAAAAAGAAAGAAAGAAAGAAAGAAAGAGAAAGAAAGAAAGAAAGAAAGAAAGGAAGGAAGGAAGGAAGGAAGGAAGGAAGGAAGGAAGGAAGGAAGGAAGGCGGGTTTTATTCCATAGGCAGAGGTTGTGGGTTGGAAGGCAGCCAGACCTAGGTAGAAAAGCACCTCCTAACAGTTTGAGATGAGACTGTAGGTGCCCAAGAGTACTCAGTAAGACGACGACTTAGGCTGTTTTGGCCATAGGATGACAACTGATGTCAGCGTGAATAGTGTGGAGCAGAGGAAGGTTCTGAGGGTGTCTCCCAGGTAAACCCAGCAGGACCTGGTGAGGACTGTGGGGTAGTATGGGGAAGGGAGGACCAGAGATTGCAGAATGATTCCAGGGCACCAGAAGGACGAGGTCTCCATTCATCCACACAAACAAGATGGGGATGGGACATGTCCAGGAGAGAAAAGAATTAGCTTATTTTTGCTGAGTTTGCAAGGCTGGGACACAAGTTGAGATGCCTACAAGTGTGCGGCTCAGTGGAGAGATGGAAAGGTGCAAGTTGTTGGTATGGAAATGGTTCTCATGGCTATGGGAGCAGATGAAATCACTTGAGAAGAGTGAATTGAATGACTGCAATAGAAATAACCTCTGGACAGGATCATGAGGAGTATCTACAGACATGGACAGAGAATCCTGTACAGTCTGTGAAAAGGAAGGGCCAGAGAGGCAGAGGTCACAAAGTGGTGGAATAGCGTGTGAGTTCCCTTCACTCCCTCTCACCCAGCTGCCTTGCTCAGCCTCCTAGAGGCTCTCTACATCGAAGCCTTTTTTTTTTTTTTTTTTTTTTGAGACAAGGTCTTGCTATTATATAGTCCAGGCTGAACTCAGGATCCTCCTACTTAGCTGTATGAATGCTGACATGACTGGCATGTGCCACCACACACCCAGTAGCAATGCTTTAAAAATGCAAAACCAATACAAACTCTGTCCTGCTTACTACCTCACAGTGGCTTCCTGTCACCAGCAAGGTTCTCAATGCACATCTGCTGAATGAATGAAGCCAATGGTTCACAGAATGAAGCTATAACAAGATGATAAAATAAAACTGCCAGGTCTCCCAATGGATTTCAAGCTGTGATCTAGGAGTATTATAGCTGGTGAGACTGAGATGGCAGCAGTGAAGGGTGAGCAGGTGACTACTAATTAGAATTTTTTCATCAGAACACAAGTTCTTTGAGGTCATGAAGTGTATCTTATTTCAATGTTCCTCGCATAGGCCAGAAAAATAGGTCTTAATAAATACCTGCTTAAAATTTTTTTCATTTAATGCTGGGCATGGTGGTTCATGCCTTTAATCCCAGCACTCGGGAGGCAGAGGCAGGTGGATCTCTGTGAGTTCAAGGCCAGCCTGGTCTACATAGTGAGTTCCAGGCCAGTTGGGGCTACAGGGAGACCCTGTCTCAAGATGACCAAAATTTTTTTTTTCTTCATTTAGCACTAGGCCTGGTAGTATACACCTTTGCTCTCAGTACATGGGAGACAGAAGCAGGAGGAGCTCTCTGGGACTGAGGCCACCCTAGGATGGTCTACACAGCAAGTTCCAGGCCAGCAGAGCCTACGAGGAGACCCTGTCTCAAAAAGAACAATGAAAACATTTTTTCCTTCATTTCACAATCATGCCCCCATAGTGTTCACATTTAAATGCTGAACAATGATCCTCTCATCTTACCCTGGCTCAGTGAGAAAGTTCCAGCATACTGGATGAGTTACTTTATGGCCTTCCTTTTTTACCTTTCAAACCCTCCTACAGATCTCTAACTACAGAGGGACCATGGGAAAGCATGCATTTCTCATTTTCGGTTTGAAAAACTATGCAATCTATAACCCTGCCAGATAGGACACTTACAGGCCGCAGCTTGCCGTACGAGGCATCTGGAGTCTGCCTCGATGCCTGTGAGAATCCTGGTGATTCAGCATGGAGGCTGTTTTCTAAGGGAGAGAACCCAAGAGGTTGTTAATTGAGCAATCAAGATGCCAGTGCAGATGTCTGCTCTGAGGGGCAAGCAGGAAGGCACCTGAAGGCCAAGGGCCTGGAACTTACCATTTGCTGAAGGAGACCGGGGGAAGAACTGGGAGCTCCTCCTGTCTGGGCTGGGGTAAGGGCTGTTAGGAGGCTGGTCATACAGCGGCAGCAGAGGCAGGGCTGTGTGTGGCTTGGGGGATGGAGAGATCTGCAGGAAGGGAGGAGGTTATCAGGTGCTCGTCTCAGGAAGGAGAGCTACACTGCTTTGCTACTCGCCATACTTTCCCTTTTTGTAGCACTAAGTTCTGTTAAAACGTGTCAGCTTTGAGGCTGGAGAGATGGCTCAGTGGTTAAGAGCACTGACTGCTCTTGCAGAAGACCTGGGTTTGAAACCCAGTACCCACATGATGGCAAACAACTGTCTGTAACTCCAGTTCCAGGGGATCTGATGTCCTCTTCTGATCTCCCTGGGCATTGTACAACATGGTTACACTTACATACATGCTGGTAATACACTCATACACATAAAAAATGAAAATAATAAATGAAATTTAAAAAACTTGTCAGGCTCATTAGAATAAACAAACATTAAAGCCTCAATTCTGTGTTACACACCGTTTTCCCTCAGGTTTCATTATTCTGCTATTTCTAGTTCATCTTGAACATTCCCCAAGACAAACCATTCTCTAGGGTTCTTCTATTGGGCAATCCAGTAAATCAGTGAAGAACAAAATGGAGGTCAAATGGTGCCTGTGTGTGACTATTAAATCACTGGCTTTCTGACCTCCCTACGTTTCCTATATGGCAGGCTAAGCCATCATAGTTACCATGCACATAATGTCAACAGACATATCCCCTACTCTTCCACTTGCCAGACCTGCTGGGACAGCGCCCCAAAGAGCACAACTGAAACTGGTGGAATCAGGGTATCCTGTAAAAGCATGTTTCCCTATGGTGAACAAAGTCAAGCCACTCAGAGCTCTGGCAGAGCTTAGATGAGGCAGGGGTTCTCACAGTGAGGGAGAAGGGGCCAGTTACGAGCTGAACCGCAGAAGCTAGCCAGAGCCAAAACATTCTCTCCCCAGCTTCCTTCTCTCAAACAAATGCATCTTTTTTTTTTTTTTTGGTCTTTTCAAGACAGGGTCTCCCTGTAGTCCCAGCTGTCCTGGAACTCACTCTGTAGACCAGGCTGGCCTTGAACTCACAAAGATCCGCCTGCCTCTGCCTCCCAAGTGCTAGGATTAAAGGTGTGTGCCACCACGCCTGGCAAACAAATGCATCTTTGATGTGTTGTACTGATTTAGTATTTTAGTAAATGGGCTCAGGGAAAACAATGTGGGTGAAAAGAGGTGTAACAACATGGTCATCATCTACATAAGCCTGACTGAAAAGTCTCTAGTTTCTTAGATTCGGTAGTGCTGACTGACACCAGGCCATCAAGGACTAGAAAAAGGATGAGGCTGAGACTATGGACCATTTTTGCCAGGATCAGCAGACACTCTGAAGCGATTTTCTTTAATATCTTCTAATCCAGCTTTGTCCTCTCTCATGTACCTGAAACTCTCTCGTCCATGGAGCGTCACCATTCTCTGAGGCTGAGAGTTCCTCTACTAGCACCGATGGGAAAACTCCAATTTGCCCACTGAACTCTCCTTCCCAGAAGCCATCGTCATCTTGGTTTTCTTTGTTCAAGATACGGATGATTGCTCCCTCAGGAAAAGACAACTCGTCGTCTGTCTGGCCCTCATAATCATAAAGTGCTTTCACAAAACAGACTGGGGAACAAGGAGAGACAAAGCTGGTAAGAACACAGATACACGGACTGCTTCTGTTCTTGTTTTTGAGACAAGGTCTTACTCTATAGTCTAGGCTGATCTAAAACTGGCAGCAGTCTTCCTGCCTCGGCCTTCCAAGTGTCACACACAGCCATACATGTCCAGCCTGCTGGGCTGCTTCTGCAACCACCCTATGCCCCTCTGACAACTAGGGACCTTCACACAGGACAGGAATAAAGCTGGAAGTTTTTTACCCACAGACAGACAACATCATGGTTCTACTGAAGAGTGCTAATATGGTCAAATACATGAAAATATTGCAAGACATAAATAAAGTGCCTTTAAACCCATGGAAGGCTTACGCTCAAGTACTAGTTTAGGTTAACTATGACCAGATAAAGAGTATCTTTTTAGTCTTTACCACTGGCATCTCCGTTGAGGCTGCCTGTGACGAGTTCTGCTTCTGTGGAATTACTGGATGTGTGTGACCGACTGTCCAAAGCCGCCAAGGACTGCAGCATGCTCAGTAGGCTGTTTGAGGTGGGAAACTGTAGGTATTTTTCTGGCACATACCCCACTTGGCCAACTTTATTTCTAGCCTGGGTAAAAGACATATAAAAAAACAGGTTTGTATGCACAATTTGGACAGGGCATACCAAGAACCAAAAGTAAATGCCTGACAGTCACAAGAAGGGGGCGATATGAGCAAAGGAATATACCTTTACCCAGTCTTCCATATCTCCATCTTCAATCACTTCTAACACCTCATGTTCCTCAATGGTCAACTCATCTGGTTGAGAAGCCTGCAATGTAGGATGGTCATGAACAAAATTAAAAAGGTTAGATAAAGAGCAGGTGTGAGCTGGTCACAGCAAAAGCTGCAGAAAAAAGTATTGAGATGGTTTTGAGAAACAAAAATTTAAGTATTGTAAAACTATCATAATGAGGTGAAGTTTTACTTTAGAAAACTAAACAAAATAAAATTGCAACAGAAACTGAATCCTCAAGAGCAGAGTGCCATGCAGAGACCTGGGGGTCGGCTTCGACTCATTTATCTGCTGTAAGTTACTTGATGTGATGACTCCATCTATTGAAAATGACAATCTTGCCATTTGCTGGAGGATGGTGGTCAAATGTGGAATGAATAAGCACAGAACTAAGATGACCTGGTAAGCATCAATAAAGGAGAAGGCACTTGAATGGAACTGCTGCCGGACGCCTTCACGAAGGTGCATGCGGTGAAAATGCAAAGTACTGTGTACATGGATTAGTCTAGCTGGAGCAGCGCCTAGGGCGGATCTGGAATCACTGTAAAATGGTGTCCCAAAAAGAAGGTTATGGCAAGACAACGACTGAGCTTGGGTTTTGTTCCAACTTGAGTGTGGAGCCTGGGCTAATCCACAGGGGAATTTCTGTATTAGCTGCAGTAGCTTTACTGTCCTAGCCAGCAGCATCCACTATAGTGTCTGCCCTTGAGACACAGGACCTGGAGGAAACTCAAGAGGCTCTGCAGAGGGAGCCGCACAGAGGGTGCCTTCCTGAAGAGCCTTGTCTGTCACACGTGACAGGTGTCCTCTGGTTCTCTAGTAAACACCCTTCAAAGCTTTCCCCAGGTCCCAAGATCAGTTAAAACAACCACACAAACAGTATAATTTTAAAATCTTATAACCTCAAACTATAAAATATCTCCAAATTATACAAAATGAAGATAAGTGAGTTACTTTTATTTTTTGAGACAAGGTCTCATTTAGCCCAGGCTGATTTCAAACTTGTTATATAGTTGAGGATGTCCCTGAAGACCCTGGATTTCTGATCCTCCGCCCTCCATCTCCTGAGCCTTCGGATCACAGGCCTTCGATGCCACGCCTAGTGTGTGTGGAAAGCGAGTCACTTTCCAAGCTCCATCTCTCATTTCCCAAACATTAAAACATTTCATCAGTACCCAGATTCTGGATGATGCCATCCATCGCTCCTTGAGACAGCAACCGACTGAAGACAGATGACCAATCAGAGTACTCCCAGCCTAGGTTTTAAGTAAATGACCTCTGACCTCAAAATAGGAAGGAAACACCCACTCACTTACTCTTCATCCTTTTCCAGTGGAATTTCTTTCTTTCTTTTCTCTATTTTTTTTTTTTTTTGGTCTTTTTTGAGACAGGGTCTCCCAGTAGCCCCAGCTGTCCTGGAACTCACTCTGTAGACCAGGCTGGCCTTGAACTCACAAAGATCCGCCTGCCTCTGCCTCCTGAGTGCTAGGATTAAAGGCGTGTGCCACCATACCCGGCTTCCAGTGAAATTTCTGTTACTGTGTGTCAGGTATGGTGACACAACTGTAATTCCAGCCTGAAATTCCCACACTTCTGTAATCCCGACAAGAGACGATCAGAAGTTCCAGGCTAGCCTGGCTACAAAGTGAGATCCTGTTTCAAAAACAATAAAAAATCCAAACTACCAAACAAAACAATATTGTGTCTTGAACATACTAGCAAAAGGCACCTTTGTAATAGACATTTTCTTCAGTATATGGCAAGACTTAGCATCAAAACAACCAGACGTTAATATGTGTGAGGGCAAAGCAAGAGGGACAGAGCACCTTAAATACATTGCTGCTCTTGTGACAAGTCACAGAGGTCCATGTGGGCTGTCTAGTGTTGCAACAGTAGTAATCTAAGCAAGCATAGAGTAATGGTATACAATACAGGGTTTTGTCCCTTTGGGCCTCTTGAAGCCTTGAGTCAGACATTTGTCCCTGTTCTCTGAGTACACTGCTTTTCCTTGCCTGTTTCTCCACACTGTTCTGTCTGGCATGCCCTGCTGCACCCTTCCTATCTGATGACTAGGTTAGACTGCTGTGGGTGTAAGTCCAGTTGCAGTGTGTTTCTATGGGCTAGTAGTGATCATAGGTGTCTAGTAGTGATCATAGATGTCTAGTAGTGACCATAGATGTTTGTCTAGTAGTGATCTTAGATGTCTAGTAGTGACCATAGATGTTTGTCTAGTAATCTTAGATGTCTAGTAGTGATCATAGATGTCTAGTAGTGATTATAGATGTCTGTCTAGTAGTGATCTTAGATGTCTAGTAGTGATCATAGATGTCTAGAGGTGATCATAGATGTCTTGGGCCTCAGTTTTTTCCCCCCTACCTGCATGTAAGGTCCATCAGGGCAGAGATTTTTGTCTATTTTGATCAGTGCTATAGCCTAGAACCCAGAAAAAAGCACAGCTGGTACATGGAGGCATTCACATAATATTTATTGAATGAGATGTTTGATAATCTTTTCCTTATGAGGTGATTGAAGAGATTAGGAATAAGCAAAGAAAGGGGGCCTTATTATAGAGTAACTCTTTTTTTTTAATTTTATTTATTTTTGTATGTGTATGAATGTACTGTCTGCATGCAGGTTTGTGCATCCGTGTCATGCAATGCCGCGGAGATCAGAAGAGGGCATCGGATTCCCCTGGAACTGGAGTTCTCCTGGAATTGGAGTTACAGACGGTTCTTAGCCGCCATGTGGGTGCTGGGGATCGAACCCGGGTCCTCTGCAAGAGCGTCGGTGCTCTTAACTGCTAGGCTATCTCTCCAGCCCTATAGAGTAACTCTTATTATTATTTGTGGTACAGATAATAAATTTTCCCAGAATACCCATCATGAGCTACTTGCTCCTTTCCTATAATGCTTTGTGCATCCCTCAACAACAACTTCCAAGGCACTCCAGTTAGTTGTTTGTCTTTGTGGGTTTTCTACAAGAATGACCTACTAAATCAGGGACTATGTTTCTTTTCTCATTCCAACTACAGATAGCAAGTAGTTAATAAATGGCTACATTCATGGTCGTAATGCTGTGTCCTTAAAGTCCTAACATTAACTAATAGCCAGAGATTCACTCCATCTCTAGTTCTTCAAACTCCCTATATTTTGCTTTCAAACAATATGCTTATCCTGATTTTAAGAGATGCATATTTATTGTAGGAAAGCTGAAAAATGTGCACAGAGATCTTTGAGGTATATATAATTTGGTATTCTTCACTTTTGTTTGACATTTATGATATAACTGTTCTCATATATAAAAAATTTACTAATATAGTTCAATGATTTTCATAGTAATATTGTATTCTATGGTTAAGGTATACCAACATCTAATAACTATTATTCCCTTCTTGGATTGCCAATTTTGAGATATTATAAAGTATATTAGGATTTAGGAGTACAGTTCAATTGTATAGTGCTTGCCTATCATGCATATAAGGCCCTGTGAGCTATTTAGAATCACTTGGACACTTGGGACTCTAATTTTATTTATTTATTTATTTATTTATTTATTGACAAGGTTTCACTATATAGAACTGGGTGGCCTAGAACTCACTACATAGATCAGCCTGGCCTCCAATCCAGAGAGATCCACCTGTTTCTGCCTCCCCTGAGTACTTGGATTAAAACCATGAACCACCACACCTAGCCTAGGACAAAGCATAAATCTTAGTTCTGGAAGTTTCAAGTAAATAAAATGCTAGAGGTAACATCAATAAGTACTCTGAACCTTGTTTTATGATTTCAAAGTTTTAGATTATCAAAATAATTTACATTGGAAAAAGTCCTAACTCTTTTAGAAAATAAGAAGTATTATGTATTTTATTTATTTATTTATTATTTATTTTTTTATTTTTTTTGGTCTTTTCAAGACAGGGTCTCCCTGTAGCCCCAGCTGTCCTGGAACTCACATTGTAGACCAGGCTGGCTTTGAACTCACAAAGATCCGCCTGCCTCTGCCTCCCAAGTGCTAGGATTAAAGGCGTGCACCACCACGCCTGGCATGTATTTTAAATATAATGAAGTGGGGGGGCTGTAGAGATGGCCTAGCGGTTGGGAGCACCGACTGCTCTTGCAGAGGACCTGGGTTCGATCCCCAGCACCCACATGGCGGCTGAGGACCGTCTGTAACTCCAATTCCAGGAGAATTCCAGTTCCAGGGGAATCCAAGACCCTCTTCTGACCTCCGCGGCATTGCACGACACGGGTGCACAAACCTACATGCAGACAGTACATTCATAAACATAAATAAATATTTATAAAAATAAATAAAAATGAGCCGGGCGTGGTGGCGCACGCCTTTAATCCTAGCACTTGGGAGGCAGAGGCAGGCGGATCTTTGTGAGTTCAAGGCCAGCCTGGTCTACAGAGCGAGTTCCAGGACAGCTGGGGATACAGGGAGACCCTGTCTCGAAAAGACTAAAAAAAAAAAAAAATAAAAATAAATAAAAATGTACTTATAAAAAAATAAATATAATGAAGGGATGCTAAACTCAAAAAAGCCCATAAATTACTATATTGAGTATTAAATGCAGTCACCTGAGCTGGGGTTGGGGTGAGTGGGCACAACTGAAGGTTCTCCCCTTTATGTCATCTTTGGCATTAGCTTTTCCTCCCGTGTCTCTTCACAGTGGGGGCTAGAGAAGGATTCATTTTCACTCCTTCCTTGCCCCATTCTTTGCTCATCCTACAACATTTACTAGGCCCCTGGCACTCACAGGTGCTGAAAACAGAGGCATGGTGCACAGCTTCCGCTTTTATGGACCTTCAGTGGGGAGCCAGGCAGAGAAATAGAAAAATATGTGAGATGAAGTTTAGCAGGTCACAAATACTATCCAGTTACGTGTTACATGATAACATTCTGACCAACAGTGGGCTCCCCACATGCAGTGGTCCTGTAAGATAATGAAAGCCAAGTACTATGTGCCTGTAATCCCAGCACTTGGGAAGCTGAGGCAGGAGGACTGCCACAATTTTGAAGGAAGCATAGACCCTGTCTCAAAATAAAATTATAATGGAGATAAAAACTTTCTGTCATCTAATGATGTCACAATGCAACATACTACTCACATGTTCGTGACAATGCTGGTGTACACAAACCTGTGCTGCCAGTTATAAAGAATATGGCACAGACACTTATATGTAGTACATAACATTGATTATAACCAGCTATGGCATTGGTGAATTTATTGTATTATTTATTTATTTGGTCTTTTTGAGACAGGGTCTCCCTATAGTCTTAGCTGGCCTGGATCTCACAGAGATCTGCCTACCTCTGCTTTCTACCTCTGCTTCCTGAGTGCTGGGATTAAAGGCATGTGCCACCATGGCCTGGTTTACTATTTATTTTTATTTAGTTTTTGAGCTCAGAATGTCCTGAAACTCTCTGTATAGCTCAGGCTGGCTTCAAATCCCCAATCCCTCTGCCTCACCTCCTGGGTGCTGGGATTACAAATGTGCTATCACATTCTGCTCACTGTTATATTACAGTAAACCCCTCCCACTTACAAGAAAACCTTTACCATAGATCTGGGTATGGAGGTGCACACTGCAGCCTCAGCACTTGGAAGGTGAATTAAGAGGATCAGAAGCTCAAGATGCTTCTCAGCTACATCATGAATTTGAGTTCAAAGCTACACCCTTTCTCAAAAAGAAAAGAAAGTTCACAATCATACGCTGGCTGATGGCAATCTTGTGCATCCCATGTTTATTCTGTCTCTTGATGGCACTTTTTTCTCTTGTGCTTGATTTAGTCTCATGGTGCCTTGTTTATCATAGCCTAATGAGCAACAATAATACATACATGTCACACAGCACAGGGAGCTCCACCATTAGGCTGTAGAAGCTCACTGTGTGATATCAGCATGATGTTGAAATCACTTAGTGTTGGGTTCCTCAGAATGAACACTCATTGTTAAGCAGGGCATGACTGTTTAGAGTAAATAAAAGAGGGCAGTTAGTGAGGAGTTGACTATGTGCCTATGTGGTTAGGGCGACCTTGGGAGGAACTTTTTTTTTTTTATTAACATTTTTTTTTATTGATGCTTTGTGCATTTCATACATCATTTTCCAATTCAGTTCAGGCATATCTCCCCTTCCCTTCCCCCCCACCCCCACCCCAACCAAGATCATGCATTCTGCCATGACTGTCCTGCATATCTCTCTGTTTTTTTTTTTTTTTCCATTTTTTAGCTATAAGTGATAATCCATGGTACAAGCATCCTTCATGTAAAACAATTTGCAGGCTGTTTGCCCAAACACCCCAGCCCTCCAGCGGGAGTGAGGGTTGTATGTTCAATCAGGTTAATCAAATGAGGTCCAGACTACATTGCTGTATTTTCACCATTCACCCCAATCGCAGCCCTTACATTCTACCACGCCCCTCTCCTGCAGATTATCTTCCCTGGCTTAGAAGGGGAGGAGGGAGCACCGACGCTCTCGCAGAGGACCCGGGTTCGATCCCCAGCACCCACATGGCGGCCGAGAGCCATCTGAAACTCCAATTCCAGGAGAACTCCAGTTCCAGGGGAATCCGAGACCCTCTTCTGACCTCCGCGGCATTGCACGACACGGGTGCACAGACTTTGCATGCGAACAGTACATTCATACACATACAGAAATAAATAAATAAAATTAATAAAAAAAAAATTAAAAAAAAAAATAAAAGGGGGGAGGAACTTTTAAATGATATGTGTCTCTGTGTGTAAGTGTGTGCACCTTGAGTGCAGTTGCCCTTAGTACCAAAGGATCTGACCCTAGGACTGAAGTTACAGATGACTGTCAGCTGCTCAGTGTGGGTGCTGGGAACCGAACTGGGATCCTTGGCAAAGGCAGTGAGCGCTCTTTTTTTTTTTTTTAATTTAAAAATATTTTAATTCATTTTTGTATGTATATGAATGTAATGTCTGCATGTAGGTTTGTGCACCCGTGTCGTGCAATGCCACAGAGGTCAGAAGAGGGTGTCGGATTCACCTGGAACTGGAGTTCTCCTAGAATCGGAGTTACAGACGGTTCTCAGCCACCATGTGGTGCTGCAGATTGAACCCCGGTCCTCTGCAAGAGCAGTAGGCGCTCTTAACCATTAAGCCATCTCTCCAGCCCAGCAGTGAGCACTCTTAACTTCCTAGCCACCTCGCAAGTGCTATGATTAAAGGTGTGTACCACCTCTAGAAGGTACTTTTTGAGCTGAGCTCCTAGGGAAAGAAGTGGCCAAATAACTGAGATTTGAGGAAACAAGAGTTCTAGGCAAAAAGAGTAGCAAGTATGAAATGATGTTCAGTGAGGACGGAGTCAGGTACTCCTTAGTCCAAATGCAGATGCTAGGTAATATACAATGAGTGTCTGCGCTGGGAATGGTCTAACACAAAATTGGGGGAGCAGCTGCAGTCAGATCAGGGTGAATATTACTAATCCAGGACATTTTTTTCCTACTTGTGATAGAAAGCATAAAAGCTTTATGTGTTAAAGATAACTGGCTGCAGAGTGGAAAATGGACTGCTGACAGCCTAGCAGGAGAGACCAATTATGAATTCCTTCATTTTACAGTAGTCAAAGCAATGGCCTCAGCCAGGATGGCAGCAGTGGACATGGTGAACGTGGATAGATTCCCCACTCCCCAGTGCCAGGACCCAACCCAGGAAACGAGTACTTTCCTGGCTGGGCGTGGTGGCGCACGCCTTTAATCCTAGCACTCGGGAGGCAGAGGCAGGCGGATGTTTGTGAGTTCAAGGCCAGCCTGGTCTACAGAGCGAGTTCCAGGACAGCTGGGCTACAGGGGAGACCTGTCTGCAGCAAAAAGACCAAAAAAAAAAAAAAAAATACCCAAAACAAATAAAAACAAACAAAAAAAGATTTAGGTATATCAAGCGAATTTAGAAAATTAGGTATCTGTCCAAGTCCTTGCTTACCATGGCTAAATAGCTACATTAGGAAAGAAAAGCAAATTTCTACCAGCGGTGGTGCATTCCTTTAATCCTAGCACTTGGAGCAGAGCACGCAATATCTTGTGTGAGATTCAGGCCAGCCTGCGTCTACACTGAGGAGAGTTCCAGCCACCTGGGGCTTACTATTCGAGACCCTGTCTCAAATAAACCCAATAAAAAAAAAAAAAAGAAAAGGCAAAGTTCTTTAAAAACTACTCTGTAAAAAACACTTTGTGCTGGGCATGGTGGTAAAGCCTTTAATCCTAGCACTTGGGAGGCAGAGGCAGGCTGGTCTACAGAGTGAGCTCCAGGACAGCCGAAGCTCCAGAGAGACCCTGTCTCAGACAAAAACAAAAAACAACACCCTCCCCTAAACAACAACAACAAAAACTTTCCTTTGGTATCAATCTTGAGAGTCCTAATGGAGAGTTTATGTCAAGCAGGGTATGGACTCTTATTAATGAAAACTGATAGGATCCCAGGCACCATGTTCAGTGCTTTGCTTTACTTATTACCTGGTCTTCACAGTAAGCCTGTAATACTGTCCCTATTATAAAGATTAAAAACAGTTTTACAGACTACATAAGGTTGGGAAGCTAGAAGCAGCAGAGACAGGATTTTATTTCATTTATTTATTTTTAAAGAACAAAGATGCATGGACATCTATGTTTATTGCAGCATTCTTCACAATGGGGAAGAGCTGGAACCAACACAAATCTCCCTCGACCAATGAATTGACAGGGAAAATGTGGTACTTCTAAACAATGGAGTTCTATGCAGAGACGGGATTTTAACCCAAGCAACTGACGCCAGGGGCTAAATTCTTTACCACCATGTTATGTTGCTTCTGCTATTAACCAAATGAGTTTATGCTAGGGACAGCATGAGCAGAAACAGTCACACTATCCCCAAAGTTGTTACAGTTTACTAACACAAATATATGGGGGAAACACAAACCTTGTAGGAATAAACAACTTTGCAGGTGAGTGGATAATTTCTTAAGGTGCCAGAAGGGCTGGAACTGCTATCATCAAAAACATCCATATTGTCTTCAAGTTCTTCTCCTTCTTCTCTTTCCGTATCTGCAGTAAGCTAGGAGACATTAGAAGCCATTGGCTAGTTTGCTTATTTCATGAAAATGGAAGAAAACAGGAAAAACACTTAAATTTCATTGCTTCAAAATATTAATTCATTTGTTAAACACACAGAAATGATTGTTCTCACTTTCATTTTTCATATTATAAAAGGCAAGAGAATTATTTTAATTAAAATGTTTATTTTGTGTGTATGAGTGTTTTGCTTCCATGTATGCAAATGCACCTGTGTCATGCAATGCAGTGGAAGACAAAAAAGGGTGTTTGATCCCCTGGAACTGGGGTCAGGGAAGGTTGTTAGCTGCCACCTGGGTGCTAGGAACTGAATCCCAGTCCTTTGTAAGAGTAGCCAATGCTCTTAACAGTTGAGCCATCTTTCTAGTCCCAAGAGAATTACTTTTAATCAAAAGCAAATTGCTGGGGCTGGGGATAGTACACCTTCAGTCCCAGCATTCAGGTTGCAGAGGCAGGTGAAATTGAGGTCAGCCTGATCTGCATAGCAAATTCTAGGTCAGCTGGGCTACAGGTCAAATGCCATGTTGGTGGTTTTGTAAAAAGTACTTACCATGCAAGCCTGATGATCTGAATTTGATCAGCAGATGCCATGTAGAGAGAACTGACACCCCAAAGGTTGTCCTCTGATCTCTAAATATACACTGTGGGACATTTTGCATATTCCCCATGCAATAATAATAAATAAAATAAAGAGTAACATGTAATTGGAAGATAGACGCTGGAGGGTTGGAGTTCAAGGCTAGCTTCAGCTTACACAGACCTTATAACCAACCAACCTTTTCAATTATTTATTTATTTATTTATTTATTTATTTATTTATTTATTTATTTATTTATTTATTTGAGACAGGGTCTCCCTATAGCCTCAGCTGATCTGGAACTCACTATATAGATCAGGCTGGCCTTGAAGTCATAGAGATCTGCCTGCCTCTGCCTCCTAAGTGCTGGGATTAAAGGCATGTGCCACCCTGGCTTATTTATTTATTTTATATGTATAAGTGTATTGCCTGCATGTATGTAAGTGCACCCATGTCATGCAATGCCCATGAGGGACAGAAGAGGGCATTGGATCCTGTGGAACTAGAGTCAAGGATGGTTGTTAGCCACCATGGGGATGCTAGGATTTGAACTGGGTTCTTCTACAAGAACACTCGGTGTTCTTAAGCACTGAGCCACCTCTGCAGCCCTGTTATGATTTTCATGCAGGGGGATATATTTTTGAGGCAGGGTCTCATGTAAGCTTAGACTTGACTTGAACTTCTGTTCTTCTTGCTACAGCCTCTTCCTGAGTGCTGGGAGTATAGGCATGTGCCACCATACCTGGATGAAAATTAATTTTATCCAAGTTTCTAGATGTATTAGCGAAGTTTCTAGATGTACTATCCACTGTAGCTAAAAGATATATATTAAAATGGTACTGTATTTAAATAAGTTAGAAGATTCATATCCATTTACCTAGACCACTATCTATGCTTTAGTTACTATAAGTAGGATTTTTATCACATAAATATCTGGCAAGACGACAGGTTACGAAGACTGGGGAATGGAGGCTCTGTATGACTTCCCTTTCATAAACTCTGTACTCTGAGCTATTGGAATAGTATGCTTACTTTGTTTTAAAGTTTAAAAAAATTTTTTTATTTATTATTTTATGTGTATGAGTGTGCTGTCTGGATACAAGTAGGTGTACCCGTGTCATGCAATGCTGCGGAGGTCAGAAGAAGGTGTTGGATTCCCCTGGAACTGGAATTAAAGATGGTTCTTAGCTGCCATGTGCGTGCTGGTAATCGAACTCAGGTTCTCTGCAAGAGCAGTCAGCGCTCTTAACTGCTGAGCATCTCTCCATCCCAATATGCTTACTTTTAAATTAAAAATCCAATGAAATTCCAGGCATGGTAGCACATGCTTTTAATCCAAGCACTCAGGAGGCAGAGGGAGGTGAATCTCTCTTGAGATCAAGGCCAGCCTGGTCTAAAAGCCAGTTCCAGGCCAGCCAGGGCTACACAGCAAGTCTCTGTCTAAAAAAAAAATCCAATAAAGAAAAGACAAAAAAACTTTATTTGTTTCTTGCTACATGTAAGCACTCCTATGGTGACTTTTTTCCCTATTAAAACATACAAAGAGGGAGCCGGTGAGATGGCTTAGCAGTTACTAGAACTGGCTGTTCTTGCAGAAGATTTGGGTTTTGTTTTCAGTACCTACATGGTGGCTAACAACCATTTAAAATTCCAGTTCCAACCAGGCATGGTGGCACATGCCTTTAATCCCAGCAGAGGCAGGCAGATTTCTATGAGTTCAAGGCCAGCCTGGTCTACATAGTGAGCTCCAGGCCAGCTGGGACTAAAGGGAGACCCTGTCTCAAAAAGACCAAAACAAACAAACAAACAAACAGACAAACAAACATCCAGTTCCAGGGGATCTGATGTTTTCTTCTGGCCTCTGTAGGAATTGCATGCATATGGTACACTTGCATATAGGCAAAACATTCATACACATAAAATAAAAACAAATCTTAAAAAAAAAATGAAGACACTGATGTTTGGACAGTCAGGATTGGGACTTACAGCAAAACCATTAGCTAACTCAAGTATCAAATTTGAGTTATCCTTCCAGATGTTGAACATAATTATGCTAGGCTTTATTAATGTATGAAATAAAAGACATGGTTTCTGTCTTTGGTTGCTCACACAATCTAGAGCAAAGAACTTCCACACAAATGCTGAGTGCAGAGGGGTTTGCAGAGGTGGGAGAGGTGCTTTAGAGGAGGCCTGGAAGTTCTGGGTACAATAAACCAAAGAACAGGTACCTCTAACATTAAGTTTTACTTTCTGTTGTTGTTGTTTGTTTTGCTTTGTTTTTGTGAGACAGGGTCTCCCTATAGCCCCAGCTGGCCTGGAACTCACTCTGTAGACCAGGTTGGCCTTGAACTCACAGAAATCCGCCTGCCTCTGCCTACTGAGTGCTGGGATTAAAGGTGTGTGCCACCATACCTAGCTTAAAGATGGTTTTTAGGTCAGCATGTGGGTGGTGGGAATCGAATCGGGTCCTCTGTATGAGCAGTCAGTGCTCTTAACCACTGAGCCATGTCTCCAGCCCCAAGTTTTACTTTTTAATGGAGTAAATGATTTCTCTTAATTATGACAAATGTTTTCAAACTGACTCTCCTTTTTTAGAGATATATATTATTATATATTTATTATTTATTTATGTATGTATATATGTATGTATGCATGTATGTGTGTGTGTGTGTGTGTGTGTGTGTGTGTCAGAGGGGTACTCTCAGAGGCTGAGAGGGCACTGGATCACTCTGAGTTGGGAGTTATAGGCAGTTGTGTGCTGCCTGATATGGGTGCTGGGAATTCAGGTCCTATACAAAAGCAGTACATACTCTTAATTACTGACTCATCTCTCCAGCCCCTCAACATATTTTTAACATATTTAGAAGACTTTGCTTTCACATTCCTGAGAGGTTGCAGACACTTTACTGTGGGTATTACAAAAAAATAAAACAAAATACTCAAAACATTTATAAAAATGGGGGTAGAACAAGTTTCCAAAAATATATATGGAATGTTAACATGTCCTGTGCTTTGGTACTGGGAATTAGTCCAAAGCATTTTATCTTGCCAGCATGGGCTGATATTAAACATTCCTTTCCCTTCCCCTGTCTGGTTCTATGTTTTGTTTCTCATGGAAGGAACTGGAAGGTGACAACAGAGGTCACTGCCAGATGCTAGGCTCCAGCAGCTTTCCAAAGCATGTCATCTCAGAATAGTTTCTTCCTCTTCTACTCTCCATTGTTATGTTTTCTTGACCTAGCAATCCCACTCTTACCTTTTATTTATTTATTTATTTTGTGGGGAGGGAATCTTTTTGAGACAGGGTCTCATTGTAGCACCAGACTGGTCTTTTTTTTGTCTTTTCGAGACAGGGTCTCCCTGTAGCTCCAGCTGTCCTGGAACTCACTCTGTAGACCAGGCTGGCCTTGAACTCGCAAAGATCCACCTGCCTCTGCCTCCCAAGTGCTAGGATTAAAGGTGTGCACCACTACGCCCCGCAGCACCAGACTGGTCTTGATCTCGCAGAGATCCACCTTCCTCTGCCTCCTCAGTGTGGAACGAAAGGCGTGCACCACCAAACCTGGCTTCCTTGTCTCTTAAAAACTACTCCCTCAGCTCTTTTCTTCCTTTAATCAAAACCATTCTTTCTGGCTGTAGTAACATTTTTTTTCCTTCCTTACATGTTATAAAATGTTTTCTTTTACTGCAGGGGCAGTAAGAATTTACCAAATTAGTTTTAGTGGCTATCTTCTAGTGCACCTGCAGCTTCGGGTGGTGTCCTGAATAGGGGGTTTGGCAGCTGAGGTGTGAATGCCCACTAGGCTACTCACATGTGACTCTGGGAAAACTGGTTAGTTTCTAAAGCTTGGTATCTCACCTCTCTAATGAAGACAATATTTCATTTGGGCTATCTTAAGAAGTAAAGGAGGCAATGCATTTTAAATTCCTAATGCATACATGATGCTGGGAGACAGTAAAGCATTAGTTTTTGTTAGTTTTATGTGACATAGAGAATCTGGATAAAGAATCTGCTGATACTTAATACAGAGGAAAACAGCTACTTACAGAAAACTAACCATCAGAACCCCTGAATTCTACCTGGACAGAGAAATGATCACCAAGAACACCTTATTCCAAATATACCGTAAGTAGCTATAAGTGGATTTCTGTTTCAAAGCAGGATGAAGTATCAGGGACCTGATTTGAATTTCATGCCAGAAACAATTTACAAAACTGGTCATGGCCTAGTGAGTTGGCTTAGCAAGTGAAAGTGTGCCACCAAGCTTAATGAACTCACTTTGATCACTGGGACACACATGGTGGGTCCAACTCCCACAAGCTGTCCTCTGGCCTCTACATGCACAATGTGGCTTTTGCCCCTATCCAAAAAAGGATAACCATAATAAAAATTTAAAAACCCGGTTAAGGGCTGGAGAGATGGCTTAGCAGTTAAGAGCACTGGCTACTCTTACAGAGGACTCAGGTAAGATTCCCAGCACCCACACAGCAGCTAACAACTGTTAACTCCTGTTTCAGGGGATCCAACACCCTCTTCTGACCTTCACGGGCACTGCACCACATGTGTGCACTTACCTACATGCAGGCAAAACCCTCATATACATAAAAAAGTAAAAATAGGGGTTGGAGAGATGGCCTAGCGGTTAAGAGTGCCAACCGCTCTTACAGAGGACCCGAGTTCAATCCCCAGCACCCACATGGTGGCCGAGAACCGTCTGAAACTCCAATTCCAGGAGAACTCCAGTTCCAGGGGAATCCGAGACCCTCTTCTGACCTCCGCGGCATTGCACGACACAGGTGCACAGACCTGCATGCAGACAGTACATTCATACACATACAGAAATAAATAAAAAATAAAAAAGTAAAAATAATAAATATTAAAAAAGAAAAACTTAAAGAAATCTGGTTAAAATATATGAAAAAAATTAAGACTTGGGCTACAAAGCAGTGAAGGACAGTGGTGGCTGGGAATGGGAATGATTTGCTCAGGTGAGACATGAAGAGAAGGGGCTGGGCAGAGGATGGTGGGCCCTGACCTGAAGAAGTAGAACTGGTAGTTCAGGAAGGGCAAAGTGCCTAGAGTTCAGACTGCAGAGAAACAAAGGAGAGCAGAGAAATCCTGGGAATCTGCAGGGGCCTCCTCCAGTCTTCCAGTGAGTAGTGCTCAGTACATGTGTGTGAATGCAGTATCTGAAGCTAGGAATAGAATAGCCTAGAAGGATTAGGGAAAATGATCTCCAGAGTTCAAAGAATTAGGGAATAAATCCAGTTCTCTGCTAACCAAGTAGAAAACCTTGTAAGGCACGAGGTACCAGGAAGGGTCAAAGAAAATCACCACATATATAGAAGACATGGACAGCATTGATTTAACTGCATTACAAACATAGCACTTAATAGCAACAAAATATATATTCTTTCTTTTTTTTTTAAATATATATTCTTTTTTCAAGTACACATGAAACATTTACCAAGATAAACCACAAACTCAGCCACAAAAGAAGTCTCAGTAAATTTAAAAGAACTGAAGTATGTTATTTATCTACAGTAGAAAAATTTAGGAATAAAATGCAGAAATATATTTGAAAAAACCCCAAATATTTGGAAACTCAACAACATACTTCTGAATAAGTCACCAGTCAGTGAAGACACTAAAAAGCCAGTTAGAAAATATCTTGAGGCCAGGCATGGTGGCTGATGCCATTGATCTTAGCACTTGGGATTTAAAGGCAGGCAGATTTCAGTGAGTTCAAGGCCAGCCTGGTCTACATATAGAGTTCCAGGATAGCTGGGACTACAGGGAAACCATGTCTCAAAAAGAAAAAAAGGAAAATATCTTGAATGGAATGATAACATATTATCAGAACCATGCAAAGAACTTAGAGCAATATATAAAGAAATGTTCACAAAATGCATACCACAGAAAAGAAAAAGGAGTCTAAAATCAATGTTTTCAGCTTCTTTTGGAAAAAAAATAAACATAGAAGAGCAAATTAAGTTCAAATTAAACAGGAAAAAGGTAAATAACTTAAACCTAAACATAAATAAATAAAACAGAAAAGCAATAGGAAGAAAAAAAAAACCCAATGAAATAAAAGTTTGCTCATCATGGCTCCCTGGAGCCCCAGCTGTCCTGGAATTCACTCTGTAGACCAGGCTGGCCTTGAACTCACAAAGATCCGCCTGCCTCTGTCTCCCAAGTGCTAGGATTAAAGGCATACACCACCATGCCCGGCTTTTCTAGTCTTCTTTAAACTGAGACAGTTTCACTAAGTTGCCCAGGCTGCCCTTGAACTCATCTAGACTTTGAACTTGTGATCCTCCTGCCTCAGCCTCATAAGTAAATAAATTATAGACATGTGCCACCAGACTTAGCTTCTTAAAATGTTAAACATATAGCCAGGTCAAAAGCCCATGTTGATAGTACTTACTGTATCTGAATTCGAGACTTATAAAATTACAGGAATAGCCCAGAAAAACCTAAACGTTCATCAATATGTTTAAGAATAATCTGTGGGCTGGAGAGATGGCCTAGCGGTTAAGAGCGCCGACCGCTCTTGCAGAGGACCCGGGTTCGATCCCCAGCACCCACATGGCGGCTGAGAACCGTCTGAAACTCCAACTCCAGGAGAACTCCAGCTCCAGGGGAATCCGACGCCCACTTCTGACCTCAGCGGCATTGCACGACACGGGTGCACAGACTTGCATGCAGACAATACATTC
>VZQC01008082.1:2085397-2096367 GCA_009823505.1 Rhizomys pruinosus
TAAGAGCGGTTGGCGCTCTTAACCGCTAGGCCATCTCTCCAGCCCCGCATATTTCTTTCATTCCCTTCCTTTTTTTTCTTTTTTTTTTTACTTAAAAAAAATATGGAACGCTTCATGAATTTGTGTGTTAAATTATTATTATTATTATTTTGTCTTGTTGAGACAGGGTCTCTCTGTAGTCCCGGCTGTCCTGGAACTCACTCTGTAGACCAGGCTGGCCTTGAACTCACAAAGATCCACCTGCCTCTGCCTCCCGAGTGCTAGGATTAAAGGCGTGTGCCACCATGCCTGGCACATCTGGCTTTTTTTTTTCATGGAGGTTTTGAAGACTGGGTTCAGGGCCTCATGTTTGCAAGGCAAGCACTTTACTGAGTTCTCTCTCTAGCCCTGACCCTACATTTTAAGAGATATTTCCTTTTTTAAAAAATCAGATAGGTTAAGGGGCTGGAGAGATGGCCTAGCAGTTAAGAGCACCGACTGCTCTTGCGGAGGACCTGGGTTCGATCCCCAGCACCCACATGGCGGCTGAAAACCGTCTTTAACTCCAGTTCCAGGGGAATCCGAGACCCTCTTCTGACCTCCACGGCACTGGACAACACAGCTGCATAAACCTACATGCGGACAGTACATTCATACACATAAAAAAAAAAATCAGATAGGTTAAAAGATATTTCTTTTTTTTTAATTTAAATTTTATTTATCTTCTATGTGTATGAATGTACTGTCTGCATGCAGGTTTGTGCACCCGTGTAGTGCAATGCCACGGAGGTCAGAAGAGGGTGTCGGACTCCCCTGGAACTGGAGTTCTCCTGGAATTGGAGTTACAGACGGTTCTCAGCTGCCATGTGGGTGCTGGGGATCGAACCCGGGTCCTCTGCAAGAGCAGTCGGCGCTCTTAACTGCTAGGCTATCTCTCCAGCCCCAAAAGATATTTCAAAACTCTGTAAATGTTCATTCCACTAAAGACTTCTGAGAATTTCAGAAACAGCACATCTTCCTGTTCTGCTACTTTTGACTAAGAAGCATATTTACCTTATAACTGGAATAATGAGTCTGGGAGAATGGCACTGATAACTCAACTACTGAGGTATTTTTCACCATGTTAAAAAATAATACATTATTTTCTTCCCACTCCCTCCCTTTCCTGTACTAAGTTTAACTCAAGTGACAGGATGAAGAAAAAACCCACTTTGAATCACTACCTTCTATCTTAAATTTTCACTAAGTTTGGCTAAAGAGTCATACAATAGTGAAGGTCAGTCAGCAAGACCTCTAAGAAACCGTACCGAGTGAGGAGTGCCGTTGCTGGTCACGGGTGGAGCTCGGGCCCACTGCTCATTTTCCAGCTCCTCCATTACTTGGTTCATGGCACTCTTCAGCCATGTGTCCACAGAAACACCAATCTGCTTCAGGAGATCCAGCCTGGCCTCAGCTTTCAACTTAATTATCTAAGAAAACAAAACAAAAAGGTTGGATCATGGCAATTTCCCCAACACCAATTAAGTTATTTCCCACATATTAACAAAGTTGATATTCACCTACAGAGAAGAGGCGAGAGAAGAGAGGAACATCCACACAAGAACTGGGCCTCCTTGAAAATGGCAGATGGTATACTTGTATCTTATTGATGGTTTGACTGACTGAGGAGATGCTGGAGATAGGACTCAGGTCTATGTGCTCTACTACTGAAATATGCCTGCCTGCTAACCTTGCATCTTGACAAGACCATAGTACTAATGCTACATCAAACATAACTTACAAATAAGAAGAGATGAGAATGCCATAAAGTCATCTTCTTCCTGTTTGTAAGATGGCTCAGAATATTCTGAAATCCATTTTCAGTAGCCTTCTCACTTAACCCTAGGCTTTTTTATTTTTATTATTTTAATTTTATTTATTTTTGTATGTTTGAATGTACTGTCTGCATGTAGGTTTGTGCACCCGTGTCACGCAATGCCTTGGAGGTCAGAAGAGGGTGTCGGATTCCCCTGGAACTGGAGTTAAAGATGGTTCTCAGCTGCCATGTGGTGCTGGGGATCGAACCTGGGTCCTCTGTAAGAGCAGTCAGCGTTCTTAACTGCTAGGCCATCTCTCCAGCCCCTTATTTTATTATTATTATTTTTTTGGTCTTTTTGAGACAGGTCTCCCTTTAGTCTGAGCTGGCCTGGAACTTGCTCTGTAGACCAGGCTGGCCTTGAACTCACAGAGATCTGCCTTCCAAGTGCTAGGATTAAAGGCGTGTGCCACCAAGCCCAGCTCAACCCTACGCTTTTTTATCCCCTACATAATCCATCTTTTATGGTGTATGAGCAACTTAATCATGTTACTCCCTGCTTTAAATTGTCATGATTCTAGACTATTACTGAGAATTAGTTAATAAAAATTAATTTATGTACTCATGTTGTATAAAGCCCAGGGAGGTCAGAAGAGGTTGTCAGATCCCCCAGAACTGGAGATAGGATGGCTGTTAGCTGACATATGGGTGCTGGGAATTAAACCTGGGTCATCTGTAAGAACAGTCAGTGCTTTTACCTACTGAACCACCTAACCAGTCCCTAAGAATTAATTTTTTTTTTTTTTTGTCTTTTCAAGACAGGGTCTCCCTGTAACCCCAGCTGTCCTGGAACTCACTCTGTAGACCAGGCTGGCCTTGAACTCACAGAGATCTGCCTGCCTCTGCCTCCCAAGTGCTAGGATTAAAGGCTTGCGTCACCATGCCTGGCTAAGAATTAATTTTTAATCAGGAGTAAAGTACCTTTCAAACTTTGACAAATATTTCCTCCCCTGTCTTTCCACACCCTGTTTGTTCCCACACCAGTGCCTTATGTGCTTTCATGGTTTGCTGATGCAAGTCCTTCTATGAGGACTGCTAGCCATGCTTGGTGATGGCTGCCAATCTTTGAGGAAGTTCAAACACCCTTTCTATGAAGAATTTTCTAACTATTCTTCTTCTTCCTTAGGCAATCAGTCACATCCTTCTCTCTGGTCTCTAGTCCTTACACACCCTATGTACATCCAGTCATTATTATTTTGCCTAGATGTTCAGCTGGGTTTTTTGTTTTTGTACATAAATTGGCCTTCTTAGGACTAGTGTGCACAGATAATATGTGTTTAATGATCTTTCTTGAATGAGTATCATACAAAAACACTTCTGCTCTTTCAAGAAAATATTTCAGCTTAAAGAGATCTACCACTTTAGTGGAAGCTAATCTTGAAGGACTGGAATAAAGTCTTTTTTCTTTAATAATAGTGTTTAGCAATAAAGTTTAAAGAAATTTGCCTTGGACTTGGCTGCCACTGGTGATTATTAACTAATAATCCTTTTGATTTTAAATTAAATTGTGATGGAGCTGACTAGAGACTGAAAAAAAAAAGTTGCTCTTTACCAGATTCAAGACAGAGAATAAATGTATATTCATTAACCTTTGTTCCTAAACCACAAGCAAATATCAATAAAATTAAAGGAATACACTCATGAATACCATGCATGCCTGTGTGGGCAAAGTTAATAAGATCATTTTTAGAAATCATAAAGGGGGGGGCTGGAGAAATGACTCAGTGGTTAAGAGCGCCGACTGCTCTTGCAGAGGACCCGGGTTCGATTCCCAGCACCCACATGGAGGCTAAGAACCATCCTTAACTCCGGTTTCAGAGGAATCCGACACCCTGTTCTGACCTCCGCGGCACTGTACGACATGGGTGCACAGACCTACATGCAGACAGTACACTCGTACACATAAAAAAAAAAAAAGAAATCATAAATGGGCTGGAGAGATGGCTCAGCGGTTAAGAGCACCGACTGCTCTTGCAGAGGACCCAGGTTTGATTCCCAGCACCCACATGGAGGCTAAGAACCGTCTTTAACTCCAGTTTCAGAGGAATCCGACACCCTGTTCTGACCTCCACAGTATTGCATGACACAGGTACACCAACCTACATGCAGACAGTACACTCATATACATAAAAAAAAGAAATGCATATAACTGAGTTTCCCATGTTAACTACTTTAAGGGTACAGTTCAGTGGGTATTAGATGCATATAACTGGGTTTCCCATGTTAACTACTTTAAGGGTACAGTTCTGTGGGTATTAGATGCATATAACTGGGTTTCCCATGTTAACTACTTTAAGGGTACAGTTCCATGGGTATTGGATGCATATAAATGGGTTTCCCATGTTAACTACTTTAAGGGCACAGTTCAGTGGGTATTAGATGCATATAACTGGGTTTCCCATGTTAACTACTTTTTTTTTTTTTGTGTCTTTTTGAGACAGGGTCTCCCTGTAGCCCCAGCTGTCCAGGAACTCACTCTGTAGACCAGGCTGGCCTTGAACTCACAAAGATTCGTCTGCCTCTGCCTCCCAAGTGCTAGGATTAAAGGTGTGTGCCACCATGCCTGGCCTGTGTTAACTACTTTAAGGGTACAGTTCCGTGGGTATTAGATGCGTTCACACTGTTCTGCAACCATTATACCATCCATTTCCAGATCTCTTTCATTATATAAAACTGAAACTCTATGCATTAAATAACAGTTTCACATTCCCCTTTCCCAGCCCTTTGGTAACCACCATTCTACTTTCTGTTTCTATGAATTTAATTACTCTAGGTACCTCACAGAAATACAATTATACATTCCTTGTCTTTCTGTGACTGGCCTATTTACAACCATCCTTGCTCTCATCTGGTTCTTAGTCTCATTGAATACACCCCCCCTTTTTTTTGTCTTTTTGAGACAGGGTCTCCATGTAGCTCCAGCTGGCCTGGAACTCACTCTGTAGACCAGGCTGGTCTTGAACTCACAGAGATCTGCCTGCCTCTGTCTCCCAAGTGCTAGGATTAAAGGCATGCGCCACCATGCCTGGCTTAAAGACAGTTCTTAGCCACCATGTTGGTGCTGGGAATTGAACCCAAGACCTCTGCAAGAGCAGTCAGCACTCTTAACTGCTAAGCCATCTCTCCAGGCCCAGAATACCTTTCAATCTATTTGTGACTTTGGATTTAAAGTATATATCCAATAGACAGCATATGGTTGGATCATATATTTAATCAGTTTTTGGATTTATTTATAGTTTTTTATGTGTATGAATGCTTTGCTTGCATGTAAGCACACTTGTGCATGTAATGCCTGTGGAGGCCAGAAGAGGGTGTTGGATTTCTTGGAAGTGGAGTTACAGATGGTTGTTAGCTACCATGTGGGTACTGGGAACCTGCAAGTGCAGCCAGTACTCTTAACTACTGAACTATCTCTGTAGACTCCAGATCATAGTTTTTAATTCATTCTCCTGGTGTCCATTTTTGTTTTTTTTTTTTTGAGTCATTGAGTCACATTTAGAGTCACTGAGGATACATTACTTATGTCAGATTTCTATTTGTTTAGCTGGCCTGGAACTTGCTATATAGACTAAGGTGGCCTTGAATTTACAGAGACCCACCTGCCTCTGCCTCTGCCTCCCACGTGCTAGGATTAATGGTGTACGCCACCATGCCTAGCCCCAATGAGATGTTTTAATTTCTTATTTTCTTTCACAAGTATGAGTACATTATACAGCCATTTTCCTAGTGGTTACATGGAGATTACATTTAATGTCTTATAATATCTTAATGCTGTAGCACTCAAATTACTACTTTAAAAATGTATTTATTTTTATTTTATGTGTATGAGTGTTTTGCCTGCATGCTTGTAAGTGCGCCATGTATGTGCAATGCCTGCAGAGGTCAGAAGAGAGTGCTGGGGTCTCCTGGAACTAGAGTTTCAGACAGATGTTAGCCTCTCTGTGGTGCTGAAAAATGAACCTCAGTCCTCTACAAGAGCAGCCAATTCTGTTAACCACGGAGTCATCTCTCCAGTCTCCTCCAAACTACTACTTTTTTGTTGTTGTTGTCTTTTTGAGACAGGGTCTCCCTGCAGCCCCAGCTGTGCTGAAACTCACTTCGTAGACCAGGCTGGCCTTGAACTCACAAAGATCTGCTTGTCTCTGCCTCCCAAGTGCTGGGATTAAAGTCATGCACCACCATGCCCAGCATTTTTAATCAGAGGCTAGGAATAGTGCCACAGCAAATAAAAATATTCTTGTGACAATCTTAGAAATTATAACAATGTACAATAATGGTTTACTGCTAGATATTGGTCTCTTTATAAGTATGTGGGACATAGTAAGCACTCATTAAATCAATAGTGAATGTGCCTCAAATTAACGAGCCAAGAATTAATCACTCTATAACTCTCAGTCTTTGAGGAAAAACAGGGCATTTATATTTTTAATTTCTTCTCATTGAAAAAGGTTATTACTGAGTACCAAAATGGTTTTTATTCTAATCACCAATAAAAATAGAATGGAATCACAACAGAAAAGAGACTTGACAAAGCAGATCAATAATCAAGGGAGGGTATCACTCATGTTGGGAGAAATGACATAGCAAGCATAAAGGATATGATGAAATTTTAACAAGTTTTCTCTCTTTTTTTTTTTTTTTACAAGTATAAAGTAAATAACAATAAATACAAAAATAAAATAGGCAGAAAAAAGGAAAAGGTATATAGAGAAATGACTGCTATGAATTTTTTCTGAAGATTCCAGTGATCTAGTCTCTAAATATTACAGGCCAGGTATAGTGGCACATGCCTTTAATCTCAGCAGAGGCAGGTGGATCTCTGAATTCGAGGTCAGCCTAGTCTAGGCCAGCTGGGGCTACAGGGAGACCTTGTCTCAAAAAGACAAAAAAAAAAAAAAAAAAAAGGGTCAGTATTACAATCCTGTAATCACTCTAGTAAACATGCCTTTGTATTTTCCAGGTAATTTTAGCTTGGCTATTTTTTCTTACCTGGTAAGTGGAAACTAAGTGACAGATCATTTAAAGATAAATTTTATAGATATTAAAAACCGAGATAAAGTTTGTGATATCATTATCTATATTTTTAGTAAAAAAATTATCTTTCAGAACAAAGACTTAACTGCTTGTATTAGAAGAGGTAAAACATTCTGTTGTGGGAATCTCACTTCATATTTTTAGTTTTAAACTAATAAACAGCATAGCTTAGCACACTAATGGAGAGTATAGGTCATTCAGTCTAAATGAAGACTCTGACCTACCACTGCTAAGGATGAGGGTGAGGCAGCTTGGCTGAGTTGAGGGACTAGATGGTGGCACCATGGTGGAGGCTGGAAATGGAAAATGTAAGAACATTCCTTCAGAACAATTTTGAGACTTGTCTCAAAATAATTACTCCTAGCTTCACTAAGGCTTCATCCAGAGTGGATAAACAAGAAAAACTCTTCTACCACAAGCCAGTGTTTACCTCAGGGCAACAGTCTGCCAACAGTATTTGGCCAGCAACCTAGGGTAGCTAGGGGTTTAGTTGTGACCCTGAGTCCAGAGAGCAAAAAGGCTATTCATTCCATACTTCTCCCTGCTCATCATCCTGGAGGCTGTGGGCCAAACTGTGCCAGAAATAATGTAGAGGTGGGTACAGGGATAGATGGCAACCTGTTCTGGCTCGGATCACTTTCATGAGACTGTGCCAAAAACAAGCTAACATTCCCTGTGCATGTTTATGTCCTTCCTCCTTGACCCCACAACCACTGAAGCACTTTCTTAAAACCTCTGAAGAGGTATTTCAAAGTTTCTAGCTGAGATGAATCCTTAGTCAATGCTAGAATTCCTTATTTAGAATCCCTAATATATTTTTGGCTCAGAATCTTGTGTATGTGTGTATATGTATGTATGTATGTATATATATATATAATAATACCAATAATAGAGAGAAATCAAGGAAGATCTCTCTCTATTATTGGTATTATTACTACTACTATTATTATTATAGACTGGGACTCACCATGTAACCGTGGCTGGCCTCGAACTCTTTATGTAGGCCAGGTTGGCCTTGAACTCATAGAGATCCACTTGTCTCTGCCTCCAGAGTGCATGAGATTAAAGGTGTGTGCCACCATGTTTGGCCCACTTTTTTTTAGAAATGACCCCTGTGGGATAAATTATTTCTTTTTGGAAATGGGCTCATCACCTGGAGCAGCTGAGTACTTAATGGGAGGGGCTAAGTTTGCAGCCCAGCTGCAGCTTCCCCTCAGTGCTAATATTCAGGAGATGCTGACATTCCCATGGAAGGTGCATAAGACTTTGGAATTCTGGGACTTTGGGAGGGGCAGAAACATATAAAAGGCCCATCACATAAAGCTAAACTCTAGCCATATTCCAGCCTGGGCGGAGGGCACCAGGAACTCTGAGCAGCCATGTTGACTTGGGAACCCAGGCACTGCTTCAGAGTGAGTGTATGCTTCTTACCCATTACTTTGTAGCCAATCTCAATAAATTCTGGTCTAGTCTGAGATTGGAGAGCTCTCTACTTGCTTTGTCTTAATTACTGGGGAAACCGAGAAATTGGCAGAGGTGGGGGTGGGGCTGGGACACAGGCATGGCTGCTGCAGACTGTGGATGCCCCTTCCCCAGAGGAAAATTCCTCTGGAGCAATTTGGTGTAGTTATGGCAGGATTAGGCAAAAGCTGGAGGAAAATATGGTGGATTGTTTATGCAGCATTGTAGCAGCCAGTTCAGTGCTCGTGGCTGTTGTGGCTGTGGAATGGACTCGAAACTAGAGTGAAGTGGGGCAGGCAGATGGAGTCAGTGAGACAGATTCCTGGTTGGACACCAGAGTCTAAAATGGTGGGGAGTAGCATATTTACTTGACTGGTGGGGGCCGCTGGGTGGGCCACAGTGTGAATTTAGAGATGTTTTGAAAACCACGGAGGGCTTGGAGCAGACTTTACGAGCCCTGAAAATGGAAGATCAAAAACAGGGTGTGCAACAAACTGCAGCTGAGGTGGCCTGGATCCTACTGAATGTTATTAAGGAAATATCTCAAGTAGGAGAGATGGCCCAAAGAGAGGTCAAAGATTTGAGACAAGTTAGAGCAAGAGAGAACTAAGAGGTTTGCCTCACCAGGAAGTTGCATGCAGGGGAAAGGAGGGAGAAGTGTCAGCCTGCCACCTTTTGTAGCTAGGAGACCCAGGAAAAAAGACAGATGATGACAAAAAGGAAAATGACATAGAAGCACCAGATGTCCCTCAGGTTCGACCTTTGATACAGAGGAAAGAAACACCCGTGTCTCAACATACTAATGGTGGCTTTAGCAATGGCCCATAAAGGGGAACTAAGGCAGTCAGGGAATACTCAGCATTTGAACTGTTGAAATTGGGAAAAACTTTCAAGCAGGCAATGAAGGAAGCCCCTCAGCACCTGGCTTGTACGGCTGTGGACCTGGGATGTGTATGTGAGAAGGGAAAATTATGCGGAGTCCTTGCACTGCAGATAGACAGCTGACCTCCACAATGCTGAAGAGCACTATACAAATTGCTGGAAAGTAATGGTCTCTGAAGCTCTACAGACCTCACATGCTGCAATTCTCCAAAGAAGACATAAGTGCAACAGTGGTGGCCAAGATGTGTGTACACCCAGAAAAAAAATGTCTAATTGGGGGGCTGGAGAGATGGCTTAGTGGTTAAGAGCACCGACCACTCTTGCAGAGGACCCAGGTTCGATCCCTAGCACCCACATGGGCTGAGAACCGTCTTTACCTCCAGTTCCAGGGGAATCTGACATCCTCTTCTGACCTCCGAGGCATTGCACCACACTGGTGCACCAACCTACATGCAGACAGTACATTCATACACATACAAAAAATAAATAATAAAAAAAATTAATAAAAAGAATGTCTAATTAGATATATGGCCCACTCCTTTGAAGTAGGATGAATGACTGACACTGCAAACATAGCGCCCCCTAGTGGTGAAAGACTTTATGGGCCCCATTAAAAAGCTGTAATGCCAGGATTAAGATACCGTCCAAGAATTTATGTTTGTGCCCATAGAGTAACTGGATATATAGTTTATTTAGGTGTCTGTGCTTCAGGATATTTGTGTTTTATTTAGTAGACATAAAAAGGAGACTCCAGAATGAGCCAACAGTCCACTGAAGACAGAATTTGGACAGACTCGAAAATGTGATGCTAGCTCAAAGACTCACTATCTCCCACCCTTCTGAGGCCCAGGGACTCTCTCAGAGGAGGTTGGCAAGTCCAGTTTGTAAGGCCCAAAGAAGGGGGCGGGGTGCAGTGTGGGATAAATTATTTCTTCTTTGAAATGGAGCAGCTGAGCACTTAATAGGAGGGGCTAAGTTTGCAGCCCAGCTGCAGCAAGCTTCCCCATGGTGCTGACATTCCCATGGAATGTGCAGGAGACTGGAGTGTTTGCTTCCTAGCCATTACTTTGTAGCCAATCTCAATAAATTCTGGTCTAGTCTGAGACTGGGGAGCTCTCTACTTGCTTTGTCTTGATTACGGGGGAAATGGAGAAACCAGCAGAAGTGGGGGCGGGGCTGTGGGATGCAGAGGTGGGGGCAGGGCTGTGGGATGCTGCACCCATAGCTGCCTTGTGGACGCCCCTCCTGGGACAACCCCTCACTGAACCTGGAGCTTACTGATCTCTCTAGCTAGCCAGTGAGTTCCAGGAATTTACCTATCTCTGTCTACTCAGTGCTGATATTACAGACACAGGCCACTAAAGACTGACTGAACTTAGGTCCTCATTCTTGCATGGTTAGCACTTGACTGAGCCATTTTCCCAGAACTCACCAAGGATCTTTTTTTTTAAATTTATATATGTGTGTGCGTGCGTGTGTGTGTGTGTGTGTGTGTGTGTGTGTGTGAGTGCGTGTGTTTTGCCTGCATAAGTGGGCATTCACGGAATTCATTCCATTCATGGAGCACCCATGGAGGCCAGAAAAGGACAGCTTTTAGTTGCCCTATGGGTGCTGGGAACTGAACCTGCTCACCCAAAATCTTTGTCACTTAGAGTGCTGGATTATGTCTCCAGAGATGAATGCTTGGCCACTGAAAAGAAAACATTTCCTAATATGAAACTCAAACCTGCCTTTTTTTTTTTTTTTTTTTTTTTTTTTT
>VZQC01008082.1:2096381-2143510 GCA_009823505.1 Rhizomys pruinosus
TTTTTTTTTTTGAGACAGGGTCTCCCTGTAGCCCCAGCTGCCCTGGAACTCACTATGTAGACCAGGCTGGCCTTGAACTCACAGAGATCCACCTGCCTGTGCCTCCCAAGTGCTGGGATTAAAGGCATGCACCACCACGCCCAGCACCTGCCTCCTTCTTACCTTCACATTTTGATTCAAATTCTTCGTCTTGGGGTAGCATGGCACAAGTCTATGCTGACCTCTTTGCTCTCAGTAATCAAATACTACTTGCTCACTACCCAGTGTAAATCTCACCCTACCCTTCCCTTGGGGCTCCTCTGATTCTCTGTGGGCCACTTCTTGATGTGTGTGTGCTCAAGATCCTTGATTTTACACTTTTTTTTTTTTTGGTCTTTTTGAAACAGGCTCTCCCTGTAGCCCCAGCTGTCCTGGAACTCACTAAGTAGACCAGGCTGGCCTTGAACTCACAGAGATCTGCCTGCCTCTGCCTCCCAAATTGCTGGGAGTAAAGGCGTGCAACCACCACGCCTGGCTTAAAGATGGTTCTTAACCGCCATGTGGGTGCTGGGAATCGAACCTGGGTCCTCTGCAAGAGCAGTTGGTGCTCTTAACTACTAACCCATCTCTCCAGCCCCTGGTTTTACACCTTCTTTTTTTTTTGGTCTTTTTCGAGACAGGGTCTTCCTGTAGCCCCAGCTGTCCTGGAACTCACTCTGTAGACCAGGCTGGCCTTGAACTCACAAAGATCCACCTGCCTCTACCTCAGTTTTACACCTTCTTAACAAGAACATTAATAATCTCTGTGGGCTTGTTTTTGAGTCTGTTTGGGTTTGTTTTCACATGGGGGCACAGGTCCTCTAGAATTGGCCTTAACTATAATTAGTTTATGTCCTTTCCACAACTACAGTTCCTTGCTGATATCTTCCTCTTTTATGTATTCCTTTTCTACCACTTCTTTGGTTTTCATTTTGACTTCCCTTTCTAGGGCAGAGAGAATTCATTACTGGAGGTTCATGACTCCAAAAAATACTAAAATCAATTTTTTTCCCTCCCCCTTTTTTTCTTTTTCTCCCTTTCTTAAATGAAAAAATTGTTATTTTTATGTGTATGAGTGTTTTGCTTACATGTACATAAGTGCTCTGGTGTCATGCAATGCCCGTGAAGGTTAGAAGAGAGTGTTGGATCCCTGGAACTATAGTTATGGTTGGTGGTTCCGTGGACGTGGGAATTGACCCTGGGAACTCTGCAAGAATAGCCAGTGCTCGTGACTACTGGGCCATTTCTCTAGGCCTTAAATTGTTTTTGATTCATTAATTTTTATCAGATGAGTGTTTTGCCTGAATGCATGCAAATACATTACAAAAGAGGGTGTTGGATCCCCTGGAACTGGAGTTATTAGTGACTGTTAGCCCCCGTGTGCAAACCAGGGTCCTGTATAAGAGCACCCAGTGCTCTTAATCACTAAGCCGCCTCTCCAGCCCCTCTCCCTTTCTTTTTTCTTTTTTGGAGACAGGGTCTCCCTATAATCCCAGCTGGACTGGAGGCCTAGAACTTGCTAAATAGACCAGGATGGCTTTGAACTCATAGAGATCCGCCTGCTTCTGCCTCCCAGATTCTGGGATTAAAGGTGAGCACTACCATGTCCAGCCCCTCTCCCTTTCTTAATCAAATCTTTGCTCCTGCCTCTGGATCTGGGAAACCTTCCACATGGAGATTTATTTTTTAAATTTTATTTATTTTTATTTCATGTGAATGAATGTATTGCCTGCATGTGTATAAGTGCATCCATGTTGTGCAATGAGACCAGAAAAGGTGTTGGATCCCCTGAAACTAGAGTTATAGATGGTTGCTAGCTGCCATGTGGGTGCTGGGAACTGAACTTGGGTTCTCTGGAAGAACAAGTGTTCTTAACTGCTGGGCTTTTTTTTAGGTTCTAAACATAAATGTGCCAATTTTTGTACCATTAATTTGATTATTATATACTTCATGAAAACTTTTAATATCTGATTTGTGACAGTTCTACTGTTTAATGTTTTCTGAGTGTAGACTCTTCACAGTAGGTTCCAAGTTTTTGTCCTAGGTGCTACAGGTACTCAAAAATACTATACACAAGGAAAACACTCATATACATAAAATTTTTTTTAAATCTTAAAAAAATACTCCTATGGACACAAAAATGGTGTACTGTCTTCAACTTAATATACACGTAGAAGCTCAGTTTCAAAGGTACATATCGTAGCTGTGACACTGTGACTGGAACTGGGCAAAATGCCACAACTGGCTGCCACTTTACCTCTGCTTTACGGATATTTTCTCTGGCTTCATCTATTTTCTGCTCCAGCTCTGCTCGGCTTTGTTCTGATAGAGCAACTCCATGGCACTCCAGCTCATTCAGAACCTATCAAAGATAAAAGAGATGACCATTTTCTTCTCTATTTCCTACAATATTTAGATAATTCAAAAGGGTTCAGTGGCTAAAGCTATAACTTGTTCTTTAAACTTTTAATTAAAAAAAAATTTGTGGTGTCTTTTTGAGACAGAGTATTCCTGTAACCTCGGCTGTCCTGGAACTCACTATGTAGACCAGGCTGGCCTTGCATTCACAGAGATCCACCTGCCTCTGCCTCCCTAGTACTGGGATTAAAGGTGTGTGCCACTGAGCCCGGCTTTTTTACTTAATATTTTAAAATTGAAAGAATTATAGAAAAATTGAAAGTATGCATAGTACTTCTCTTAGCTTACCTTGACAGCAAGAACTTATAAAACTACACAACAGTCCCTCCCCCATCCTCCGGAGATACATTTCAAGACTTCTAGTAGACTCTAAGCCTCTCCAGCACTGAACCCCACATTTACTACGGTTTTCCTGTATGTCTTCAATGTTGCTACACGTTAACCAGAATTAAACTGCCCTTCTACTTTTCATAATTGCGTGCTTCTCTTGTACCCTGGGGCCATTATTAAGTGAGATTAGGGGCTACTGGGACGCTAGCACTGTAACAGCTCATCTGACAACTGAGTGGTTATTAAGTAACTCCTGGGTGAGTAGGATAGTATAGTGTGGATATATTGAATAAAGTGATCCGCAACTTCAGGTAGGTAGAGTGGGACATTATTACGCTATAGAATGGTGGGCACTTAAAAACGTATGAAGTGTTTATTTCTCTATTTTTCCACTTGATATTTCTGGACCTAAAGCAACTGGAACCATGATGGAAAGTAAAACTGTAAATAAGGGTCTACTCTAATGGGCACAAAAACGAAAACATTGACAGACACAATCAAGGGCCTTATTGCCATTGCACAGTTGAAGCACATATAAATTTAATTTTAAAAATTACATAAGGTTGCCAGGCTTGGTGGAATATACCTTTAATCCCAGCACGAAGGAGGATCTCTGTGAGACCAGCCTGGTCTACATAGCAAGTTTCAGGGCAGCTGGGGCTACAGGGAAGCCCTGTCTCAAAAAGACCAAAAAAAAAAAAAGAGTATTCTTTTTTTCTTTGTTTTGAGACAGGGTCTTCCATAGCCCAGCCTAACCTCAAATTCACTATGTAGCTGGCCTTGGATTCTTTTTTAAAGACTTTTTTAAAATTTTTATTTACTTTTTATGTGTATGAGTGTACTGTCTGCATGTAGGTTTGTGCACCTGTGTTGTGCAATGCCACGGAGGTCAGAAGAAGGTGTCGGATTCCCCTGGAATTGGACAGTTTTCAGCCACCATGTGGGTGCTGGGGATCTAACCTGGGTCCTCTGCAAGAGCGGTCGGATGCTCTTAACCGCTAGACCATCTCTCTAGCTCTTGGATTCTTATCTGCTAGCTTCTACCCCCCCACTGTTGCAATTACCATTTGTACCACCATGCCTGACTGATTTTGGAGTACTTTTAGAAACAATGCAAAATGGCAAAATGTCCCATTGCTATACAATGAATCTATCACATGACATGCTCTGTACCCTAAAATAACTACCATCCCATTAATTTATGTGGATTTTTCCATACAATTTTTTGAAGGAAGAGAAGTGATATAATTCAATGTTTCTAAGAAACCTTGTCACATTTGTATGGCTTGACCTCATTTTCTTTAAGCCACAGACCCAAGAGTTTAACTGTACCATATTTATACTTGGTATGCTACTGCCTGAATTTTCAAACTGCTCAATACTGTAAATAGTACTATACAAAGAAGCCGAGCAATGACTCTGAACACATTTGGGATATTTATTCATGATGAAAACAGGAAAGTGAGCTGGGTGTGGTGGCACACACCTTTAATCCTTGCACTTGGGAGGCAGGGGCAGGCAGATCTCTGTGAGACAGAGGCCAGCCTGGTCTACATAGTGAATTACAGGCCAGCTGTGGCTGCAGGGAGACCCTGTCTCGAGAAGATCAAAACGATTTTTAAGTGAAAATTAACTTGTACATTTGTTTTGTTTCTTTATTGTTTGTAGTAGTGGTGATCAAACCAATGGTTTTGCACACCGGGCAAGTGCTAGGCTAGTACACTTCACCCTGAAATTGTATGTTTTAATAGATACTGCCAATAGTTCCTCCAAAAGGTTGTTGCTCCTCTTATATTCTACCCACACAGGATTCTGCTGGACTTAAAATTATGCTGACACAATATTTTGAAACTTGATTTCATTTTCATAACAATGATTAATGGAAAGCATCTTTTTACACGCTGCTATCTACTTATACATGTGGTATATACAGGTATGGTATGGGTGCCCTCGCCCATGTAGTCATGTAGAGGCCAGAGGTTGACAGTGGGTTCTTCCTCAATCATTTATCCATCTCTCTCTCTCTCTCTTTATTGGTCTTTTTGAGACAGGGTCTCCCTGCTGACCTGGCTGGCCTTGAACTCACAGAAATCCGCCTGCCTCTGCTTCCCAAGTGCTAGGATTAAAGGTGTGTGCCACCACACCCACCTCATCTCTTTTTTTGATACAGGGTCTTTTAATAAACTTGGAGCTTGTCATTTCTTCTAGACCAGCTAGCCAGTGAGGCCCTGGGATCTGTTCATCTCTGCCCCATAGCACCGGCCCATAGGTGTAGGCTGCCATGTCTAGTTTTTATGTTGGTGCTGGGGATCCAAACTTAGGTTTCTTTCCCCAGTCCTCTGTATTTGTACTTCTGTGAATATCCATTTTCCATCTTATCCTTTATTAGTAGTATTTAAATATATTTCTCTTTAGACCTTAGTCCTTTTCTGTTAATTCTTCCTTTTTTGGAGACAGACTAGTCTCAAACTTGTTATATAGTTCAGATCCTCCTGGCTCTATCTCCCAATTCTGAGGATTACAGGTGCCACTATACATCTATTAGCCCTTTATATATATATATATACACACACACACACACACACACACACACACTTTTACCCTTGGATTTTGTGTTTAGTTAAGAGTTATTTGTATTATACTAAAAATCATCCATAGGTTTTCCTAGGTTTTATGGAGGGTGGGGATGGGGGAGTGTTTGTATGTGTTCATATGTATGACATGTGTGCATGAACAGGCATGTGGAGGCCAAAGGCTGACACTGGCTGTCTTCCTCATTTTGAGACAAGGCTTCTCACTGAACTGGGAGTTTACCACCTTGGCTGGCTGGCCTCTTTCTCTTCGTACCCCTCATGCCCAGTGCTGGAGCTATATAGGCACATGTCAAGCTTTTATATGGGTGCTGAGGATCTGAAATAGGTCCACATGTTTGCATGGCAATCACACTACCCAGAGTCATCTCAGCTTCTGAACCTGACTGATTGTTTTGTGTTGATTTTGTTTGTTTGTTTGCTTTTTGGTCTTTTTGAGACAGGGTCTCCCTGTAGCCCCAGCTGTCCTGGAACTCACTCTGTAGACCAGGCTGGCCTTGAACTCACAGAGGTCCGCCTGCCTCTGCAGCCCAAGTGCTAGGATTAAAGGCACGTGCCACCACGCCCCGGTTAAAGACAGTTCTTAGCCGCCATATGGGTGCTGGGTAGCCATGTGGGTCCTGGGTATCGAGCCGGTCCTCTCCAAGAGCAATCAGTGCTCTTAACCACTGAGCCATCTCTCCAGCCCCTTGTGTTGACTTTGTATCTTGCAACTCTATTAGCTTTAACTGTGTGTGTGTGTGTGTGTGTGTGTCTTTAGTTTTCCCACAAATAAGATCTTGCCATCTGTGAATGGACATAATTATACTTCTTCCTTTTTAAGGAAGATGCTTTTTAAAGCATCTCTTTCTTTGCCTGGCTGTTCTGCCTAGGGTTTTTAGAACCATTAGATTGAACAGATGTGAAAAAGGACATCTTTCATATTACTTGCTCTTTTTTTTGGTCTTTTTTGAGACAGGGTCTCCCTGTAGCCCCACCTGTCCTGGAACTCCCTCTGTAGACCAGGCTGGCCTCGAACTCACAAAGATCCACCTGCCTCTGCCTCCCAAGTGCTAGGATTAAAGGCGTGCGCCACCACGCCCAGCTCATCTTACCTGCTTTAATATAAACTATAAACTTCAACATAAACTATAAACCAAGACCTGGTTTATAGTTTATATGGAATTTAGCCAACTTTTAGCAAAACCAGGTTTTGGGAAATTTTGTGTGAAGAAGTGAATGTGTTTTACAAGAGAGGGCTGTAAACAACTATGAGATAAATGTAGACTGCATCTTCAAAATATAGCTGCTATAGTATTTCCCATTCTACATGTTTTTGTAGAACTTTACTATTTTTCCACTAAGAAGTGGAGTATATGTCTTGTCTCCTCTTTCTTTTTTCTTTTTTTTGAGACAGGGTCTCCCTTTAGTCCCAGCTGACCTGGAGCTCGCATTGTAGACCAGGCTGGCCTTGAACTCACAGAGATCCTCTAGCCTCTGCCTCCCACATGCTGGGATTAAAGGCATGCACCACCATACGTAGCAAAACCATAGTTTTGAGAGAGCAGACAGGGGCTGGAGAGATGGCTCAGTGGTTAAAAGCACCAACTGCTCTTGTAGAGGACCCTGGTTCGATTCCCGGCACCCACATGGCAGTTAAGAACCATCTTTAACTCCAGTTCCAGGGGAATCCAATGCCCTCTTTTGACTTCTGCGGCATTGCATGACACGGGTGCACCAACCTACATGCAGACAGTACACTTATACACATAAAAAATAAAAAAATTTAAAAAAAGAGAGCAGTTTAGGGTGGGCATGGTGGCGTACACCTTTAATCCTGGCAGAGGCAGGTGGATCTCTGTGAGTTCAAGGCCAGCCTGGTCTATAATGCAAGCTCCAGGTCAGCTGGGACTAAAAGGAGACCCTGTCTCAAAAATAAACAAACCAAATCAAATGAAACCTGTGGTTTCACCTGTGATTACTTTAGTAAAATATGATACAAATGTCACCCTGATATTTTTTAGGTGATATCAAAAGGATAATTCCGGTTTCTCACTTTTGGGATGCATACTTTGGGGGCTCTGAGCTATCTATAAGAAGTGCAGCCAACCTGAAGCTCAGATCTTTCCCACCAAAGCACCACCAAGCATGTGAGAAGATGCCAGGACTGGCCACAATCTGGTTGCAACCATGCTGAGAGACTCCAACTACCGAACCTGATCATCCAATCTCTAGAGTAGTGGGAGTCAAAATTAAAAACTACTTTTATTCATTAAGTTAAAGATGGTTTATAATGTAGACTTAGACAAGATGAGCATGAGATTTGAGATCTCTGTGAGATAGTGAAATAAGATATCAAAGCCCGTGTTGGAAATATTAAATTTATGATTTGTTGTTGGTAAGTGGAACCATGGGAAGTGGTTTAGACTGCCCACAGGAAGGATAAAGAATAAAAAAGGGAAGATAATTTAGTATAGAAAACTAAGCAGTTTATTTAATTCTGGTATAGAAAAAGAAAAGGAAAGCATATAGGACTAGCCAGAGAGGCAGAAGGAAAATCAGGACTGTGTCAATCACTGATAACTAGAGAACTGGATGTTTTAAGATGATGGGAATTGTGAACTATGATGAAACTGCTGACAAGAAAGTAAGGAACCAAAATGCTCATATTGATCTTACGGCACAGACATCATTGTGATTTTTACAGTTAGTCTTTTTGAAATAGAAAAAGGAATGAAAGAAAGAAAGAAAGAAAGAAAGAAAGAAAGAAAGAAAGAAAGAAAGAAAGAAAGAAAGAAAGAAAGAAAGAAAGAAAAGAAAGAAAGAAAGAAAGAAAGAAAGGGAAAGCCTAAATGAGGAAGACAAAAATCAATGGGCAGTGATGATAGAGATAAGTATGGACAGTTTTGGTTTTTTTTTTTGGTCTTTTTGAGACAGGGTCTCCGTATAGCCCCAGCTGTCCTGGAACTCATTCTGTAGACCAGGCTGGCCTTGAACTCACAAAGATCCGCCTGCCTCTGCCTCCCATGTGCTAGGATTAAAGGCATGCATCACCACGCCCAGCTTGGACAGTTCTTTTAAGAAGCTGGATGTGGGGCTGGAGAGATGGCCTAGCGGTTAAGAGTGCCGACTGCTCTTGCAGAGGACCCGGGTTCGATCCCCAGCACCCACATGGCAGCCAAGAACTGTCTGAAACTCCAATTCCAGGAGAACTCCAGTTCCAGGGGAATCCGACACCCTCTTCTGACCTCCGCGGCATTGCACGACACGGGTGCACAAACTTGCATGCAGACAGTACATTCATACATATACAGAAATAAATAAAAAATAAAAATAATAATAAAAAAAAGAAGCTGGATGTGCAGAGGCAGGTGGATCTCTGTGAGTTCAAGGCCAGCCTGGTCTACAAAGCAAGCTCCAGGCCAGCTGGGCATTACAGGGAGACCCTGTCTCAAAAATACCAAAAAAAAAAAAAAAAAAAAAAAAAAAGCTGGATGTGAAGCAAAAAAAGGACATAATAGATTACACATGAATGAAAGTGCAAAAGTGTTCTGTGCTTGAAAGAACTGCTTTGTGCTTAACAGTTTAGTTGTTGAAATGTATCGTCATTGAATTTACAACTGCATCTCTCTCTCCTTTTTTTTTTTTTTTTTTAATTTATTTTTATTTATTTTTTTATTGTGTATGAATGTATTGTCTTGCATGCAGGTCTGCGCACCCGTGTCGTGCGATGCCGCGGAGGTCAGAAGAGGGTCTCAGATTCCCCTGGAACTGGAGTTCTCCTGGAACTGGAGTCACAGACGGTTCTCAGCCGCCATGTGGGTGCTGGGGATCGAACCCGGGTCCTCTGCAAGAGCGTTCGGCGCTCTTAACCGCTAGGCCATCCCTCCAGCCCCCTCTCTCTCTTCTTTTTGAGACAGGGTCTCTTGGTGTAGCTCTGGCTGTCCTGGAACTTTCTATGTAGACCATGCTGTCTTCTAACTCATACAGATGCCTCTGCCTCCTGAACTTTGGGATTAAGGGCGTGCACCACCACGTCCAGCCTATATGCATGTTTTTTTTTTTTTTTTTTGGTCTTTTTGAGACAGGGTCTCCCTTTAGTCCCAGCTGGCCTGGAGCTTGCTCTGTAGACCAGGCTGGCCTTGAACTCACAGAGATCTGCCTGCCTTTGCCTCCCAAGTGCTGGGATTAAAGGCGTGCATCACCACACCCAACATGCATGGTTCTTAAAAGACTATACTACAATGCCTTAGTCAATTCTATGGAAAACAGATAAATTGACGTATTGGGGCCAAAGGCCTTATGGAATTTTCAAGGAAGTTAAGAACATAATGCCAACTGATGAGAAACTACAGGAAAAACACATATAGAGTATTTTTCACACTAGTAAAATTCAACTCCTTAAATCTGTCTGACATCACCTAAGTTGCATGCAGCCAGGCTCTCCGCAACACTCACCCGTTGCTGATGAACTATGTTTTTGTGCTCACGTGCCACACGTGTGGCCCATTTCCGAGCCTCTTTATTTAGACTGTGTTCCTCTGTGGTCCCAGTTTCGGATTCTAATTGTCGACTCTACGACAAAGAGAACAGAGAAAAAGATACTGTTATTCTCATTGCAACTACCACTCTGTAGCTGGACCAGAAGGCCTTTCCTTTACCAGCACTGAGAATGAGAGACATGCCTTACTACTGTGGGAAACAAGGTCTCATGTTATGAAAAGCCAATGTTAGGTAGTTACACAGGGATCAGTAGTCTTGGAGGCTACTGAGGAGGAACCCCTCCCTTATGGTCAGCTGTGGGCCTCACCTCCTATTTCTGGGTAACACTAGAAAGGTAAGCATAAGTTTTGTCACTCTTTAAGCCTTTTGGTCAAAATAATGGAATAGTTCTGACCAAGGGTGGAGATATGACATTCTGATCTGTTCCAAGGATTAGAACCTTATGTACTATTATTTCTTCCCTTAATATTTAATCCACTACGTCTGTCAATCGCCTGGCCGGAATCCACCTCACCTGCACAGCTGACTAATCTGAAGGGGGGAATAATTACACCGTTAATGAGATAATGTCTTATCCTCTCTAGAAACCCAGTTCAGGAACAGCCACTTGCAGAGCTTCCATTACACAGCATAGCAGGGCCTGATTGCTTTTCCGAGTTACTCAGGAAAACATACTTTCCTTTTCCTTCTTTTCTATTTCTTTTCCTTCCAATACTGGCTAAAACCTGGGACTACTTTCCTGGACACTCTGGGGCTTTTATTTATTAACTTTTACATTTATTTTTTTTAATACTCATTCTCTCTCTCTCTCTCTCTCTCATTCACTCTCAACTATGGCAGGGAACAACTTGGAGGAGTTGGTTCTCTCCTTCCATCATGTGGGTCCGAGGGATTGAACTCAGGTGGTCTGGTTTGATGGCAAGAGCCTTTATCCACAGAAGTATTTTACCAGGCCCACTCAGCTTTCTTGTTCTTTGAAGCTTCCCTTCTTCTTCCAGCTGCTTGCTGACCTCCACTGCTGAACCCACCTTCTTTCTTGGACCCTAACTCAAAAGGTATGGCTTGATTTCTTCCCTGTCTCCATCCTGCTCCCCCCTTCAACAGCTGCTGAGACATATCTTGCTTGCCCTGGTGTTTTCCTGTAAAATGCTAATAAAACTGTCCTTGAGTTTCCATGTGTGTCTGTTTCTAAATTCTTTTACTGAGACTAAAAATTCAAAAGTGGGAATTCCAAATTCCCTGCTAACATCACCATATGACTAGGAAGACAGTCCAGAACCATAAATGACCACAGGTTGTCTACCTTATACTGTTGAACACAAAAAAGTTTCATCTGGGGCTGGAGAGATGGCTCAGCGGTTAAGAGTGCCAACTACTCTTGCAGAGGACCAGGGTTCAATTCCCAGCACCCATATGGCGGCTAAGAACCATCTTTAAGCTGGGCGTGGTGGCGCAGGCCTTTAATCCTAGCACTCAGGAGGCAGAGGCAGGAGGATCTCTGTGAGTTCAAGTCCAGCCTGGTCTACATAGCGACAGGACAACTGGAGCTACAGGGAGACCCTGTCTTCAAAGACCAAAAAAAAAAAAGTTTCATCTTTAAAATCATGGACTGATTTTTAAGGTGTGAAACGAGCTAACTAAGCTAAGCAAGGAAGGAAAAAAATGTTTATGCCAATTTATCACAGTGAAACTCCTGTACAAAAATGGAAACAATTTAACAGTTTCAATTGATGACAGAAAAAAAAATGTTGAATAGAAATGAGAACAAAACAGCAGAACAGCCACACAATCTTGGCCCCCTGCCCAAGATACTGGGATCAATTCAGTTAAAAGACCCATCAACAACTTGCTACCACACCTCAAGTTAGTATTGATTTTTCTCTCGGCTTTAATGTCCTTAATATGAAAGACAAGGGTGTTAGGTCAAAGATCACAAAAGGTTATTTCCAGCTCTAAAGTGGAATGACTACTTCACAAAGATCAAACTCCAAAATCTAAATAAACAGTAGTAATTAACCCCTATTATATAAGGTACTATGGAAAGTGTTTCATGACTGAAATTTAAAGGTACTATGTGTGTATATGATATGTGTTTGTGAGTGTGGGTGTGTATGTACCATGGTATGTGTGTGACTAGAGGACATGGAGTTCTAGGCTAGCCAGGTCTACAGAGAAACCTTGTTAAAACAAAACAAAACTATAAATCCATTCAAAATGAATGACTGAGGAAAGAAGACTTTTATGACTTTTATTTTGTGACAATTATTAGTTCCTTTGAAATGCAAAGCATATTTGCTTCTTAAAGAGACATCCTTCTATCATCTATCTATCTATCTGCCATCTATATCTCATTCCCATTAACTTATCCTTGAGTACCATCCTAGACTAGATGAGAAAAGTTGATTTCACAGAAGAAACACAGTCATTACTTTCTGAGTCTGTAGTCAAAGTACAACCAACCATTTGAAAGAAAAAGGTAATGGTTGGCTACAGTGAATGAAAGTCACTAATAGTGTGAGACACTACCATTCCAAGCCAGCTTCAGAAAAAGATAAAGCTAGGGTTGTTAGGCACAATAAATCTTATTAACCCTCATTCAAGGGACTTGTTCTAGTTGTATTTATTTATTTTTTGTCTTTTCGAGACAGGGTCTCCCTGTAGCCCCAGCTGGCCTGGAACTCGCTCTGTAGACCTGGCTGGCCTTGAACTCACAGAGATCCACCTGCCTCTGCTTCCCAAGTGCTAGGATAAAAGGCATGCACAACCATGCCCAGCTTCTAGTTGTATTTTTTAGTTTATTTGTGCTTTGATGGTTAAATATTTGAGTCGTCTTGTTTTTGTGGTTTTTTTTTTTGCCTTTTTGAGCTAGGGTCTCCCTGTAGCCCCAGCTGGCCTGGATTTTGCCCTGTAGACCAGGTTGGCCTTGAGATCCGCCTGCCTCTGCCTCCCGAGTGCTGGGATTAAAGGCTGCGCAGCCACGCCTGGCTTTCATCTTGGTTTCTTTAAACTTTACTAGCACGAAATATTTAAATCATTATTTATTCTCAAAAGGACCTCCTGCTGGAAAGGACCATTTGCTAGACGTGGTGGCATGCACTTACAGTCCTAGTACTCAAGAAACAGAAGGTGTGATGGAGCAGAGCAGTTCAAGGCAAGCCTGGGAAACATGGCAAACAAGACACAGACTCCAAAAACAAATGAAATAAAATGAAAACAAAACAAAACAAATAAAACCTGGGATCTTTTAAAGTAAAAAGATCTGGATTTTTTTGTAGGTTATTGTATTCTAAGCACTTGTACAGATTCACAATTTCACAATTCTGAAATTTAACATGCTTTTGCAAAGTTTTGTGTATCACTTTTCTCAAATTTGACAATTTCTCATAAAATTAAAAAAATAAAATATGACAAATTCTGCATTTTGAAATGCAATTTTGGTCCAAAGGCTTTGGCTAAAACACTATAGATTCTGAAGTGACCTATTTTAAGCACATCATACATACCTCCTGTGGAGAAGAGCAAAACAGTACCCCTTTTAATACATGACTTATTCCTACTGTGTCTGGATAGCAGCCCTTTCATGTGGAGAGAAGCAGGCACTGATATGGATGAGTGGGCACAAGCCTCCTCCCAAACATATGGGTGTGGTCTGAGCCTTTTGATAATTCTGAAAGACTCTGGGTAGCTGGGAGGAAAGGATGTCCAATTCCACTAAACTGATGAGAGCTCTGATGATAGTCCATTCTCACTTTGCTAAAACTAAAGGCAAATTTAAGCAACAATGTCCTTTGAATAATGATACAAAAACAACCCAAAAGGTAGGCATGGTGTCAGAAGCCTATAATACTAACACCAGAGAAAGAGCAGGAGGTTGTAAGCTCAAGGCTGTCCTGGGCTACATAGCGAAAAACCACTACCACCTCCAACAAAACAACAAAAGAACATGAGAAGAAAGAAGACAAACCTCAACAATGACAAAGAAGAGAAGAAAAAGAAGAGAAGAAAAAGAAGAGAAGAAAAAGAAGAGAAGAAAAAGAAGAGGGGAGGGGAGGGGAGGGGAGGGGAGAGGAGAGGAGAGGAGAGGAGAGGGAAGGGGAGAGGGGAGCGGGGGGGAGAGGGGAAGCCAGGCTAGGACTAAGGAGAGGGAGAGCAGGCTATACGGGGTCAAAAGAGTGACAAAAGAAAAAGGGAAAAAGAGAAGAAAATGGTGAGGGAAAGTTCCTGGGCAGAGGCAGGAGAAGCCGCTGCCGGGGAGGGCGCAGGCCTGGAAGCTCGCTGACAAGGTAGGATAATCCACTCGTTACGTCGGCAGGTCACCCCTTATAGAGGACTGTCGAGGCCTTCAAATGACCTGGAACAAAATCTCAAACATAAGTTATAGGGGAAACCAATAAACTTTTTTCATTTCATTGATTTTAATGTTAACCTTACCCCAAAACACAGTCACACAAAAACATCCAGAATAATGTTTGACCAACTATTAGGTACTCTATGGCCCAACAAACTGGCATATAAAATTAACAAACAGGAGATAGGCAAAGAGTTTATCAACAATGTATATTTATTCATGTCCTTTAGATTCTCATCAAGGTCTAATCATTTTGTGGGATGAGAAATTCAGTTTTTAATCGAATGTTATAATGCACAGACCACTTTTCGAGGTTCTGTTATATTCAGGTTTCACTACATTCTGATGAGAAAAAATTAAGATAGGAGAGAGGTTAAGTAGTAAGCGGGCTCAGGGTCCCACAGCTAATTAAAAAACACACTAAAACAAAAACTAACATTTTGTGTCTAGATCCATAGGATTTTCCTTCACACAACCTTTTCAGAGAAGAGTGTATAATCTCCCACTATTTATGGATACTATCTCTTCAACAAACACGGAGGAGGGGGCGAGGGGGCAGGGGGAGGGCGATTAGGAAGGAGGGGAAGGTGGGAGGAAGGAAGGAGAGGGAGGATGAGGGTGAGGAGAGAGAGGTGATAGGAAGGTGAGAGAGGTATGGATGGGAAGGGAGAGTGTAGGCGAGAGAGGACAGGAGAAAGAAAATCTGCTAGCCTTCAGGCCTCAGGCAACAAAGGCTTTGCTTTAAGGGCTAGATAAGGGGGAACTTCAGGACTCCTGGGTGTCAACATGTTACTAAGCCATCTACTCTGGATACACCTGGATGCTTAGAGAAGGAATCAGACCAGGAAGAGGGTGACTAACCCAGCAGTGAGTCTATCAGGCAGATAGAGATGGTAGGCATTCTATGAAGGACAAACAACCCCCTTTGAAAGGCTTGAAGAGATGACAACAAGCCCTTTAAACACTTGACTATCAGGACTATGGACTCTATAAAATGACACGTTCTCTGAGAGTCAGAGCATTTTTCACTTCTGAACACTGTGCTAGCAATGTATTAAGAGGATGGTCCTACTATTTACTCAACAGAAGCTTCCTGCACATTCTCTATTCACTATCATCACATTTATGGAAGAAATAGGATGCCTGAGTGATATTAAATTTCATCAGAGGAGCCATGCTATTTTACGGCGCCAAGAATTTTCAGGTAAATTTCTCACATGATATATTTTCCTTAAACCATTTTTTTTTAAAAACTAACTTTTTAATAGTATATAAATCCACCTAAGTAAAACTTAACATAGCAAAAAAATCCTAAACCAGTGGGTATTTTACTTTATATCTAACTAGTTAATCTCAAAGGCAAAAATAGTATCAGAAATAATGCTAGAACAATGGTAATATATGATACATACTCGAATTTAATGCAGCCTTCATGTGCTAACTCGTTATCGTCTGAGATGCTTTTTAATTCATAGTTTCAAAGAAAAAGAGGATTTTTCTCATCCCTATCAGAGGAAACCTCCCGGAGAAAGAAAATTCCTCATCGTCATTTTCTTTGTACAGATCATACTTATTATGTTTTATGGGTATTGACTGTGCTTTTTCAAAGGATGTGTTAGTGTAGCACATCCCAAAGGACAATTCATTACTAGTTCTGGGTAATGGAAGGAAGACATCACTTGAGATGTATGCTAGGGCAGAAGGTGCTTAAAAGTACATTATTATATAGTGGTTACAAACAGACACCAGATGTTGCTGTTGGAGAACAAGTTTCTTGAGTTGCCCGCCAGTTCCCCCAGGCTGCTCTTGGACCCGTAAGCCTCCTCAGAGCTAGGGCTATAGGCACATCATCTGCTTGGTTGACTCCATTTTCCCATCCTACCTTAACAGATTTATCAATGCAAAGAAGAGGATGATCGGGATCTACTTTTTATTTTTTTTTTTTATTAATTTTATTTATTTCTGTATGTGTATGAATGTACTGTCTGCATGCAAGTTTGTGCACCCGTGTCGTGCAATGCCGCGGAGGTCAGAAGACGGTCTCGGATTCCCCTGGAACTGGAGTTCTCCTGGAATTGGAGTTTCAGACGGTTCTCGGCCGCCATGTGGGTGCTGGGGATCGAACCCGGGTCCTCTGTAAGAGCGGTCGGCGCTCTTAACCGCTAGGCCATCTCTCCAGCCCCGGGATCTACTTTTTAAAATAAAATAAGAGCATAGCAATCTCAAGAGACTGATAGTTATCAGTCCCCAAAGGAAGTTAATACTGTAGGGTTTCATAATCTTTGCTATTTTTCTATATTTGATATTTTGGAATTTCCTGTAGCAATTAGGGGCAAAATTTAAAGCAAAAAGGAAAATATGCTTGCTTTATATGAAGATAACAACAAAAAGGGAAGCCAATATTATTCTCTATTTATTAATATGTATCAGGCACTGAGTCACATGCTTAATTTTCATACCTAATAAGGTAGTCATTTCAGAATGAGGAAGCCGAATCAGCAAAGTTAAGTACAAACAAAACAGTTGGTTCTGGAAACCAAACCCATGACTTCTTCATTTACATCATCACTATATGAATATCTAACCCCATGATGTCCCACAGGACAGCTGGATGACTGTCTGACACTGTGATCTTACTAAATGTATTTGTCAATTTTCCACAGAATGTGCTATATTGGTATTGGTGTGTATGTATTTCATATCCTCTCAGAGTAATTCTCCCCTAAAAACTAATTTCATCAAAGGAAGGTATATTTTACTCATGATTTATGTATGTATGTATGTATGTATGTATGTATGTATGTATGTATGTATGTAGTTAGTTAGTTAGTTAGTTAAGTTAATTTGTCCTGGCTGGTCTTTAATTTGTGGTGATCCTCCTGCTTCTGCCTCCTGGAAGATGGGACTACAGGTATGTATGTTAGAAAGACATTTTGTTGTCGTTTTTATCTGTTTCTCTCTCTCTCTCTCTCTCTCTCTCTCTCTCTCTCTCTCTCTCTCTCTCTTTTTGTATTTTTTGAGACAGGTCTCCCTTTAGACCCAGCTGGCCTGGAGCTGGCTCTGTAGACCAGGCTGGCCTTGAACTCCTGCCTTTGCCTCCCGAGTGCTGGGATTAAAGGTGTGCGCCACCACTCCCAGCACTAAAGACGGTTCTTAGCCACCATGTGGGTGCTGGGAATCAAACCCAGGTCCTCTGCAAGAGCAGTCAGTGCTCTTAACCATTGAGCCATCTCTCCAGCCCCTGTTTCTTGGCTCTTTGAGAAAGGGTCTCCCTGTAGCTCCCTACGTAGGTTAGGCTGGCCAGAAACTCACAGAGATCTCCCTACTGATGCCTCCCTAATGCTGGGATTAAAGGCCTGTGTCCCCACATCTGGCTTAGGAGGACTTTTGACTTGATTTCATAAGAGAAATGGTAATATGAGGATATGAAGAATACCTTAGAAATCAAAGGGCTGGAAAGACACCTCAGTGGTTAAGAGTACTGGCTGCTCTTGAAGAGGAACTGGGTTTGGTTTCTAGTACCCACATGGGGGCTAACAACTGTCCATAACTCTAGTTCCAGGGGGCCCAATGCTCTCTTCTGGCCTCCTTGGGCATTGGACAACACAGGTACACTTACATACATGAAGGCAAACATTCATAAACATAAAATAAAAGTAAAAAAATAAAAACCTTAAAAGATTTTGTTATTTTGATTTTATGTGAGTGTATTGCCTGCATGTAGGTGGGTGCACCCATGTTGTTTAATCTCTGAGGAGGCCAGAAGAGGGCACTGGATCCCCTGGAACTGGAATTTTCAGATGGTTCTTAGCTACCATGTGGATACTGAGAATTAAACCCTGGTCTTCTGCAAGATAGCCAGTGCTCTTAACTGCTAAGCCATCTCTCCAGCTTCTCAAAAAAACTTAAAAAAAAAGTTAGAAAATGATTGCCTTTGGGTTGGAAAGATGGCTCAGTGGTTAAGACCCTGGTTGTTCTTGCAGAGGACCTGGACTGGGTTCCCAGTACCCACATGGCAGCTAACAACTATCTGTAACTTCGGTTTCAGAGGATCTGATGCCCCCTATGGTATCCATGGGGGGTGTGTGTACACAGGATATGACTACACATGCTGGCAAACTTGGGAGGCAGAGGCAGGCGGATCTTTGTGAGTTCAAGGCCAGCCTGGTCTACAGAGTGAGTTCCAAGACAGCTGGGGCTACAGGGAGACCCTGTCTCGAAAAGGCCAAAAAAAAAAAAAAAAAAAAAAAAAAAAAAAAAAAAAAAAAAAAAAAAAAAAGAAATAAAAAAGCTGTATGGAAATATAGATAAGGAAATCTCTTTTAAGTACTAGCCATGAGTCAGATACTAGGGTACTATACCAGACAAAACTTGCTGTTGTCCAGTGCCACCTGTAATCATGTAATAGTACTATAATGCTCTAGTTTATGGCAGTAACAAATATGTATAAATATGGCTTTAAATTTTCATTTTGAGGGATGGGGAAAAAGCTCAGTAAAGTGCTTGCCTTGCAAGCAGGAGGATCCAAATTCATTCACAAGAATCAATCACAGGCACACATGTACCCACATACACAACTACAGCCACATAAACACACACACACATAAAAATCAGTTTGGCTGGGTGTGGTGGTGCACACCTTTAATCCCAGCACTCAGGAGGCAGAGGCATGCGGATCTCTGTGAGTTCAAGGTCAGCCTGGTCTACATAGTGAGTCCCAGGCCAGCTGGGGCTAAAGGGAGACACTGTCTCAAAAAGACAAAACAAACAAACAATCAGCTTGGTCAGTTCCTTTTGTTACATTAAGACATGAGTCAAAATAATATATGAAAAGGAGTTTTAGCAGGGAAAAAAGATATATCAAAATAGAAGGTACAGGGTGTAGAGAGATGGCTCAGCAGTTAAGAGTGTTCACTGCTTTTCTAGAGAAACGGAATTTAATTCCCAGCACCCAGGTCAGGTAGATCATAACCCCCTGTAACTCCAGCTCCAGGGGATCCAATACTCTCTTCAAGCCTTGGTGGGTAACACACAAACAAAAATAAATAAAAAGCTCCCAAAATAAAAGAAGGTACAGTAACTCCAAGCCTTAATAATAATGTGACTATGTATTTCAAATAGATGTTTTAGACTTATGTAAGAATGTTCCAGTTTGAATGGACTATATATGAAAAAATTCTTTCCGTCTCTCCTTTTTTTTGAGACAAAAATCTCCCTAGGTAGCTGAGGCTGGCCTCAAACTCACAATCCTATTTCCATCTCTCAAATTTGGGATTTCAACCCCGTGCTACATCACCAGGAAAAAAATGTGTTCATTTAAAAAAATTAATGATAGCATATATAATTATTCAGAAGACTTGTATTTAATCACAATAATAAAGTTAGAAGTCCAGACACTAAATATATCTCACCTAAACTTAAAGTAAATATTAGTAGCTCAAAATTATTAATTCAAATTATAAAATTCAAAATACAACTAAAGAACAATAAATATTGACCTGCCTCTACAATGGCTCTCATATCATATCCTGTCTAATAAATTCCATAAATCTTCATCTACTACTATACACAAAACTTCCAGCATAAAGTCTAGTTGCAACAACCATCATTCATGGTATTACTCAGCTTTTCTCTCATCACAACCTTGTCATTTTAGGAACAGATCACACACTTTCTTTTTTTTTTAATTTAATTAATTTATTTATTTTATGTGTATGAATGTACTGTCTGCATGTAGGTCTGTGCACCCGTGTTGTACAATGCCGCGGAGGTCAGAAGAGGGTGTCGGATTCCCCTGGAGCTGGAGTTCTCCTGGAATTGGAGTTACAGACAGTTCTCAGCTGCCATGTGGGTGCTGGGGATCGAACCCAGGTCCTCTGCAAGAGCAGTGGGCACTCTTAACCGCTAGGCCATCTCTCCAGCCCCAGATCACACACTTTCAAACTTTTCTAGTTCCAACATTTCCAAGTTGAGTGACCGCAACAAACTTCAACTTTAAAGCAAGAATTAAAAACTTCATCTATGTAGAGTTGTCATGAAGATTAAAGGAGTTAAAAATAGGCTGTGATATCAGGAGAGTGTCCAGTATGAGCTAAATGTTTAAGAATGCCATTAGTTATTTTTATTATTTTAAAATTCCTATTAAACAATTCCTTGTTTCATCTCTGCAGGAAACATTTTAGTTCAGCTTCAAGATTTAATATACAACAAAGGCTGGTGAGATAGCTAAGCAGTTAAGGATGCTTGTCACCAAGTCTGATGAGTTCAGTCCCTGAGACCCACACGGAAGGAGGAGAGGACCAACTCCACAAGTTGCACAGTCACACCCAAACCCACAAATAAATAAATGTTAAAAAAAATTTAATGCTAGTCATTAGGTAAATACAAATCACAAACTACCATAAAATACTATTTTATAACAACAAAGACAGCTAAAATCAATGAGACAGGGTGGGGCATGTTTGTTTAGTGTACATAAAGCCTTTGGCTTGAGAACCAACTCTGGAAAATAAAATAAATAAAGCATAATAGAGAAGTAGATGACAAATGTCTGTGAGGACATGGTGAAGTAAGAACTTCACACAAGGCTGGCGGAAAGGTAAATCTATAGCAAATAGCTCAGCAGTTTCCTAAAAATGAATTAGACACAAATTAAGCATGGCATAACATCCCAGAGAAATAAAAATATATTTATATAGAATAGGATCCTCATCTCTGTACCCCACCCTGTGTGTGTGTGTGTGTGTGTGTGTGTAGGCTAGAGGACAACCTTCAGTGTCTATTCCTCAGGTGCTGTCAACCTTTTTTTTTGAGACATGGTCTCTCAATAGCTCAGGGTGTGTGTGTGTGTGTGTGTGTGTGTGTGTGTGTGTGTGTGTGTGTGTGTGTGTAGGCTAGAGGACAACCTTCAGTGGTCTCTCAATAGCCCAGGGTGTGTGTGTGTGTGTGTGTGTGTGTGTGTGTGTGTGTAGGCTAGAGGACAACCTTCAGTGGTCTCTCAATAGCCCAGGGTGTGTGTGTGTGTGTGTGTGTGTGTGTGTGTGTGTGTAGGCTAGAGAACAACCTTCAGTGTCCATTCCTCAGGTACTGTCAACCTTTTTTTTGAGACATGGTCTCTCAATAGCCCAGAGCTCACCCAGTAGGCTAGTCTGGCTGACCACTGATCTGCCCGTTTCCACCCTCCACAGCATTGGGATTATAAGCATGCCAACAAGACTAGCTTTTTGTTGTTGTTCTTTTTTTGAGACAGGCCTCCCTTTAGTCCCAGCTGGCCTGGAGCTTGCTATGTAGACCAGGCTGGCCTTGAACTCACAGAGATCTGCCTGCTTCTGCCTCCCGAGTGCTGAGATTAAGGGCGTGGGCCACTACACTTGGCTAAGACCAGCTTTTTTTTTTTGGTTTTTTCAAGACAGGGTCTCCCTGTAGCCCCAGCTGTCCTGGAACTCACTCTGTAGACCAGGCTGGCCTTGAACTCACAAAGATCCACCTGCCTCTGCCTCCCAAGTGCTAGGATTAAAGGCATGCCCCACCATGCCCAGCTAAGACCAGCTTTTTAAAAACACAGGTTCAGTAGATTAAAATCAGGTCACCATACTTACAAGGCAAGTTCTTTACTGACTGAGCTACAAGTCCTCAGCCTGGTAAGAATCAGTGTGAGAAATAACCTCAATGTCCATCAAATGTTGAACAGATAAATAAAATATTGGTACACTCAGCAATATGGACAAATCTCAAAGACAGAAGTTAAATAAAAGAAGCAGGATATACTATGTGTATTTATGCAAATTGCATGATTTAGTTTACATGAAATACTTAAAAAAAAGCAAAAGTACAGAGACAGAAAATACAAGTTGCTTATGGCAGGGAATGGGAAGAAAATGAGGAAGAAAATACTCATGTAAATGTTCTATGCTTATATCATTTAGTAAATTTCCTAAAAATTATTGAGTATACATGAAATGCTGAATTATATCATACATAAGTATACCTTAATAAGTTCTAGGACAGCTGGGGCTACAGGGAGACCCTGTCTCAAAAAGATACCCCTCCCCCCCAAATATAACACATCAGGATTTATTGATCATATCAGTCACTGGGCACCAAGAGAACTCTACCACATGCAGTCCATGTTTTATTTTCCTTATCTGTAATACATGCCAGTGAGCTAATCGAATCCAGGGTCTGAAGTTTAGCATGTAAGGACTCAGCTTTTTCTGAAATTATATGCTTCAAATAAGATGGGAGGAGGATAATTTCTGGAATATAACTGAGGATAGAGGCAATTCGCCGCTCCTGCATGGCCAGGGTTCACCAGTTAACATCACTGTCTTGGACTCACACCATAACAGGCCTAGTGCTAGCAACTCTGAGAGGAAGCAGGGAAACAATGGCTCCATTCTCACAAACAATCCTAGACTATAAAGAGAGAAAAAAATATTTCGAGGGAGGGGATTTTGTTCTTTGTTGGTAGAAAGAATAATGTATGGCAAAACAAAATTACAAAATATTTTAAAGTTAACAATCTGGATATTTGAGTTCTTCCATTATAAAAATACTGGTTGCTGAGCATTTTAGAAAACAAAATGTATAGCCAAAAGAACATTAATACTACCATCAGAACAGCTGTGTGCTGATCATTCACAGGTCTCTGGTTGAGCCTTTCCTTAAGCTAGTTTTGTTTTTTGTTTTTTTTTTTTTTTTTAGTCTTTTCGAGACAGGGTCTCCTTGTAGCCCCAGCTGTCCTGGAACTCGCTCTGTAGACCAGGCTGGCCTTGAACTCACAAAGATCCGCCTGCCTCTGCCTCCCAAGTGCTAGGATTAAAGGCATGCGCCACCACGCCCGGCTACTAGTTTTGTTTTAATGAAAGCAGGATTAGCTCAACACCTCTGTGTTGAAGAAAATCATGCTGTTTCAGATAAGATGAATGAGCAGGTCAGTCTTTTGACTACAAAGAGTAAAAGGAAATTCTCATTTATAAAGAAAAACCAGAAAGCCATGGCTGATTCATTTAAGGGCCCCTTATACATATATAGGACTTTTTTTTTTTTTTTTCTTTAAGAGCCGTTTTTTAAATGAAAACACAGGGTAGAAACTACAATGTAAAACCTCTCCTCATCAACTTACTACATATATATGACTTTTATCCCATGACCAGGTCCCACCCTTCAATGACATGCAAGCCCACACATCCCATCCCTCCACCCTGGCCCACACCCCCATATACCTCAGCTATGGTCATTCTCAGAGCACTGACAGGGGAGAGCTCAATATCCACCAGTTGGGCGGCTTTTAAACTCTGCCCAGTAAAGATTGCGCAAGGACAGAAAACAGCAGAGAGTTAGAATTTTAAGGCAAACAGGGACACAACAGCTAAGAACGTTTAGCAAAGTGTCTAGAAACAAAGGGAGGACTTGGGGCTGTAGCTGGCCTTTGGAAAAGTGAGATAAGAGTCACTATTTTGATTTTTCTGTGGCAATTACAATTTCAAATTAGTTATGATTATAAGTTTATCAAATTTGATAAACTTATCTATGCCCTGTACCTTCTTTTTCTTTTTGGTTTGTTCTGAGGCAGGAAGTTAGTTTGTAGGCCAGGCTGGCCTTGAAGTCAAGGCAATTCTCCTGCCTCAGCTTCCCAGTGCTGGGATTATAGGACTGAGCCCCCACACCCAGCTTCATGTCCTATATCTTATCATGTTCTACTTGTTCATCTCAGGCTTCAAAGAGTCAAATTATAGAACAATGTCATTGAGCCACTAAGCAAAAATTGTTTTTAAAGAGGGGGTGGACTCAGGAGGCAGCTCAGCAATAGAGTGCTTGCCTAGCACACATAGGCCCTGAGTTCTATCACCAACACTGCAAAAAATAAAACAAAATAAATAAATGTTAAAAAGAGAGGCATTTAAATAAAAGGGCAAAGATCGTATACCAGAGTGATTTAGAATATAAGAAAAGATCTGGGTGGGATAGCATACATCTGTAATCTCTTGGGAGAAAAGAGGCAAGAGTATCTCTGTGAGTTTGAGGCCAGCCAGGGCTACAAAGTTGAGACTTTATCTAAAAAATAGAAAGAATGAAAAAGAAAAGTCAAATAAATATTTCTATTGAAGTAATTAATACCATTAAACCTTGGAACTATATTATAAACTCCCCTGGTAATGACTCTAAATTTCTCAAAAGACACGAAGGTACTCTGCCTTCTGCTATAGCTTGCCTGCATTAGGAGAGTGTGCTACAAATGCCCACATGTGTCTTCTCCTTTTGTACTATTACATTTCACATTTATTTCTGTTATGAAATCAAGATTTTGGCTCTTTTCAAACATCAAATAACTGAAAATACTTCTCATACACTCAGAAAAACTCCCTCATTGGGGCTTACATTAATACTTTTTTTCCAGGAAACCACACATTAATACTTTTAACAATCTAAAATATGAAGGGAATTGTCAAAAGCCTGTAATTTGTATAAAGCCAATCAAAACATTTTACTCACATATTTACCATTCCATTTATTAATCTTATTCTGGTTAAAATTTAACCACTGGTTGGTTTGAAGGGGTATAATAGGAAGGATTTCATGTATAGGAAGCATAATTTACATTTGAAAAAATTTATTGAATACTTTTTCTTTTCTTGGTTGTTTTTAGATTTTCAGTAACTTGTCCTCTAGTTGAAATATCTATTGGAAAGTCACTAGCATAAAGACGCTGGATGTTAGCCACATTTAAGAAAGAAGGACTGATCGCTTCTCGGCCTTTTGGCTAAGATCAAGTGTAGTATCTGTTCTTATCAGTTTAATATCTGATACGTCCTCTATCCAAGGTCAAAGAAAAAAAAAAAAAAGAAAGAAGGACTGGGGCTGGAGAGATGGCTCAGCAGTTAAGAGCACTGGCTGCTCTTGCAGAGGACCTGGTTTCGATTCACAGCACCCACACGGCAGCTAACAACCCTCTGTAGCTCCAGTTCCAGGGAATCTAATACCCTCTTCTGATTCCATGGGTATTGTAGGACATGGGTGCACCTACCCACAAACACATAAAAAAATAAAATACTAAAAAAAAAGAAAGAACTGTCATGGTTTCTCTGCATCTTCACGGAAAATTGAGACATACTCAGCTTCTGCTGCTTATTCCAAGGATGACATTTAAGTACAAACAATAAATGAAATGAGGACATGGAATTCCCTTACAGTATCACTGTCACAAGGCTGGAACTGGAAGGGCTGAGGCTTGTGAAACACAGCATTCTCTTGTAAAAACAGCTGAAGGTTATAGTCCCGTACCACCTAAAGACAAAACAAGAATCTGTTAGTCTTAAATAAGGCTAAAATGTCCAGTTATTATATTCTAAAGTTTAGTCTAAAGCTTAAGGGTCAGGCAGATAGTGAAGCAGGTTAAAAAATAATCCTTGTTAGCCAGGCATGGTGGTGCACGCCTTTAATCCTAGCACTTGGGAGGCAGAAGCAGGTGGATCTTTGTGAGTTCAAGGGCAGCCTGGTCTACAGAGCGAGTTCCAGGCCAGCTGGGGCTACAGGGAGACCCTGTCTCGAAAAAACCAAAAAAAGAAAAAAAAAAAATCCTTGTTGTACAAACCTGGTAACCCTGTTCAATCACCTGATCCACATAAAGGTGGAAAGAGTACCCACCCCATAAAGTTGTCCCCAACCTCCACACATGCACTGAAGCATGTGTTGTTCCCCATCTCTCTCTCTCATACACACAAATAAACAAAATGTTAAAAATGTTTAAAGTTTAAGATTTATTCAGCTATTATTTTAGCAAATGAGAAATCTTCAATACTATGTGGTCAAAAGAAATTAAAATATTACACATCTTATTTTTCATTTTAGATGTTACTTATGTGTCCTACTTTCTCAAAACTCTCAAGTACTAATTTAGACACTATCCCAGATTAGAAGATTAGACAACAAGCAAGATTTTAAGATGACAAAGACAGTTACTTCACAAGAGCTGTGTGTGTGTGTGTGTGTGTTTTATTTATTTTTTTTTTATGTGTATGAGTGTACTGTCTGCATGCAGGTTGGTGAACCCATGTTGTGCAATGCTTTGGAGGTCAGAGGAGGGCGTTGGATTCCCCTGGAATTGGAGTTAAAGACGGTTCTTAGCCGCCATGTGGGTGCTGGGAATCAAACCCGGGTCCTCTGCAAAAGCAGTCGGTGCTCTTAACCGCATAGCCATCTCTCCAATCGTTGGTATCTTTTCAAGAAAGCTGCATTCTAAATGCATCTCAAAGCACACCAACCATTAAAACTAGGAAGAAATTTACATAGAACTCTACAAATGGAAGAAAGCAACAAAAATAAATAGCACACACAGATGGCCAACTAGAAATGAATTTACTGCATGAGATACCCTGGGAACAACTAGGAGCAAGCAACATTTAATTGAACAGAAATTAGAGTTCTGTTTGGCAACACTGCTTCCCTTAACTCTTCCTCCATTTCCTGTACACTAAAGCTCATTAGAGGGTCTAGAGGGATGGCTCAGAGATTAAGAGCACTGGCTGGTCTTCCAGAGGACAGTTGTGTGATTCCCGGGACCATGTGTAACTCCAATTCCAGGGGCTCCCCAGTGCCCTCTGTTGGCCTCCATGACACACACACAGTGCACTTACATTCATGCAGGCAAAACACTCATATATGTAAATAATTTTTTAAAAAATGTAAAAATAAGTTCATTAGAAACTATAAAAGTTCAACTTCATTCTTACACATATGGTAATCCACTTGTTCCCGTACTTTAAAAATTACTTATTATTTGATCTGGATGTGGTGGCACATGCCTTTAATCCCAGCACTCAGGAGGCAGAGCCTGGTCTATGTAGCAAGTTTCAAAAGACCAAAAAAATTAATTTTATTTCAATTTATGATATTGGCCATTGTGTCTATCCTAATGCCCATATACCAAACTGTCTTGACTGTTGTAATATTTTTTGGGGGGGGGATTTTTGAGACAGGGTCTCCCTTTAGTCCCAGCTGGCCTGGAGCTTGTTCTATAGACAAGGCTGGCCTTGAACTCACAGAGATCCACCTGCCAAATGCTGAGATTAAAGGCGTGCACCACCACACCGAACGCCCAGTATGACTGTTGTAATTTTTAAGATATTTTATTATTTCAATTTTATGTGTGTAAGGGTTTTGCTTGCAATGCTCATGGAGGCCAGAAGAGGGTGTCGGATCTCCTGGATCTGGAGTTGTTAGCCACCATAGCCACAATGTGGGTGTGGGAATTGAACCCGGGTCCTCTGGAAGAACAGCAAATGTCCTTAATTGCTGAGCCATCTATCCAGCCCAACTGTTGTAGTTTTGCAGTAAGTTTCCTAATTTGTTTTTTTTTTTTTTTTTTTGTGGTGTTTGTTTTTATTTTTTTTTATTTTTTTGTATGTGTATGATGTACGTCTGCTGGTAGTTCGTGCACACCGTGTTGTGCAATGCCGCGGAGGTCAGAAGAGGGTCTCGGATTCCACTGGAACTGGAGTTCTCCTGGAATTACAGATGGTTCTTAGCTGCCATGTGAGTGCTGGGGATCGAACCCAGGTCCTCTGCAAGAGCAGTCGGTGCTCTTAACCGCTAGGCTATCTCTCCAGTCCCAAGTTTCCTAATTTGAAAGTGTGAGTCCTACAACTTTGCTTTTTGTTTTCAGTATTATTTTAGCAATTTAAAGGCTTTTTTTTTTTTTTTTTTTGGTCTTTTCGAGACAGGGTCTCCCTGTAGCCCCAGCTGTCCTGGAACTCACTCTGTAGACCAGGCTGGCCTTGAACTCACAGAGATCCACCTGCTTCTGCCTCCCAAGTGCTAGGATTAAAGGCATGCACCATCACGCCCAGCGGCTTTTAAATCCTCTTTCTGCAATATTTTGTAGTTTTCAGTGTACAAATCCTTATAACTCTTTGGTTGAATTTATTCTTGGGTATTTTATTCTTTGGATATTACTATAGTTGGAATTGATTTAAAATTTCTTTTTACATTATTCATTAATAAGAGCATAGAAACACAAAGGGTTACTGTGTTTTGATCTTGTATCTATAACTTTGTTGAATTACTTTTTTATATGGGTTACTTTTTTAGTAGTTTTTATGAGTTTTTGTTTTGTTTTGTTTTTTGTTTTTTGGTCTTTTCGAGACAGGGTCTCCCTGTAGCCCCAGCTGTCCTGGAACTCACTCTGTAGACCAGGCTGGCCTTGAATTCACAAAGATCCACCTGCCTCTGCCTCCCAAGTGCTAGGATTAAAGGAGTGCGCCACCATGCTACAATCATGATGTTTCCAAATTCAAGTATTTAATTTGCCTGCATGTAAGTGAACACCGTTATGAATACATAACCCATGGAGGCCAGATCCTCTGGAACTGGAGGGACAGACAGTTTCTTGAGCTGCTATGTGGTGCTTGGGAGCAGAACGTTAGTCCTTTGCAAGAGAAGCCAGTGTTCTTTTTTTTTTTTTTTTTTTTAAGAGCTATTTATTTTTCTATTAAATTTTCTTCCAAAAGCATTATTTTTATCCCATATCTAAATTGTAACAAATAACATTAGAATTAGAAAAACTAGGAAAATAAATGCAATCAAACATAGAACAAGGAAAAATTAGGAATTCAGTTTATAAAGTTATTAATGTGAGGCCATAATTTGAAATGTGTGCATCTGAAACTTTATTCAATTACTTTCAGCAACTGCATCAAATGACTCTAATATCCTGATTTTTCAAGGAGGATACTTGTATTAAAAATACTTTAAAAATAGGTTTGTGTTTCATCTATAACTTTTTCCCCAAGCTCATCTTAATTCTTTTACTTGGGAAGAAAAGAGTTATTTCTGATAGCATGAAATGCAATTTTTTTTTTTTTGTCTTACTCAGCAGAGAATTTTAAGAACTATTAGTGAGACACTGATGATGGGAGACACTGTGATGGTGATAATAAAGTCAGCTTCCGGCACCCTGCTCTGCTCTAACTCTCCAAAGGAAAGCGCTCACAACGGAAATCTTTACCAGAATAATTCTTGAATATACTTCTAAGCAAAACAAGAGCTTCTGTTACCAGTCTTTAGGTTTTACTGTTCTTAATTTTATTCTGAAACTCAAATTCACCCCAAACCACAATTGCCATATTAACTTTGTCATGCACACTAGACTTCAGTTCCTCACAGTAAGAGCAGTACACAGCATGATTGGTCATGCCCATTCAGCAACAAATCTATCTCATGCTATTTGCTGATGTGAAGCTTCCGTCTTAAGTTCTGAAGACACATGGATGTCTACTGTCTCATATCCATGTTCCCAAGTGGCCAAAGGGGTTCTTCACAGCTTCGCTTTGCCCGGCTGGAGCTGAAGGCTTTGTAACTTCATCGCCAGGCCCATGTTTCCAGTGATTTTCAATTTACCTTGAAAGAAGGCCGACTGAGGATTCATTTTACCAGTCATCAGAGCCAGCAAGTCTGAGTCAGCCATGGTGATTGTGCAGTCAGCCTTCTTATCTGAGTTGGGAAGCACGGATCCTCTGCCGTTTTTCACGTCTACCACCCAGGTGGCTTCTTTACCCCCGGGGCCATCCTTCACCTTGAAGGCAAAAACACCACCGATTTTCTTCACAAACTGTTCGCCTTCCTCTTCAAGCTTCTTCTCGATCTCCTTAAAAACAAGACTGGCCTTGAACCCATCCCCTGCAGAGCTGGTGGGAGTAGCCTCGATCTGGTGTTTTCTGGCGGCCTCGGGGAAGCCCATCCTGTAGAGTGTCACGACCACTGCACCGCCAAGTCCCAGGTTGTGCTGCAGAGCCACCCTGGCCCCGGGAACCTGCCTCCTTCCCGCCAGTGTTCTTAACCCCTGAGCCATCTCACTCTCCAGCCCCATAATATGGTAATTCTTATTCTTCCTTTTCTAACCTGTTTCAGTCAAGACTTTGAGCTGACAAGAGCAGCTGTGGAAGAGGAGGCGCCCTCCTTGTTCCTGATCTTGGGAAACTTCCAGTCTTTTGTTACCAAACATGAAATCAGCTACAGGTTTTTCACAAATGCTATCATGTTCTGCAAGCTCCCTTTCATTTCTAGTTTGCTGAGTCTTCTTTTTTTTTTTTTTAATTGTAAAAGAGTAATAAAATTTGTCAATGCCTTTTCCATACCCATTGAAGTGATCTTATAATTTTCTTCTTTTCCTTATTAAATTCATATTTTGGGTTAGTTTTCAAGATATGAATGGTAACACTAGACAATTTAACTTCCAAAGAAACAAAAGGATAAAACTGTCATACCATTAACTCTTCAAAAAGCTACATTACTAATCAGTGGTGGTTTCCTCATGCGGAAAGCAAGCAAGCATACAGAAAATTACTATAAGGAACAGCAGAGCTCTCTGTGGAGTTACTATAAGAGAGAAGACATCCATGCTAACGTCTGTTTCAGTTACATATGCAAAGCATTTCATAAAATATTAAGGAGAAAAGACACTTCATAAATAATTAAAATTTAATAAAAGCTCCTAGAGCCAGCCATTTCCGAGGAATGAAAGCTATAGAGCACACCCTAACATTTATAGTATTTTGTGTCTGCATGAATTATCTTCAAAACATCTTTGGGAATAGGTTACATTTTAGGCATTTGGGGAAATTAAGATGTTTACCCCAACAAAGTAATAGTGGTATAGAATAAAATGTCTACTTTTTCAAACTTTTCATTTTGCTAGCAATCACCAGGTTCCTTTCAGCAGCATAACAATGGTAGCAGAACGAGCTCTTTGTAACATAAAAGCACATGGCATAAAACTCATCAGGTGTGCCAGGCATGGTGGTGCATGCCTTTAATCCTAGCACTTGGGAGGCAGAGGATGGCGGATCTTTGTGAGTTCAAGGCTAGTCTGGTCTACAGAGTGAGTTCCAGGACAGCTGGGGCTGCAGGGAGACCCTGTCTCAAAAAGAGGCCCCCCCAAAAAAGAAAAAAAAAAAACCTCATCAGGTGTGAGCTCTTCTACTCCCAACAATGGGACATCTCCAGACATATTATTCATATTGAAGTTTTATTCCTGCCACTTTCGGTTTTAACATGTATCTCATTTATAACTCATTGCCAGGGAGAGAGAGAGAGAGAGAGAGAGAGAGAGAGAGAGAGAGAGAGAGAGACAGACAGACATGGGGGGGTCGCACACTCACATGAGAGCCCTCAGGCTGAGTCTTTTCCTTTCCATAAAATGAGCATTATAATAACCCCACAAAACTCACCATGTAAGATGCTGCAAACGCCTAGGAAATAAAATACATGCACAATATTTGCTATTTTTTATGCCAACATGTTTTAAACTAAAAAAATAGTGTATCTAATTTAATGTGTTTTTGAAAAAGAATAAAAACAGAACAGTTTCCAGTAAAGTTACAGTCCTAGAAAAACAAATGGCCAATGGTTTCCCTCATTTGTGGATGCTAACACCAAATCCCCAGATGAAAGGCAAGCTGAACAGCATTATTATTATATTTCTGTTTATCTGAAAGCAACTATGTTGTTATAATGTAAATCTCAACAGGCTCTAGAATCCACCCACCACTTATTTTCAGACTCTGTAATTACTGTATATGGGTGGAGAGTATGTATCCATATTTTAGAGTAATATAAAATTAATGGAGGAAAATGTGAATTCCTAAACATAAAAAAAAGACTGAGAGAAAGATGCAGGAGAGTTATGGCAGAGTGCATGGTCTGGGATGGGGTGGGGGGAGGGAAAGGGGAATATGTCTAAACTGAACTGAGAAATGATGTCTGAAATACACAAAACATCAATAAAAGCATAAAAAAGAAAAAAAAAGAAAAACATCATTCCACCACATACTTCTACTGAATAAAAACTGTAAAATTCACTTCTTTTTAAAATTTTTTAACTTTTAATTATTATTATTATTATTTGTCTTTTTGAGACAGGGTCTCCCTGTAGCCCCAGCTATTCTGGAACTCACTCTGTAGACCAGGCTGGCCTTGAACTCACAAAGATCCATCTGCCTCTGCCTCCCAAGTGCTAGGATTAAAGGCGTGAGCCACCACGCCTGGCTTATTTATTATTTTTTATGTGTATGCATATCCTGTCTGCACGTAGGTTGATGCACCCGTGTCGTGCAATACCACGGAGGTCAGAAGAAGGCGTTGGATTCCCCTGGAACTGGAGTTAAAGATGGTTCTTAGCCACCATGTGGGTGCTGGGAATCAAACCTGAGTCCTCCATAAGAGCAGTCGGCACTCTTAACTGCTGAGCCATCTCTCCAGCCCCAGAATTCACTTCTAAATAGTTCATGGGTTAATGAGAAGAAATTGTAGAAAAACAAAATCCTTACATTATCACAGGTTGTAGTAAAGCAGAAAGAAAAAGCTTTTTTAGTCTTGAGTAGGTTTACTTACAAACAAGAAAAATAAGCTTTTCAAAAAATAATAAGAACAGCCAGGCATGGTGGCGCATGCCTTTAATCCTAGCACTCAGGAGGCAGAGGCAGACAGATCTTTGTGAGTTCAAGGCCAGCCTGGTCTACAGAGTGAGTTCCAGGACAGCTGGGGCTACAGGGAGACTGTCTCGAAAAGATTAAAATTAAAAACAAAAACAAAAACAAAAATGAAAGAACATAAGTCAGAAAGAAATACTTTAGCTGAAAGGAATGATTAAGGAAACAGAACACTGAAAAGGAGAACAAAGCATGGCTCTGGCAAAACTAATAACATACTGGCATGTTTCATCCAAGTAGTAAAGTACAAACACTGAAATGACAGCCAAACTTATAAAAGACTTGCACAGTAGTGAATGCCTTTTGATCCCGTCACTCCAAAGCAGAGCCAGGTGGATCTCTGTGAGATTTGAGACCAACTTGGTTTACTACATAGGAAGGTCTAGGTCAGCTGGGGCTACAGGGAGACCCTATTTCAAAAAAGCATCAAGAAAAAAAGACATGTGCCACCAGATAAGATAAATGGACAACTTAGAAAAATGTAAATTGCAAAAATAAGAAAAATAGGAAAAAGAAAACATTTCTAAAAATCTGAATTAACCACTAAACATAAAAGTTTACTAAGTAATCAGATATCAACCACTCCTTAAAGAGAAGAAAGTCAATTAATCTTTTTTTTTGAAAGTCAATAATCTTTTTTAAATTTTTTATTTTATTTTTTATGTGTATTAATATACGTCTGCACGTAGGTCTGTGCACCCGTGTCATGCAATGCCACAGAGGTCAGAAGAGGGTGTAGGATTCCCCTGGAACTAGAGTTAAAGATGGTTCTCAGCAGCCATGTGGGTGCTGGGGATAAAACTCAGGTCCTCTGCAAGAGCAGTCGGTGCTCTTAACCGCTAGGCCATCTCTCTAGCCCCAAAAAAGTCAATAATCTTTTTTTATTTTTTATTTTGTGTGTGTCTTTTTGAGACAGGGTCTCCCTGTAGCCCCAGCTGTCCTGGAACTCACTCTGTAGACCAGGCTGGCCTTGAACTCACAAAGATCCGCCTGCCTCTGCCTCCGGAGTGCTAGGATTAAAGGCATGCGCCACCACGCCCGGCCCGTCAATAATCTTTTATACACCACACCTCTCCTCACTTAAATTTAAATACAGCCAGGTGTGGTAGCACACGCCTTTAATCGTAGCACCTGTCTCAAAAATTCAAAAAAAATTAAATACATACATTAAAAATTATGTAATATATCTGCATAATCATTACAATTAACATTTTACTTCTTGTTTCAAAAACCATATCCATCCATCCATCCTGTCTATGCATCCATCTTTCTACACATCAATTTTTTATATCTTTTATTGGGTTGGGTGGATGTTAATAGACATATGGCAAAATGTAAAACATCAGGCTAGTAATGATTATATTTCCGTACCATTTAGAATTTCAATTTTTTTCTAAAAATGAAATTTGGAGCCCAGGAATACTGAAAACAAGAATATTTACGTAGGAAGTGTTTAGGATAAAGAATCTATACCCCATTTCCTGTTTTTGGACACTGTCTTGTGACCATGGATACTCTAATTCCTAACAGTTTCTAAAGATATTAGCCAATTTCCACTCTCCTTGCCAAAAAATGGACCAGAGCTGGACGGTTTAAGGTAGTAGTTTTGGGGCTAGAGAGATAACTCAGAGGTTATTGTTATTGACTGCTGTTGCAGTGGACCTGGGTTCAATTCCCAGTACCCACATGGCGGCTCTCTCCAGTTCCAGGGGATTTGGCACCCTCTTTTGGCCTCTGTGCAGACATTACACAACATGGCTATGCAGACAATACACTCATACACATAAAATAGGAACAATGTATCTTCTAAAGAAGAGTTTCACTATTGCGAAAAAATGAATAATCTATCAGGTCTGAAGAAAAGCAATCATATTTATTTTTTCTGCCTTTCAGAGTGGCATGTGAGCAAAGTTGAGAAATCAATTTTTTTTTTTTTTTTTTTGGTCTTTTTGAGACAGGGTCATCCCTTTAGTCCCAGCTGGCCTGGAGCTCCCTATGTAGACCAGGCTAGCCTTGAATTCACTCACAGAAGTCTGCCTGCCTCTGCCTCCCGAGTGCTGGGACTAAAGGCGTGCGCTACCATGCCTGGCCTGAGAAATCAATATTTTTAAATGAAAAGAATGACAACACAAAGTAAAGTTTGATTTGGAAAAAATAAACCCAAGATATTATAGAAATCAGTTTTATTTTTATCTTTATTTAGAATTTATTTTAAAACCTATTATCAAAGGCTGCATTCTACTTTGTGCTCCTTTTTTATTCTCTACATTGGTACATGACCTTGCTTTCCCAGATGACAGAGTTGATCCAATTCAAAGTTCATCAGAATCTTTGGTTGCTGACTGGTATGGACTGGTATCTGAACAAGCCTGAGCTAGCCTGTGCATCACCACCCTCTTTGTTAACCATGTAGGTAATTGGAATATTCTCCAGCTTTATTAAGAAGGAAGCTGTTTCCAGAAATTTTCCATTTTTCTTTTTCAGATTTTTTATTATTTTATTTTATGTGTATGAGTATACTGCTTACATGTGTGTAAGTGCACCCATGTTGCACAATGCCCGAGGAGGTCAGAGGAAGGAATCAGATGCCCTAGAACTGGAATTATGGGTGGATGTTACCTGCCATGTGGGTGCTAGGACTCAAACCCAGGTCTTCCACAAGAGCAGTCAGCGCTTTTAATTACTAAGCCATTTCTCCAGCCCCCAGAAATTTGACCTTCTGACACCGCTGGTAACTTCTGATGTATGTAGAAACACTTTAGTTTTTTTTTTAATTTTATTTATTTTCGTATGTGTATGAGTGTACTGTCTGCATGCAGGTTTGTGCACCCGTGTTGTGCAATGCCTCGGAGGTCAGAAGAGGGCATCGGATCCCCTGGAACTGGAGTTAAAGACGGTTTTCAGCCAACATGTAGGTGCTGGGGATCGAACCCAGGTCCTCTGCAAGAGCAGTTGGCGCTCTTAACCGCTAGGCCATCTCTCCAGCCCCAGAAACACTTTAGATTTTAAAACAGTAATACTACTCATTGCTTTAAAGACACCATACCTTGTTGGAGTTTTCTAATAAAAACTGGAACGTGTTCTGTATAGCTTGGCAAGTTTCTAGTTCAGTCCGGCTAAAGGCTATTAAATAATCCTTGAGGTGATCATACACATTTCCATCAAGAGCCTAGAACAGGAATAAAAGCCCAAAAATTATAATAAAGCTTTGTCATATTAACTCTTTTGTAAGTAAAGCAGGAAAGTTCAATTTAAAATCTATTAATAAACTAACAAAGAAAGATTGTTATATAATAGTAATGAACAATTAACAGTCACTTGGGAGATGCTGAATCTCTTTAATGAATAGCAACTAACAAAGGTAAAACCTAATATTGTTAAAGTTTTGAAGAAAATAGGACATTTTTGGGAACAAAACTATCTGGGTTCTAATCTTTGACTATTTGGTTATTAGCTTCTATAGACACTTCATGACAATGAGGTGTAGGAATTTTACAAGGAATAATAACAACAATAGTGAGCCAGGCGTGGTGGCGCACGCCTTTAATCCTAGCACTTGGGAGGTAGAGGCAGGCGGATCTTTGTGACTTCAAGGCCAGCCTGATCTACAAAGTGAGTTCCAGGACAGCTGGTGCTACAGGGAGACCCTGTCTTGAAAAGACCAAAAAAAAAAAAAAAAAAAAAAAATAGTGATGATAATTATAAAGGATTTAGGCACAGAGCCTGGAACAGATATAATAATCTCTACTTTTTCATCTATGATTTTCAGAATTATAAATTAGTATATATTTACTAAAGAGTAGTCAGAGAAAAAACACTGGAAATGTTATGAACATTATGTACCAGTTTTTGTTTGAACGTGTATAAATGACAGTTGGAAACAGTCCTGTCATACATTATCTAATACAGAGCCACCAAGAGGTCATGGGGAAAAAACCCCTTGGGTCTCAACAATCATCCCAGGAACTTCCCAGCCACACCAATCCAACAAAACAGCTGCCTTATCTTTAAAGTCCATATTTTTTTTTTCTTAGCAGCTGACAGAACTGGCATGTAGCTACCTTTGCACAATGACTACTGCTGTTGACCAATCAAAGCTCGCCAGCTCCCTCAAACATACAAAGTGCCAATGAATTTTCTTTTTTTTTTCTTTTTGGTCTTTTCGAGACAGGGTCTCCCTGTAGCCCCGGCTGTCCTGGAACTCACTCTGTAGACCAGGCTGGCCTTGAACTCACAAAGATCTGCCTCCAATGAATTTTCTCATAATGACATGAGTACATTTCTTTGTCCCAACAAAACTGCTACCCTTTCGTTTCCAGACATTCTAGAGGCATTCTAGCATGTGTACGTATATGTCCTGGATTACAATCTTATTATATTTTTATATCATTCCCAAATAAAATGTTTTGAAAATTCACCTCTACCTTTCCAGTTCTCTTGGGAACATACCTAGCGGTGAAATTGCTGGGTCATATAATTTTATGTTTTTCACAGTGGCTATACCTTATCACCAACAATATATGATTCTTATCTCTCTATATCCTTGCCAGTTCTCTCTCTCTCTCTCTCTCTCTCTCTCTCTCTCTCTCTCTCTCTCTCTCTCTCCATATCCCATGGCACATGTGGAGAGGTCAGAGGACAACTGTGGAGAGTTGGTTCTCTCCTGCTACACTGTGGGATATAGAAAATCAAGCTCAAGCTGTAAGGACAGAAGTGCCTCTTAGCCACTTGCTGGCCAGACCTTGAACTTTTGTTGCTTCTGCTTCCATCTGAGATTACACACATCTGCCACCATGCCTGATTTATGCTGTAATGGGGATCAAACCCAGGGCTTTGTGCTGGGCAAACACTCTACAGATTGAGCTACATCCCCAGCCCTGACTCGTGTGTGTGTGTGTGTGTGTGTGTGTGTGTATTTGTGTGTGTTGAGACAAGGTCTCAACTGTAGCACCAGCTGGTCTGGAACTCACTATGTAAACCGGGCTGACCTTGAACTCAGAGATCTGCCTGCTTCTGCCTTCCAAGTCCTGGGATTAAAGGTGTGCACCACAGCTCCCTGACTCATATTTTTTAATTGGGATATCTTTATTCCTTCAAGTTCTAATAATTCTTTTATTAAAACATTTATTTTTATGTGTATGAGTGTTTTGTCTGCATGTATGTGCACCACGTGCATGCCTAGTGCCCACAGAGGCCAAAAGAGGGTATTGGATCCCCTGGAATTAGAGTTACAGAGGTTGTGAGCTGGCATGTGGATGGCTGAAACCAGACCTGGGTCCTCTGCCAAGAGAAACCAGTGCTCTAAACTGCTAAGTAATCTCTCCAATCTCTGTAATATTTATTTATATATTATAGATGCTATCTTTTGCAAGATATATAATTTATAAATATTTTCTCCAATTTGCAGGCTATCTTTTCACTTTCTCAAGTATCTTTTAAAGATGCATTTTAAATTTTGATGCTCCCTAATACTGCTGTCTTTTTTTTTTTTTTTTTTTGGTCTTTTTGAGATTGGGTCTCCCTGTAGCCCCAGCTGTCCTGGAACTCACTCTGTAGTCCAGGCTGGCCTTGAACTCACAAACGTCTGCCTGCCTCTGCCTCCCAAGTGCTAGGATTAAAGGCTAACTGCTGTGTGTTGTGATTTTTTTAAAGAATAGTCTATAGAAGTTTTACAATAAATTCTTTCTGTATTTTGAGCTTGGCTACTGCATAAAGCAGCTTTAATATAAAACCGATTTTTAAAAATCCTGTCCCCAAAGGATTGGGTAATAAAGCTGCACCTTCCATGGTGCTTGTGTCACAAGATGACACCATTGAACACCATAAATTTAGGCAAGTCCCTTAAAATTTCTATGTAGTCATGAAACATTACTGTGTCTTTGGGTGGAATAAAAATTCCTACCTTAACTCATTTTTTTTTCATGAGCTTGTTTTAAAAAGTAACATATAGGGACTGGCGAAATGGTTCAGCAGTTAGGAGCACTGACTGTTCTTCCAGGTGATCCAGGTTTGGTTCCCAGCATTCATATGGTGGCTAATAGCCCCTTAACTCCAATTCCAGGGGACCCGATGTCCTCCTCTGGCCTTCACAGACATTGTACACACGAGGTGCACCTAAGCACATGCAGGCAAAACACCCATACCCATTAAATAAAAAAAAATTGTTTACTATTTTATTTACTATTTTTATTTTATGTGTATTAGTGTGTTGCCTGCATCTATGTAAGTGTACCCACGTCGTACAATGCCACAGAGGTCAGAACAGGGCATCAGATCCCCTGGAACTTGAGTTAGAGATAGTTGTTAGCTGTCACGTGGGTGCTGAGAACTGTACCTGGGTCCTGCAAGAGCAGCCAGTGTTCTTAACCGCTTAGCCATCTCTCCAGCCCTTCCCCATTTTATTTTTTTTTAAAAAAGGAACAATACACACCTTTTGTTAGGAAACTGTTTGCTTAGAAATGTTCTCATTAGCTTATCATAACTTTGTAGGAAACCATTAAAACTCTTTATTTATATGTACAACACACAATAATATAGTAATTGTGAACTAACAAAAGGAAACAAAAACCCTGAGAGCATGTATTTTAAGGTGAACCAAATGCCACAGAGTTTGAATGATCTTGCTACTGAATGTGCCTAGATGGGTATGAGTGACAAGAAGCAGAAAATAAAAATCAAAGCCTTGTTAACGAATTACCTTAGTGCTGAAGCATCAAACCCTAGTGTTTCACACATATGAAGCACATACTCTGCCACAGAGGTACATCCCTAGCCCCCAAAGTCCTTTTGCTATTTTTCATCTGGATTATTGCAGCAATCTCCTACCACCCTACATCCATCTGGTTCTCTGCCAATCCACTTTGCACTGCAGCTGCGCACATGCTTCTAAGATGCTTATTTCACTTGACTGCTCAGCACCGTCCACTGCTACCCATCATATTCAGGAGAAAGGGTTGGTTGGTTGTTTGCTTGTGTGTCTTGAACTTTACCACGGCTGCATGACACGGATTGGCTGACCTCTGAGGCCCTTTACTCATGCAATCTCCATTTCCCTTCCCTGTTGTACTTTCCTAAAGTGTGCATCATTTGGCCCCACCAGTCTTCTTTTTATTGCCCTAAGCTTTCACAATGCTCTTTCTCTGCTCTCTCTCTCCTTGTCTTACTCATTCTTATGCATCCTTAAGGGATCACTATGAACTCTGGATAACTTTTGTTATTTTACTGCATGGTATAACCTTATGCTTATGACACTTGTCTTTCCTTTGGCTATTTTAAAAATCATTTATTATGGGCTAGAGAGATAGCCTAGCGGTTAAGAGCACCGACTGCTCTTGCAGAGGACCCGGGTTCGATCCCCAGAACCCACATGGCAGCTGAGAACCGTCTATAACTCCGATTCCAGGAGAACTCCAGTTCCAGGGGAATCTGAGACTCTCTTCTGACCTCCGAGGCAATTGCATGACACGGGTGCACAAACCTACATGCAGACAGTACATTCATACACATACAAAAATAAGTAAAATTGAAATAAGAAAAATTAATAATAAATAAATAAATAAAATTTAAAAAAATTAAAAAAAAGAAAAGGAAGAGGTTGAGTTTATGGTTCCAGGGGAATTAGAGTCCATCATGGTGGGGAGGCATGGTGGCAGGGGGTGCTGGAGCTGGAGCAGAAAGCAGAGGTTCACAACAGGCATAGGAACCAGAGCACAATTGGAGATTGGCAAGGCTTTAAGAACGCTCTAAGCTTGCCCCCAGTGATGAGTTTCCTCCAGCATGGCCACGCCTTCTAAGACTTCCCAAAGCAGTGCCACCAACTGGGGACAAAATGTCTGAATATCTGGGGGCTGGAGAGATGGCCTAGCGGTTAAGAGCACCGACTGCTCTTGCAGAGGACCCGGGTTTGATTCCCAGCACCTACATGGCGGCTAAGAACTGTCTTTAACTCCAGTTCCTGGAGAATCCGACGCCCTCTTCTGACCTCCTCGGCACTGCACGACACAGGTGCACCAACCTACATGCAGACAGTACACTCATACACATAAAAAATAATAAATAAGTTTAAAAAATGTCTGAATATCTGGAGCCTATGGGGGACATTCTCATCCAAACTGCCAAATATACTGAAACTACAGCTACAGGTAGTTGTGGGAGCTGGGAATGGAACTCAGTTCTGTAAGAACAGCAAGTGCTCTTAACTGCTGAGAAATCTCTCATATATAAATTTACGTGTGTGTGTGTGTGTGTGTGTCTGTGTGTCTGTGTGTCTGTGACACACAGACACACACACACACATTTGTGCATGTGGAAGTCAGAGAACGGCTTACAAGAATGTGCTCCCTACTTGTATCTTCATATGGGTTTCAGGGATAGAACTCAGGTCACCAGGCTTGTATGAACAGTGCTTTTAATTTAAAAACCTGTTGTGCCATCTCACCAGTGCAGTTTTTTGTTGTTTTGAGACAGGGTCTCCCTGTAGCTCCAGCTGTCCTGTACCTCACTATATAGACCAGGCTGGCCTTGAACTCACAGAGATCCACCTGCCTCTGCCTCCCAAGTGCTGGGATTAAAGGTGTGTGCCATCACACCCAGCTACCACCAGTCTAGTTTTTAAACTTTAGTAGTGGGATCTTCTTATGCAGAATTCCAAGACATTATACATACATAAATACATACATACATAACTTAACATGACTTCTTCCTTCTATCATTATGAAATGGTAATTACAGTCCTACCATCCATACATAGACCAAACTGTGACTTTTTGTTACAGTTAAGAAAAACCTTTCAAAGCAAAGCTGCAAGGAAAAATAAAAGAAAAGAAAAACTTTGATTCATGTAGATTACTGATTGCAAATAATTGAATAATCTGCATTCTTTTGTTTATCTTCAACTAAATAAATCAAAATCTTTACAGTAGATAACTTATTCCAAACTGAATCAAGTACAATCCAATGCTGGATATGTTTCTTATCAATTTAAAGTAAGGCCAGGCATGGTGGCACATACTTTTAATCCTAGCACTCAGGAGGCAGAGCCAGGTGGATCTCTGTGAGTTCAAGGCCAGCCTGGCCTACAGAGCAAGCTCCAGGCCAGCTGGGACTAAAAGGGAGACCTGTATCAAAAATACCAAAACAATAAAAATAAAAAAATTAAAGTAAGAAACTATTGTTATAAAAGAATCACAACAATAAAGGTGTGACATGATCATGTGTGGTGATGGTACACATGAATTCTAATGGAAGTATGAGTTCTTCTGTCTCCTCTATTATGCAGTTTACTAGGTGAGCCATCCAAATGATATATTTTAAAACTTTTGTTTTTTCAAACTTTTGAATTTTTTTGGGGGGGACTTATGACTTTTAGATACAGTTTTTTAGGAAAATATTTCTGTAATATCTAAATTCAAAAAATAACAGGGCTTTTATCTAAAAATTAATCAGTCTTTTTTTCCAGTCAGTGACAGACTAAATGGAAATATTTCTGTGCACCTTCTTTCTGCCTTTTACTTGTTATAGCTGCCTGATGTCTAAAAGTCCATTGAGTTTGAAACCTGAATCCCTAAGGGCAAACACTCAAACCAGGAAGAAAAAAGGGGAGTATCCTAATGGCAAATTAAAAACATAGGATTCTAGGGTATTCTACTCAACATTTACACTACAGAAAAAGTATAAATTCCCTGGAACTTGCTCAAAGAGGAAAATCATGGTGTACTAGGAATTAGGAAAAAAAATGTCATTTTCTAAGCATTTGATGCAATTTCCCTTCAAGAGAGAACTTTAAACAGAGGCCTCCTTATGTAGATTCAGGAAGGCCATAGATACTGTACTCGGAGTTGTACTGAGCTCTCCTGGGCTTCCTCAACGAAGCCTAGAAAAACAAACTTCTCTGAGAGCAATGGGCATTTCTAAAATAGTCCTGGGTAAAGTCAAGGAATAAATATCAAGATGATAAATGTGAGCTGTCTTAAAATTAAATCATGAAGTCTTAGTCCTCCTTTGCTGATGCCGGAAGACACTGGCGACTGCCAGCTTGCATTTGTTTATCTTCTTCAGAAGGCCCCAAGTTGTATGAGCAAAGAAAAAGTAGCTTTAAAAAAAAAAAATCAAAGAAATCAAAGCATATCTTGGGCTACATTTGCTTAACTAAATATCTTAACTCCTGGCTGAATCTGCCAATTGATACAAAGTAAAATTAGAAACACTTCACCTGCTTTATACTGGGTTGCTTTATTTAAAAGCTCTGAATTACTTTAGGTTCTGTGAGAGAAGAAGCCAATAACACCATTTCTAGCCTTGAATTAAAAAGCCAAGCTGTCACCGGGCGTGGTGGCACACACCTTTAATCCTAGCACTTGGGAGGCAGAGGCAGGCGGATCTTTGTGAGTTCAAGGCCAGCCTGGTCGACAGAGCAAGCCAGGGCAGCGGGGGCTACAGGGGGGACCCTTGTTTCGAAAAAAAACAAAAAAAAAACAAAAAAAAAAAAGCCAAGTTGTCCATTTGAGTATCTACTAGCACACAAGAGAAGTCAGAGGCTGAGAGAGGTTTGTAAAATTACTCATAATCATATAGTTTTGAGTATATGACAATGCACCACTGTGTCACAGGCACCCGGAAAGCCTTGAACTACACACATTTGCACCTCAGTCCCAGCACTTCCTAGCAATGTCAGGTGGAAGAGACTGAACCTTCTGGACTTTCCTGACCTGATGGAGTCAAAAGAGTATGTTATTTATGAAATATGGTTATCACAATATAAACTTGAACCATTTCTACCAGAAAACCTCACTTGTTTCCCTTTTACTACAGTAAAGGGTTTTAGGGAGACTTGGTTTCGGAGCCTGACTCCATTACGTTTGTGAAGTGTAACCTCTCAGCCTATTTCCTCATCTAAAAAAAATCAAATAGTATCTTTTTCATGAAGTCTCCTAAAGAGGTAAATTTCTTTTTCTGGTTTTGTTTGGTTTGATTTTTCACTATCATGGATGGGGTCCCCAAACCCCCCCCCCCAGATTTCCTTCTGGACAAGTGGGTTATTGGTATATAGAAAAGCTACTACTGACTGAAACAGTGAACTTCTGCTCAAAACAGTCAACTTCCCCATGGAGAATATTGAGAAAGACTGAGAAAGAGATGAATAGCATGTTTGGCAGAATGCATGAGCTCTGGAGGGGTGGGGGGATGGGGGGACACGGGTCTAGATTTGATAAAAAATATATGTATAAATAAATAAAAAAATGAAAAAAATAATTATTAAAGCTGAGTAGAACAAGAAAAAAAAAGAAAAGCTACTGAGGTTTGCATGTTGATTTTACATACTTTGCTGAAAGTCATTATAAGTTTTCTAATGGCAGTTCTTAAGGGTTTTTTTATTTATTATTTTCTGCACGTAGGTTGTACTGTCTGCATGTAGGTTGGCGCACTCGTGGTGTGCAATGCCATGGAGGTCAGAAGAAGGTGTTGGATTCCCCTGGAACTTGAGTTAAAGACGGTTCTTAGCCATCATGTGGGTGCTAGGAATAGAACCCAGGTCCTCTGCAAGAGCAATCGGTGCTCTCAACTGCTCAGCCATCTCTCCAGCCCCAGTAATTTTTTTTTTTTTTTGGCTTTTTGAGACAGGGTCTCCCTGTAGCCCCAGCTGTCCTGGAACTCACTATGTAGACCAGGCTGGCCTTGAACTCACAGAGATTCCCCCTGCCTCTGCCTCCCAAGTGCTGGGATTAAAGGTGTGCGCCACCATGCCCGACCTAAATAGGTAATTTTATGTGTCATTTTAATTACCTTGTTTCTTTCACCATGTGTTTAGGAATGGTGTTTGTAATGCTTGTATGATAATTATAATTAACATCTTATTTCAAAACAATCTGGTTTGGGTTAATACAGCTTAACTTTAACAGCATACAATAACTTTGCTCCTTTATTGCTCCATCTCTCCCTTCAAATATTTTTTTTTTAAGTCTTTTTGAAGCAGGCTCTCCCTGCAGCCCCAGCTGTCCTATGCCTGCCTCTGCCTCCCAAGTGCTGGGATTAAAGGAATGCACCTCCACGTCCGGCTAGTTATTGTTTTTTGCACTGACTTCTTCCTTTCATCTTCCTTTCTTCTTCCCCTTCCCCTTCCCTCCTTCCCCCCTTCCCCCTCCCTTCACACTCACTGCTTGGCAGAGCTGGCCTGTCCCTGGCTGTCTTCTTTCTGCTTCCCATGGTCTAGGACCACAGGAACATCCCAGCATGCCTGGCTTGGCAGGGTTCTTTTACTCTCAGCTTTCCTTGTGAAGAAGAAAAAATGGTTTCTATGCCTCTATGTTTGGTACCTAGAGTGGGTGGTATTGATCATATAACTCAGTGCCTCTGGGTAGGGAAGAGACTACAGTGGGTTTGAAAATTTCTAGGTTAGTAGTTGCCAAGGTATTTATTTATTTACTTACTTACTTACATTTGGATACAGGTTTCCTGTAGCCCAGATTGGCCTGGAACTTGGTAGGATGACTTTGAACTCATCTTCCTGCCTCAACCTTCCAAGTGCTGCCTTGACATTCCATGTGCTGGGGTTGCCAGCATGACCTACCCTCCCTGTTCAAAGATCATTTAAAAATATTTTTATTATTTTTATTTTATGTGTATGAGTGTATTGCCTCCATGTATATAAGTGCATCAGTGTTGTGCAATGCTCTTGGAGGTCAAAAGAGGGTGTTGGATCCCCAGGAACTGGAGTTACAGATGGTTGTTAGCTGCCATGTGGGTGCTGTGAATCGAACCCAGGTCCTCTGCAAGAGCAGCCAGAGATCTTAACTGCTGAGCCATCTCTCCAGTCCCCTCTAAGATCATTTAAAAAATAAAATTAAAATGTTTTAATTGAATTTTTATGATTTTCATACAATATAGTTAGATGGTATTTAGATCCTCTCATCTATCCACATCTCCCCTTGACTGTCCCTCACCCAATTTCATGTACTCTCATGTATATAATATCAGCCTGTAGAGTCTTATTTGTGTCCCCAAATGTCCTTCAGTGTCGGTCTATCCACTGGGCCCACGAAGACTCCCATACCTAGAAGACAGTGTCGTTCTTCCTCCCAGCAGCCATCAGTCGCCAAAAGTTCTTTAGATTGGGTTAGGATTTGTTACACCCATCCCCAGGTTTATGCTGGGATTTTGTCTGGTTTGAGCTTGCATAGGATTTGTGTGTGCTGTCATCATTGCTGTGAGTTCATGTAACTGACTAGCTGTTTGGAAGACTGCTTGCTTGTGGTAATCCACCCCCGCGAGCTCTTAGAATCTTTCTGCAATTCCCTGAGCCTGGGGAGGCAGAGATAAGTTCCATTCTAGGACATTGGTCAATTGTGGGTTTCTGTGTTAATCACTGCTGCATTTTTATTTTTTCTGCATTTAGCATACTTCTGTGCTATTCTACATCCATTATTAGTAGGTTTTTGTTGTTGTTTTGAGATGGGGTTTCACTTTGTACCCCTGGTTGATGGCCTGGAACTTACTATGTAGACCAGTCTGGACTCATACTCATAGATAATTGCCTGCCTCTATATCCCAAGTGCAAGGATTAAATGTGCTAAAGGTATAGGCCTCTATACCTGTCCTCCCAGTATTAATTTTTTTTTTTCCTATACCACACACACATACCCCAGTAATATTTTATTTATTACTTATTTATATGTGTGCATGCATGTAAGTGCACCTGTGTTGTACATTGCTCATGGAGGTCAGAATTGGGTGTCAGATCTCTTGGAACTGGATTTATGGACAGCTGTTAGCTGCCAGATTCTGGGAGTTAAACCTGGGTCCCCTGCAACAACAGCAGTGCTCTTAACCTCTGAGCCATCCCCAGGCCTCTCCATCCTTTCTGAAAGCAAGTAAGTGGGGACAAATTATAAGCAAGCTGGCTTAGAGGCCTGCCTGGTCTACATAGTGCGTTCCAGGCCAGCTGGGTATCCTGTCTCACAAAGATATTTAAAAAGAAAGAAAGAGAAAGAGAAAGAAAGAGAGAGAAAGAAAGAAGAAAGAAAGAAAAGAAAGGAAAGGAAAGAAAGAAGAGGGGAGGGAGGGAGGAAGGGAGGAAAAAGAGAGAACTAGCTTAAATTTCATGAATTAGTTCAGTGCTGGTGGGGCCTTTCTGAAAAGTTTGATAGTATCTAGTGAAATTGCTCTTTTGATAACCTGTTCTATAGAGATAAAAATATTAACATATATGTATATATATAAACACTATATTTGGGATATTTTATGATACTGTTTCTAATGGAAAGTATTCAGAGCAGACCGTACATCAGCAATAACTATGGATATAACATTGTAATATGCCTATATTGTAGAGTATTGTGTTAAATCTATGTGTATTAGCCAGACATGGTATTTATTATGAGGTGAAGCATGGAAGATCAGGAGTTCAGGATGATCCTCAGCTACATAGTGAGTTTAAGTTAAATGCTACAGGAGACCTTGTAT
>VZQC01008082.1:2144566-2296180 GCA_009823505.1 Rhizomys pruinosus
TTTTTTTTAGTATAATATTTTTGATAAGGCTTGGACAAAAGCCCAAGCAGCCTTGCATAACACTGACTAGAAGTGAGATTTAACACCATAGGTTGAACAGGCATAGCCCATGAGAGAGAATTAAACAATTTCAGGCCTATCTTAAATGTAAACTGTTTACTATAATTTTTTTTTTTTGGTGTTTTCGAGACAGGGTCTCCCTGTAGCCCCGGCTGTCCTGGAACTCACTCTGTAGACCAGGCTGGCCTTGAACTCACAAAGATACGCCTGCCTCTGCCTCCCAAGTGCCAGGATTAAAGGCATGTGCCACCATGCCTGGCGACTACAAATTTCTTAAGACATCCAGGATCAGGAGGGAAGAGAAATTGTCTCTTTCTCCTACTTTCATTGCCCTTTTCCTAGAAAGCATCTGGTGGTGGTGCTGTATGTGGTTGGATCCTTTTCAGTACCACAGCAGCCTCTGACAGGAACCATTTTAGGCAAACACTATACCCTTATGTGAAACTATACCCTTCACGGCTGCCTTATCTAGAAATTTGTAATACTATGACAAGAAAGAGGAGCCTGTAATACACACAATGATAAAATGATTTTATCTAATGGTTCAATAAAGTATTTGACAATTTGTTCTGTGACAATAACTATGTTAAAAGATGAAGATTGGGTTTGTATGTGTGCTTTCAATACATAACCATGAGAAAGTGGCTAACCACTGGTAATAAGCATGTACTAGGAAAATTTTAATTACACAGGGGGATAGAAGAGAGGCATCTAGATAAACATGGAGGTTTAAGAATTTCCTAGCAGAAATAATGCCTGACCATGATCTGCACAGGTTGGCATCTCTAATCCAAAAACCTGAAATGTCTTCTATAGACTTGCGCCCCGCTGATGGAGCTACTTTAGGAGGTGGTATAAACTTTGGGAGTGGGGCCTAGCTGGATGTCACTGGAGACATGACTTTGAGGGTTATACCTGGTTCCTGCTCCCTTCCACTTTCTCTGCTTCATAGTCTCCATGAGGTGAATTGTTGTGCTTCACTGTGTCCTCTCCACAATGACAGACTGGTATCTCTGAAGCCATGAGCTAAAACAAATCTTTCTTCCCCTTTTAAGTTGTTCATGCCAGGCACTTTTATCATACTAATGAGAAAGTGTGACTTAACACCAAAATCTCAAACACACTGAAATCTGAAACTATTCTGTGCCATGACTCTTCAAAAATTTCTGGATTTTAAAGAATAATTTTAGTTTCTAGATTAGGGATCCTCATCTATGAAAATGTTCTAAATCTGAACCCTTCACTCCAAAATTTGAAACACAAGCATTTCAGATAAGGCAGTTTTAACTTGCATTATGCTAGGCACCATGGGAAATACAGAACATGAAATAAAATACATAAGACAATTAAAGGATAATGTAAGTGCGATACAAACTATAGAACAAACTAAAGATGAAGCAACATCTGAGTGGTAAGGGAAATAACAGATAATGTTGGCTGGTCTCTCCAGAAAGTCTCCAAGAGTAGCATGCACTGAAAAAGGAAGAAAACATACTGGGAGGACAAAGGCATCCCCAACACCCTCAATGACAGAATTTAGTCATCAGAAGTAAAATAAGAGTACAGAAGGTAGAGCCAAGGATGTAAAAACATGCTTAGATTTTCAATCCCAAGATTTGTATTAGAATTCAAGTGTTAAAGTCATTGCTGTGACTGTTAGACAAATCTATCCTCACAAGTCCAAGAAATCTGACATGGCTTGAAGATCTGAGAAAGTTTCATAGATTTAGACAAGAAGAGTCATAGGAGGGTAAACAGCAGGCTTGGAAAGACCCAAATCCAATGTCATGTATCAAGTACTCTCCACAGGTATCAAGGTATGCCCAAAGTCAGCACCATCCATCAAGGTCTTACAGTGTGTTCTCTGCTAGAGGGCAAGAAAGACAAGCAGATCGAAGCATCCTACCAGCTGGAGCACTTCAGGTATGCTGCCACAGGTACTGGGTGAGACTCCTTGTGTGTATCAGCAGAGGTTCAACTTTCATCCACATCTACCAAAACTCCGTGGGAAGGAACTTTGTCTTCAAGGTGTTTTTTTGTTGTTGTTGTTGTTGTTGTTGATTTTTGTTTTGTTTTGTTTTGACAGGGTGTCCCTAGTCACAGCCCACTTAGAAGTCACAATGAGGACCAGGATGGCCTTGAGAAGTTACTGAAGTTCAGTTGTGCACCCATTGCTGAGCTCACCTCCTTCTGGTTAAACCCAGTATAAATAGGAATGTGAGAAAGAAGTTTGTAGGGAAAGTATTAGGGGAGGACAGATGGAGTGGCAAGGTGTTAAGGCCAGGGATGAGAACAATCAGTATGTTACTATATACACATGTATGCCATTGTTGGACAAATACAATTAATAAAAACCACAATACTAAGAATTCAGAAAGAAATTCTTACATTTTTTGTCAACTGATTTCAAAAGGAGCCAAGAAAATCCAATGGGAAGACAATTTACTAAGAAATGATGCAGAGATGATGGATAATTGTACACAAAACCCAAACTAAACAAAAAAGCAAGCCCCTAAACTCCCTAAAATAAATCTCTAACTTAGGCTTCTATTTCACAACATACATAAAACTTAATTTAAAATCAATAGTAGGCCTAAATATAAGAGCCAAAACTCTAAAATTTCAGGCCAGAGAGATGGCTCAGTGGTTAAGAGCACTAGCTGCTCATGCAGAGGACCTGCACCGACATACAGGCTAAAAAGTCTGTAACTCCAGTTTCAGAGGATATAATACCCTCTTCTGACTTCCATGGGCATTGCACAACATGGCTGCAGCCTACCACATGCAGGCGATACATTCATATACATAAAATGAAAATAAATAAAATATTTTTAAAACTATAGAATTTCTAGAAGGAATATAGAAATAAAGTTTTATGATCTTGGGAATGGTAAAATTTTTCTCAGATCTGACACCCAAACCATGATCCCAATAAAGAAAAAAAAAAAAAAAAGAACAAGATTATAAATTATAAACATTCATACTTCAAAATATACCATTTAAAACTGGGTGTGTGGAGTGTACAGTGGTTATATCAGGGACCTGCCAGGACCACCTGAAGCACAGAGATACATGCACAGCTATGTTTATTGCAGCTCTGTTCACAATAGCAAAAAGCTGGAACCAACCCAAATACCTCTCAACTGACAAGTGGATAGAGAAAATGTGGTACATCTACACAACGGAGCTCTATGCAGCGGTAAAAAAAGATGACATCATGAGCTTTGCAGGTAAATGGATGGAACTAGAAGATATTATGTTAAATGAAGTAACACAGTCCCAGAAAAACAAACGATGAATGGTATCCCTCATCTGTGGACACTAGCACCAATAACCTAGTTGTAAACATTTCTTGTTGGGAGTGATGCATATTGGAAAGAACAACACCAACACCAACACCAACAACAGAGGGGACTGCATCAAAGAACTGACTGAAAGAGTGAATGGTGGGGTGGGGGGTTGGAAGGGGTCACAAGTCTGGATTCGATTTGTAACATAATTTTGTACAAAAAATATGTAAAACAATAAATAAAAAAACTGGGTGTGGTGGCACATGCCTTTAATCCCAGCAGTACTCGGGAGGCAGAGGCAGGCAGATCTCTGTGAGTTCAAGGCCAGCCTGGTCTACATAGCAAGCTCCACGCCAACTGGTACTAAAAGGAGACCCTGTCTCAAAAACAGACAAAACAAAACAACGAAAACCCCCACAAAACCAAAAGAACAAACAAACAAAAAACCTGGGTGTGCATGCTTTTAATCCTAGCACTTGGGAAGCAGAGGTGGGAAGATCTCTGTGAGACTGAGGCCAGCCTGGTCTATACATAGTAAAGTCAAGGCCAGCAGAGGCTACAAGGAGACTGTCTCAAAGCAAACAAACAAAACACACACACACAAATACACACACAAATCATTAAAAAATAAGAATTCACAGGCTAGAAGACAAATGCAGACTGTATATCTGATAAATAACTTATGTCTAGAATATATAAGCTCATAATTCAGCAAGAAATACAACCTAATTTTAAAAGAGACAAAAGATTCAAATTTCACCAAAGTAACATATGAGTGACTGCTAAGTCTCTGAAGGGAAGCTCACCACCACTAGTTACAAGAAACAGCACTAGTTACAAGAATGCACAGTTAAAAAAAAAAACAAACTGTAACAAGGGATGTAACATAGTCAGGGCAGGGCACCTCTTTCACATGCACAAGGCTCTAGGTTTTATTACAGACATTGTACAAAAATAACACAAGGGCCAGAGAGATGGCTCAGCAGTAAGATACCTGCCACCAAGCGTGATGATCAGAGTTGGATCCCCAGGTAGAAGGAGAGAGAACCAACTCTTTAAGGTTGTCTTCTAGCACCTACAGGCATGCCATGAAATGTACATGCCCATACACATACATACAATAATAAAATCAAAACAAAAAATAAAACAAGCAAAGTGAAAAAAAAAAAAATACCAAGCTGGGTGTGGTGACGCATGCCTTTAATCCTAGCACTTGGGAGGCAGAGGCAGGTGGATCTTTGTGAATTCAAGGCCAGCCTGGTCTATAGAGAGAGTTCCAGGACAGCTGGGGCTACAGGGAGACCCTGTCTCAAAAAGACCAACCCTCCCCAACCCCCCCAAATAAAACTATAATGATATACTATAGCATAAATAGCTATTTCCAAAAGGCAGAAAACAGCAAATGTTGGTAAACTGAAAAAGTATGCAGTTTCTCAAAAAGTTACATATAAATTTACCGTATGATTCACCAATTACCCTCCTACATACCCATGATACATGAAAGTCCGTAACAAAATTATTCGTAATGGCCAACCCCAGAAAAAAAATCCATTGTCTTTCAACTGAGGAAGTAGTGAACAAAGATGTGACATCCCAATGTAATTAGGGTACTATTCAGCAACAAAAGAGGATGAACTACATGCCTCGATGTTGAGAAGAATCAAAATATGGTAACTGGAAGATGCCAGACACAAGTGACTATAGTCCCTGACACTCCATTTACATAAAATGTCCAGAAAAGGCAAATCTATAGAGATGGAAGGCAGACTTGTGGTTGACTGGGACAGAAGGCAGAGGCAGGGACTGGCTGCACACAGCTATGTGGAAACATCTGGGAATGGCAAAGACTTAATAGAGCTGTGATGGTGGCATAAATATTTTATGAAAACCACTGAATTTTGTATTTACAATGGTGATTTTTTTGTGGTATCAAAATTAAGAAAACTGTTGGGCATGGTGGTACATACCTTAAATCCAAGCACTTGGGAGGCACTAGCACGTAGGTCTCTGTGAGATTGAGACCAGCCTGGTCTACATAGGGGGCTCTAGGACAGCTGGGGCCACAGGGAGACCCTGGGGCTACAGGGAGCTACAAAGAGACCCTGGCTGAAACAAATGGCCTCCCCCTAAGAAACTGACTTAAAAAATTAGAAACATAATATCAGTATTGTTTATACACAATAGCAACAAATAATCTATAATATAAAGAAAAACATTCAAAACCAAGAAGAATAACATAACAGAAAAAAGGTATTTCCTATTATAGGGATACAAATTTAAACAACAAAAGGATTTAAGAAAAACTGAGGCCCAGTAATAGTCCCCAGCTCCTCAGGATGCTAAGACAAAAGTACTACAAGGTTAAAGCCTGCCTGGACTAAGTGCAAGTTCAAGGCCAGTCTGCCAAGTACACTCTAATCTAATCTTATTTCAAGAATAATATTTCAAAATATTTCTCCAAAATAACAAAAAAAAAGAAAGTGGAGATGGAAGGCTAAGGACACTGCTCAGCAGAATGGTTACCTAGCATGAATGAGGCCCTATGTTCAATCCTTAGTTTAAGAAAAAAAGAAAGGAATGCATTTACATATATTCAGATAAAAATGATGTTCAGACATCAAAAAATACTAAGTAGCATTAAACAAATTTACATTCAATGTAATACCAACCAAAATACACACAGGATAAACAAGCTGATTTTTAAGAATGAAGGACCATTATTTACAATTTCAAAGACTGCAGTAATGTTGGCACAGGAATAAACAAGAGACTAATAAACAGAATACCAAATGATGAGACAGATCTGTACATATATGGATACTGGTTGTAACAGAGGTTAGTTCAACCTAGACTTTCAATATATGGTACTGTAACAAAGGGGAAAATGGAATTCCAACCTGAAGTCACGTATGAAAGTAAATTGTGAAAAAAAACTAAATTTATAAAATGAAATTATAGAATCATTAGAAGAAAATAAAAAACACAAGCTATCTTTAGGTAGGAACACAAAAAGTATCAACAAAAAAGAATGGTAATTTCTGAGTGTCAAAATTCAAAACTTACTTCATAGTACATACAATGTATTGACATACTGCATGATAACCCACTAACGGGTATACTTTCATTGTTATGTATTAATTTTAAATTTTAAAATCAATTAATAGCTAGGTGTGGTGGCATACGACTTTATTCCCAGCACTCAGGAGACAGAGACAGGTGGCTCTATGAGTTCACAGCCAGCCTAGCTTACTTAGCAAGTTTCAGGCCAGCTGGAGCTACGGGAAGACCCTGTCATAAAAAGAAAAAAAACCAAATAAGCAAAAAAATTTAATTAAAAAATAAATTAAAAAGCACCTAGCTGGAAAAGTTACTTGTAACATGAAAGAACAAATGGGTTAAGGACTCAGTGGTAGTGCTTGATTAGAATGAGAAAGGTCCCAAGTTAAATTTCTAGCACCAAATAATAACAATAATAAATTAAAAAGCTGGGCGTGGTGGCGCATGCCTTTAATCCTAGCACTTGGGAGGCAGAGGCAGGCGGATCTTTGTGAGTTCCAGGCCACAGGGAGACCCTGTCTGGAAAAAAAAAAAAAAAAAAAAAAAAAAAAAACCCAATAAATTAAAAGCAAAAACATCAGTATTTAGAATAAGAATCTTGCAAATAAATAAGAAAAACAGTGAATAGAAAAATAGGCAAAGAGACATGAACTGGCAGTGCATAATAGAAAAATATGACTGATAAAGATGACTCAGTGTCACTTATGACTAGGGAAATGAGAACAGAAAACACTGCTGGAATGGGTGTGTGAATTGCAGTGAAGTCAGAAGACAACACTGAGGCAGTAATTTCAGCTCTAAATATAAACCCAAATGCCTAAGAAAATGTGTACAGAAATATTATCAGCATTGTTTTAAAAGTAACATACAGCAAGGTGTATGTTGGTGCATGCTTTTATTTCCAGCACTCCAGAGAAAGAAACAGGTGGATCTCTGTGAGATTGAAGCCAGCCTGATCTACGTCGGGAGTTCCAGACCTGCTGGGGCTACAAGCTGTCTCAAACCATCTGTAACTCCAGTTCCAGAAGAATCTGATACTCTCTTACCTCCTCAGGCATTGCATGACAGGTAGATTTACACACATGTAGACAATACACTCATACACACAAAATAAAAAAATAAAATATTTAAAAATGAATTATTTTTGCATAAATTTCAAAAATCTTATAAATTTATTTAAAGATCAATTACAGAACAGGTTGATACTACTTTATAACAAGATGAAAAAGGCATTGCATATTGCTTATGAATATATGAGTTTAAATATTAAAATATCAGAAAAGAAAATACTATCTTTTTCGGGGGGGGGGTCTTTTCAGGACAGGGTCTCCCTGTAGCCCCAGCTGTCCTGGGACTCACTCTGTAGACCAGGCTGGCTTTGAATTCACAAAGAAACACCTGCCTCTGCCACCCAAGTGCTAGGATTAAAGGCATGCGCCACCATGCCCAGCTAGAAAATACTATCTTTACAACAGAGGCTGTCCTAGGGGAAGGAGGGAGGGAGGATGGGAACAAGGCAGAGGTAGAATGAGATTTCATCTGCATATTGATTTTCTTCTTCCTTTTTTAAAAAAAAAAACATTTTTTTTTATTATTATTTATTTTTGTATGTGTATGAATGTACTGTCTGCATGCAGGTCTGTGCACCGGTGTCGTGCAATGCCGCGGAGGTCAGAAGAGGGTCTCAGATTCCCCTGGAACTGGAGTTCTCCTGGAATTGGAGTTACAGACGGTTCTCAGCCGCCATGTGGGTGCTGGGGATCGAACCCGGGTCCTCTGCAAGAGCGTCGGTGCTCTTAACCGCTAGGCTATCTCTCCAGTCCCCGCCTTCTTCCTTTTAAAATTAACTTTTTATTTATGAGTGTTTTTCATGCATGTATGTAAGTGCACCACATGTGTGCAATGCTCATGGTGGAGTCCAGAAGATGGTATTAGATTCTCTGGAACTGAAGTTATAAACAATTACTAGCTACCATGTGCATGTTGAAAACTAAATCCAGGTCCTCTGCAAGAATATCAAGTGCTCTTAACCACTGACCCATCTCGCCAACTTGGTCAGTTGCAGCGGTCACCAGGGGCAGCTTGGGCAGAATGTTGGCTACCAGGGCACTTAGCCTAATTGGCAAGCGAGCCATTTCCACCTCGGTGTATGTTCGAGCAGATGGGAGTGTGGTGAAGACTATTCTCTCCCTGCTTATGTTGACCGACATGACTACCCTCTACCTGATGTGGCCCCTGTCAGGCTGCTGTCTGCCAGCCAGAAGGCCCTGAAGGAGGAGGAGAAGGCGAACTAGAGCAGCGTGACCAGGGACAAGAGTCCAGTTTAATGAGAGCCTCGCAGAGATGAATAGGAGCACCAACGAGTGGAAGACAGCTGTGGGCTTGGCTATGTTCTTCATTGGCTTCACTGCTGTCATTCTGATATGGGAGAAGTGATACATGTATGGCCCCATCCCACATACCATTGATCGAGACTGGGTGGCCATATAGACCAAGCAGATGCTCGACATGAAGGCCAACCCCATCCAAGGCTTCGCTGCCAAGTGGGACTACGAAAAGAATGAGTAGAAAAAGTGAGACCCCACTGCTCACCAGTTCCTTCCCGCACTAGACATCCTGGAAACCTCTGTGTCCAGTAGTCTGATGCGATGCTAATAAATGACCAGTTTACGTGGAAAAAAACTACACATTTAATTTCTAGCTTTTTTTTTTTGGTCTTTTTCAAGACAGGGACTTCCTGTAGCCCCAGCTGTCCTGGAACTCACTCTGTAGACCAGACTGGCCTTGAACTCACAAAGATCTGCCTGCCTCTGCCTCCCAAGTGCTAGGATTAAAGGTGCACGCCACCATGCCTGGCTTCTATTCTAATTCTTTTTAAAAATTTTTTTATTTATTATTTTTTATGTGTATGAATGTACTGTCTGCATGTAGGTTGGTGCACCTGTGTCGTGCAACGCCGCAGAGGTCAGAAGAGGGCATCGGATTCCCCTGGAACTGGAGTCAAAGACAGTTCTTAGCTGCCATGTGGGTGCTGGGAATCTAACCCAGGTCCTCTGCAAGAGCAGTCGGTGCTCTCAACCACCGAGCCATCTCTCCAGCCCCTATTCTAATTTTTTTTAAATTTTTTATTAATTTTATTTATTTCTGTATGTGTATGAATGTACTGTCTGCATGCAAGTCTGTGCACCCGTGTCGTGCAATGCCGCGGAGGTCAGAAGAGGGTTTCGGATTCCCCTGGAACTGGAGTTCTCCTGGAATTGGAGTTTCAGACAGTTCTCGGCCGCCATGTGGGTGCTGGGGATCAAACCCGGGTCCTCTGTAAGAGTGGTCGGCGCTCTTAACCGCTAGGCCATCTCTCCAGCCCCCCTATTCTAATTCTTAAGTGAAGTAACACAGTCCCAGAAAAACAAACGACGAATGGTATTCCTCATCTGTGGACGCTAGCACCAATTACCTAGTGTAAGTATTTCTTGTGCAGGACTGCTTGAGCTTTTGTCCAAGAATTTGGGAGTGATGCATATTGGAAGGAACAACAGCAGCAGCAGCAGCAGCAACAACAGAAAAGATGGCGTCAAAGAACTGACTGAAATGACGAACTTCTGCTCAAAACAGTAAACTTCTGCATCAAGAATTTTGAGAGACACTGAGAAAAAGATGAAAAACATGTTTGGCAGAATGCATGAGCTCTGGCAGGGTTGGGGGGGGTAAAGAGGGGATAAGAGGTCTAGATTTGATTTGTAATATAATCTTAAATGCACAGAGCTTCAATAAAACATTGGTTAAAAAAAAAAAAGGACAACTCTGGAGTCAGTTCTCCCTTCTTTCTACCTTTACCTGGTGCTCTAGTTTGCTGTCATATTGCTGTAACAAAACACTCTGACCAATGTCAATGTGGGGAGGAAAGGTTTTATTCCCTTACATCTCCTGAGTCACAGTTCATCACTTAGGGAGCCCAAGGTAGGAACACAGGGCAGGAACTTGGAAACAGGAGCTGAAGCACAGGCCATAGAGGAATGATGCTTACTGGCTTGCTCCCCAGGCCCACGCTCAACCTGCTTTCTTATACAGTACAGGACTACCTGCCCAGGGCTGGCACCACCCACAGTGGGCTGCCCCTCACCCCTATACTCAACTGTTGAGAAAATACTCCACAGACAAGGCCACAGCCCAGTCCAATGGAGGCAATTCCCCAACTGAGGCTCCCTCAACCCAGGTTGTATCAAGTTGTATAAAGCTATTAGCACACCTGGGTTCTGGAGAGTGAACTCAGGTAGAGATGTTTGTGTGGCAAGTGCCTTTACTGCTGAGCCATCTCACAGGCCCTGAAATCTATCTTGATTTCTTGTAGCTCCAGATGGCCTGGAACTCAACATATAGACCAGGCTAGCTTCAAGCTCAGAGAGATCCCCCTGCCTTAACCTTGTCCTACCCTGTATCTTGATTTCTTTAGCCACTTGTGGTGGCCCACATCTTTAATCCCAGGACTCAAAGCAAAGGCAGAAGGATCTCTGTGACTTTGAGGTTAGCCTAGTCTAAGTAGTGAGTTCTTGGCTAGCCAGGACTACAGAGTTGTTAATTCTAAGTGACTGACATCTGAACACTTCTTAATTTTTGTCCATGTCTAAAATATTTTCTATGCATCTTTTTTGATCTTTTTGAGACAGGGTCTCCCTGTAGCCCCAGGTGGTCTGGAACTCACTCTGTAGACCAGGCTGTCCTTGATCACAGAGATTCACTTGCCTCTGCCTCCCAAGTGCTAGGATTAAAGGCATGTGCCACTACACCCAGCTTTTCTATGCATTTTGAATGCTGAGGAATTAAATAGGGAATTTGCTTTTTTTTATTTGTTTATTTTTCTAAGGGATTCTACAATATAAGAGCACAGTTGTTTTCAGATCACATTGATGTTGCTCAGTTTGCTATACAATTAGGTAACTGGTGCTAGCATCCACAGATGAGGGATACCATTCGTCGTTTGTTTTTCTGGGACTGTGTTACTTCACTCAGCATGGTATCTTCTAGCTCCATCCATTTACCTGCAAAGTTCATGATGTCATCTTTCTTTACTGTTGCATAGAACTCCATTGTGTAGATTGTACCACATTTTCTCTATCCACTCGTCAGTTGAGGGGCACTTGGGTTTGTTCCAGCTCCTTGCTATTGTGAAGAGAGTTGCAATAAACATGGCTGTGCAAGTATCTCTGTGGTAAAATGAGTCTTGAGGGTACATGCCCAGGAGTGGTATGGCTGGGTCAGGTGGCAGCTTCATTCCAAGTCTTCCAAGGGTTCTCCACACTGCTTTCCATAGTGGCTGTACCAGTTTACATTCCCACCAGCCTCTCCAGCACTTGTTATCATTTGTTTTCTTGATCCTAGCCAGTCTTATTGGAGTAAGATTAGATATCTTAAAGTGGTTTCAATTTGCATTTCCTTAATGATGTTGAACACTTCTTAAGATGTTTCTCAGCCATCTCTAATTCCTCAAGTCTCTGTTCAGCTCTTTGCTCCATCTATTGAGTGGGTCATTTGTTTTCTTTCTTCTTTGTTTTTTTGAGTTTATATATTCTGGAAATCAATGCTTTGTCCGATGCCTCTGCGGTGAAGGTTTCCTCCCACTCTGGGTTTTCTCTTCACTTCTTTGTTTCTTTTGATGTACAGATGCTTTTGAGTTTAATGAGGTAATAGGGAATTTGCTTTCTACTAACATGCCTACTTTTGGAAAGACATATGAGGAACAGGATTTGTAAGAGCATGAACTAGGATTAGCAGCACAGAATGGTAAGAGGATGTCATAGCATGCATGAGCACAGATGGTTACAATCTTGGGAAGAATATTGTAATTATTCAATTCATGTGTAGCCTAGGAATCTTAAGTTCCCCTGCTTCTTGGTTTTCTATGGTTTCACTGATCTTTACGGGGTTTACCTTTGATTATGGGAAGGCAGTAGAGGTGAACTTCACATCACCCTGGGTTAGTGATTAATACTTCTAATGAAAAGGGAGGAAATGAAGAGTGACAGATGAGGTGAGGGGCTGGATGAGGAGGAGGCAAAGGTGTTATCTACGGAAGTGAGAATGCCAGACTTAGTGGATTTGACTCATGAACACGTCTGTTTTAAATATTTTCTATATTCAAAGTAAAATTGTATCTTGAACAAAAAACAAACACCTAAACTGACAGAGCTATAGAAGGATATATTTTAGAAAGATATACTTTAAAGACTTGCCAAAGTCACAGAACCTTAAACTTTGCTTTGTGGTTCTTTATATATTAAAAAAAGATTTTGAACCACATATTTCATGATGTCATTTGTATACAGCATAAATTATATAGCTACTGCCTATTATCACATTTTAAAATAATATTTTTAAAATGTTTTAGCTGCTTTGTTTTACACAATTTTTTGAGCATTTAAAACACAAGTACTACATTTACAGTTTTCACCCCTTCCTCTCCCCCTTCAAGCTTAGGGCTGACCACTAGAGGTCAGATAACCTGTCAGGGAGATCATCCCTGGAGAAAGCTGATTTTCCCTCTCTCAGCAGGCACTGATTGCCTGGAGCTCTTCATCTAGGGGTGGGACCTTGTGAAACTCCCCCAATCCACACTGACATGTCAACTGACATGGTCATTATTCAGGTCTTGTTTAGGCAACCACACTGTTGAGATTTCATGGATGCGACTTCCCTGTCATGTCTGGAATACATTATCTATCAGTAGATATCCTGTCCTCAGGCTCTTATCATCTTTCTACCCTCCCTCCTCTTCTTTGATGTTCCCTAAGCCTCATGTGTACAGCTTGCACTGTAGATTAACTGGAGTTGGGTACTTCATGGTCATTTATTCTCTGCATTATGACCAATTGTGGAGCTCTGTAATATTTTCCATTTGTGGCAAAAGAAGCTCCTTTGATGAGGGGTGAGAGCTATACTATTTGTGTTCATAAGCATAAGTATTTAGAATACAGTTAGAAATCACATTGCTTTAGGAAAATGGCAATAGTAGGTTTTCTTCTAGACTAACCTCTTTAGCCATGAATATTTGGCTAGGTATACAGTACCAGGTTTGAATTCTCTTATTGAGCCAGCGTTAAGTTGAATTAGACAGTTGTTGCTTACTGACAAGATAAAAGAGACACTATTGAACCATCTTGATTGGCCAATCATTGTTGTCCTTCAGGCTTTACAGCTGGGTAGGACTCCCTTAGGAGCCTGCAAACCACCTTCCTATGAGACCTGGTTCTGAGGGAGGATGCTTCCAAGTCAGTTCCAAGTGAATTCTTTGAAGCCCTATGTCTGAAGTGTGTGGTGTCCTCAGCAACAGGGTCCCACCTTCAAGTTCTGGGAAGCAATGGCAGTATTGTTGAAATATCATGGGTGCAGATTCTGTGTCATGTCTGAAAGACACTTTATCAGCAAGTGTTCTAGTCCCCTGCCTCTTAAATCTGTCCCATTTTCCATGCTGTCCATGAGCCCATACCACATTTTTTATTCAATCACTAGATGATGAAAATTTTGATTGTTTCCTGTTTTTGACTACTGTAAGTACTGCTATGAGAATTTGAGCACACTGTTTATGTTTGAACACCTGTTTCTGAATTTCTTGGCATATACCTAGGACTGGAATTGTTGGGTCCCAAAACAATTCCGTTCAGTAGTTAGTGAAATTTCTGAACTGTTTATCTGCATTAGCTGCACAAGTTTACATTCTCATCCAATAATTCCATGTCATCATCAACAGTTGTGATTTCCTCTTAAAGGATTCAGTGTATATGTCATGGTGTTTCATTCTAGTTTTGAGCTGCATTTTCCTAATGACTAATGTTGTTAAGCATCTTTTCATATTTTCTTTGGAAAAATTATTAAAACCCATTTTCTGTCTTAAAGATTGGATTTTTTTCATTATTTGGTTGTAAGGCTTTTTTTCTATATGACAGATATTAGGGGTGTAGAGGTGTGTGTGTGTGTGTGTGTGTGTGTGTGTGTGTGTGTGTGTGTATGTGTGTGTAGATGGGGGTGTGGATAGGGTCTCATGTGGCTTACTCTGGTCTCCAACTCATTATGTAGTCAAGGATGAATTTGAACCCCTGATCTTTCCAAATCCACCTCTCAAATGCTAGGATCAGAAGTATGTGCCAACACTCACAGCTTCAGATATGTGATTTTGGGGGGAATTTTTTCCATTTTGTGGTTGATTATCTTTTCATTTCTTTTATGCATAAATGTTTTCAATTTGGCAATCTTCTTGCCCCCTTTGATTGACTGTGCTTTTCATGATATTTAAGAAAGCACTGCCTAAGTCATATAGACTTACACTTTATTCCCTGAGTGTTTTATGGTTTTAGCATTGACCTTTAGCTCTTTAGTTGATTTTGAAATTTTAGACATACTAGGAGAGGTCTAAACATTCTTTCTGCATGTGGACATTCAGTTGTGACTGTATTACTTGATGAAAGAACATTCTTTCCCCCATCAAATGCTTTTGGTATTCTGTTGAAAATCAATTAACTAGTCTTCTGTATTTCTCTTTTTTTTTTTTTGCTTTTGAGCATGTGCCTTTAATGGCTGTACCAGCTTTCCGGCCCTATATTTCCCCTCCTCTTTTTTTTTTTTTTTTTTTTTTTTTTAAAACAGGGTCTCCCTGTAGCCCCAGCTGGCCCTGCACTCACAGATATCCCCCCCCACTTCTGCCTCAATTTCCCTATGTTCATGGACCAACCTTGGACTTTCTCATATAGTACTTACCTTTGCTAGAATACTTTAAAAACCTCATCCTATTACTAAGATTGGATAAATAATTCAGGTATATTTTTGTCTATTTTTTTTTTTGAGACAGGGTCTCCCTGTATCCCCAGCTGTCCTGGAACTCATTATGTAGACCAGGCTGGCCTTGAACTCACAGAGATCCGCCTGCCTCTGCCTCCCAAGTGCTGGGATTAAAGGTGTGCACCACCACACCCAGCTTTGTCTGTGTATCTTTAACAAACCTATCATTAAGTTTGGTTTGGTCTTATGTAAAAATAATTTTAAGTACCCCAACATCACATCTTTCCATAATCTATTACTTTCCCACTGATCTGAAGTCTACCTTTTCACTAATCACACAAATTTATTTGTATGTATGTATGTATGTATGTATGTATGCATGTCTTTTTAAGACAGTCTCCCCGTATTCCCAGCTGGCCTGGAACTTGATATGTAGACTAGGCTGGCCATGAACTCACAAAGATCTGCCTGCCTCTGCCTCTGCCTCCTGAGAGCTGGGATTAAAGGCATAAATTCGCCCGGCATGGTGGCGCACGCCTTTAATCCTAGCACTCGGGAGGCAGAGGCAGGAGGATCTTTGTGAGTTTAAGGCCAGCCTGGTCTACAGAGTGAGTTCCAGGACAGCTGGGGCTGCAGGGAGACTCTGTCTGGAAAAGAAAAGAAAAAAAAAAAAAAGGCATAAATTCTTAGTATCTAACTGCAATCAATCATACTTTCAGAGGAAATGAGGCAAGAGTTCAGTACAGCAGATAAAATTCCCACTTCAGTTTGATGCCTTATCAAATGGAGGAAAGAAATCCCAGTTGACAAAATGCTTAACAACCATACACTTCTTTCACTTAAAAGACAACTTTCTGGACCTACATGTTTCCTGCTCTCTTGACAGCTATACTCTAGAACACTTCTATTTGGGGCAAGAACAAAAAAAATCCCTGAGTTTCTGGTACATCTGTATGAGTTTTACCAAATGAAGACAAAGGCAGGGAGGAAGAGCACTGTTGAGTGTGTGCTGAAGACTCCTGATGAACTGCAACTGTGTTGGTCCTTCTTGCTTGCTCACATGAATCGACAACTCTACTTTAATCCCAGAGACACACATAAGCTAAGAGAAAGCTCACCTAATTTTAGCCTTCAGTAGCTTAGAGCAAAGACAATTCTACACTTTTTGTTTACTTATATTCTTCATTTTTACTTGGGTAAGAGAAATCAATTAATATATACAAGACCTTATTGATAGAGATAAGAAATGAAGGCCTACGTAGTGAGTTTCAGACCAGCTGGGGCTATAGGAAAGACGTATCTCAAAAAAGACTGGAAAAAATCCCTTCTATCACAACTCATGGACTGGGTATTGTTTAACCCTGATTCTGTAAATGAGCAAACAAGATCTCAACAATGAATAAGCATAGTAAGCAATGCTAAGTTACTTGGGAGGAAGGCTTTACTGGAAGAGTATGTTCGTTCTTTCGTTTTCTCTCTCTCTCTCTCTCTCTCTCTCTCTCTCTCTCTCTCTCTCTCTGTTCTTGTCTCCCCCCCCCCAGGCTGACTTGGAACAACCACGGTGACTCTCTTTCCTCCATTATTCCCCACCCCCAAGTGCTGGGACTGCAAGTTTGAGCTGCCACAGCAGGCTTCACCTACTTTTCTTACCATTAAGAGTTCACCTTCTCTCAGGCCTTAGATGCCCTGATGATACCACCACTCTCTCATTGGTCCTACATACATGAAATTTCAAACACTGGATTACTAAAAGTGGAAAGAATAAGAGGAACTTATGAAATTATGGCATTACAATAGAAGATGAAACCAATATGGTACCAAGTATTAAGAAAAATAATGTGTCAGAAAACTAAGATGCCTAACAGTTCTTGATAGGAAAGGTTATTTAAAAGGAAATTCTTGGGCCTGGAGGAATGGCCTAGCGGTTATCCCCAGCACCCACATGGCGGCTGAGAACCGTCTGAAACTCCAATTCCAGGAGAACTCCAGTCCTGGGGGAATCCGACACCCTCTTCTGACCTCCACGGCATTGCATGACATGGGTGCACAGACCTGCATGCAGACAGTACATTCATACACATAGAGAAAAATAAATAAAAAAAATATATATTAAAAGGAAATTCTTGCCGGGCATGGTGGCACACACCTTTTAATCCCAGCACTTGAGGCAGAGAGGCAGAGAGAGAGGCAGAGAAGCAGAAGAGAGGCAAAGAGAGAGGCAGAGAGGCAGAGGCAGAGGCAGGCAGATCTCTGAGTTCGAGGCCAGCCTGGTCTATCTACATAGTGAGTTCCAGGACAACTGAGGCTACAGGGAGACCCTGTCTCAAAAAGACCAAAAAAAAAATAAAAATTCTCTGACACATGGAGTGGAGAAGGCCTGGCAGCAAAGTGAATCCCAGATCTCAGTGTTCCCAACACTTTTCACCAATTCCATTAAAAGTTTCTGGTTTTGTTTTTTGCCCCCTCGAGGGGTGGTCAAAGAGTTTCTGTTTAAAGATCTCTAATTTCCACGCCTTTAATCCTAGCACTTGGGAGGCAGAGGCAGGCGGATCTTTGTGAGTTCAAGGCCAGCCTGGTCTACAGAGTGAGTTCCAGGACAGCTGGGGCTGCAGGGAGACCCTGTCTCGAAAAGACAAAAAAAATGTAGGGCTTAGAATGAATTGACTGATTTTTAAGATTTATTTTGTTTTTTATTTATTTGTGTCTCTGTGTGTGCATGCATGTGTGTGTGCATGCATGTGTGTGTGTGTGTGCGTGTGTGTGAGACATATATATATATATATATATATATATATATATATATATATATGCTTCGGGGACCAGAAAAGAAGAAAAGAACATCAAGTTCCCTGGAGCTGGAGTTACAGGCAGTTGTGAACTACCAAATGTGGATGCTGGGAACCGAACTCTGATCCCCACGGAGAGTGGCAAGCACGCTTGAGCATTGAGCACTGAACCCTGTACCCAGGCTCATGACTGTGTTTTTTAAAGGATCAATGCTGCTGTCTAAAAGCGGGTTAGATCTCACAGGAGTAGATTTGTTCCATGAAGACTGGATCATTATAAAGAGTGGTGCAGATCCTCCCTTGTCTGGCCATTGCTTTCTCACAAGTGCTGCCATCTGCCGTTTTGTGATGCAGCCAGCAAGCACTTGCCAGATGTTGGCATCATGTTTTTTGGGCTTTCCAACCATTACAACCATGAATAGGCCAAACTTCTGAAACATTCCTCCTTTCAGGTTTTCATCCTTACAACACAAAATAGACCAGTATAATTCAGTACATCACACATTTATAAAGAAAGTAAAAATCAGTCCCACCATTGGAAGCGTTTACAATTACAGCCCTGGCTCCTTCTTCTTCCCCACCTAGCCAACTCTTGTTTTTTGTTTTTAATTTTTATTTATTTTTGTATGTGTATGAGTGTACTGTCTGCATGTAGGTCTGTGCACCCATGTTGAGCAATGCCGCGGAGGTCAGAAGAGGGTCCCGGATTCCCCTGGAACTGGAGTTCTCCTGGAACTGGAGTTACAGACAGTTCTTAGCCGCCATGTGTGTGCTGGGGATCGAACCCAGGTCCTCTGCAAGAGCAGTCGGTGCTCTTAACCGCTAGGCTATCTTTCCAGCCCCGCCAACTCTTGTTTTTAAGTATATAAATCTCTTCCCTCCTTGATTAAGTGTATATTTGAGGTTTGGGTTTTTTTTTTTTTTTCATTCAGTGCTATTGTACATTAGAATTTTAAAATTCCCTTTCAGGTTGTTTTTTGCTAGTGTATAGAAATGCAAATAATTTTTGAATATATTATTTTGTATTCTGAAATGTTATAGGATCTGTTTGATGTTCCTTTGTCATCTGAAGAGATACTTGGCATGGTTTCAATCTTTTTAAATTTATTAATTTTTGCTCTCTAGTCTAATGTGATATATTAACATGTAATATGATGTTCCTTTGTCATCTGAAGAGATACTTGGCATGTTTTCAATCTTTTCAAATTTATTAATTTTTGCTCTCTGGTCTAATGTGATATATTAACATGTACGTAACAGGAATGTGTTAATCAGCTATAGGGAAAGTGTTCTATGTGACTATTAGTTCCATTTGTTTTTTTTAATTTTATTTATTTATTTATTTATTTATTTATTTATTTTTATGTGTGTCAATGTACTGTCTGCATGCAGGTTTGTGCACCCATGTCGTGCAATGCCACTGAGGTCAGAAGAAGGTGTCGGATTCCTCTGGATCTGGAGTTAAAGACGGTTCTCAGCCCCCGTGTGGGTGCTGGGGATCGAACCCGGGTCCTCTGCAAGAGCAGTCAGCGCTCTTAACCGCTAGACTATCTCTCCGGCCCTGTTCCATTTGTTTTTTAGTGTCCTCCAAGACGTTCATTTTGTTACTGACGTCCTTATGGGCTCTTCTGTTCATTACTGACGATGCAGTACTGAAATTGCCTAATTTTTATTATTGCTGTCTATTTCTACAATTAAAGTAATGTTTGTTTTAAAAAAAAAAAAGATCTCTAATTTCAAAATCAATTTTTTGAAATATCCAAACTTTGAAAGTTAATGCTCTCAAAACATTGGTTTTGAGCTTATCTGACACTAGGTCTTCTTGTAGAGTTATAAATGTGTTGTTTTACAACACATTTATAACTCTAATATGTCATAACGACAAAACCAGCACAGTACTGGCACAAAAACAGACACACAGAACAATGAACAGAATAGAGGATCCAGCTACAGCCACTTCCTTTGACAAAAGTATCAAAAACATACATTAGAAAAAGGTAGCCATTAAAGAAAATGGAGCTTAGAAAACTGGGTATGGACATGTAAGAGAATGAAACTAGATTTATACATGCAAAAATCAATTACAAAATGGAGCCAAGATCTGGAAGCAGCCTAGATGACTGCCAGCATAGCGATGGACACAGAATGTAGAGGACCAGTGAGACGGCTCAGCAGGAAAAGGCACTGCCTGGCATGCCAGCCTGACCCGCTGAGGTCAGTCCCTGGAACTCACACAGTGGAGGGAGAAAAAGAACTCCGGAAAGCTGTCCTCTGATCATATTCAGCTGTAAGAAGAATAAAATTATGACATTTGTAGGAAAATGGGTGGAACTAGAGACCATTATGTTAAAATAAGCCAGACTCAGAATGACAAATATTACATTTTTTTCTCAGATTGGAATCTAGAATTAAATTTATACATACACACACGATAATAGAAAGGGGACTAAGGGGGAGACAGAAGGTTCTAAAAAGAGGGGAGAGGGCAGTAGGGGAAAAATAAAGTATAATGACATAATAAATAATGATATATGTTAGAGTGATTTGGTATGCTAACTACAAATAATAAAAGATAATGCTAATATATCACCCGAATAAACTTAAGTATGAATCCAAAAGGCCATTCAACAAATACTATTTTTCATCTTTAATATTTCATTTATTTTTAAATCTCATTTATTTTTTGTGTGTATGAATGTACTGTGTAGATCGGTGCACCCATGGAGGCCAGAAGAGGACATTGGACTCCCCCAGAACTGGAGCTAAAGACGGTTCCTAGCCGCCATGTGGGTGCTGGGAATTGAACCCTGGTCTTCTGCAAGAGCAATCAGTGAGCCCAACCACTAGGCCATCTTTCCAGCCCCCATCTTTAATATTTTAACTAATACATAAAATTTATACATACTGGGGACTGGGTGTGGTGGCACATACCTTTAATCCCAGAATTCGGGAGGTAGAGGCAAGTGGACCTCTGTGAGTTCAAGGCCAGCCTGGTCTACATAGTGAGTTCCAGACCAGCTGGGGCTATAAGGAGACCCTGTCTCAAAAGACCAAAAAAAAAAGAAAAAAGAAAAAAGAAAAAAAACCCTCATATTGGCACTAGAGAGATGGCCCAGAGGTTAAGAGCACTGGCTACTCTTGCAGAGGACCTGGGTTTGATTCCCAGCACCCACATAGCAGCTAACTGTCCTTAACTTCAAGTCCAAAGGATTTGACACTACCTTCTGACCACTGCAGGCATTGCATGATATGGATGCACTTACATGTAGGCAATACACTCATACACATAAAATAAAAATGAGCTCTGGTGGGATGGGAGGCAAGGAAGGGGGAATGGGTCTAAGTTTGATTAAGAAATGTTGTATAGCCGGGCGTGGTGGTGCACCCCTTTAATCCTAGCACTTGGGAGGCAAAGGCAGGTGAATCTCTGTGAGTTCAAGGCCAGCCTGGCCTACAAAGTGAGTTTGAGGATAGCTGGGACTGCAGAGAGACCCTGTCTCAAAAAGAGCAAAAAAAAAAAAAAAAAAAAAAAAAAAAAAAGTATGAAATGCCAAAACTTCAATTAAAAAATAATACAGATTAATGGACTACTGTTTTAACGTTCTGATCCTATGACAGAGACTGCTAGTGGATCTGGCCTAGAGTCTCAACCTTTAAACAGCTGTTATTTGTTTATTACACACTGCACTTAATGAAATTTATTTACCATCTCCTTCTTTAAAGTTCACATTCTCATTACAGCAGCATCCATTTTGTAAGCCACCAAAAAGTTCTCTCTGCCTTCGAGTTGGTAGTAGAAACAGAGGATGGAACAGTATGAGTGACGGAATAATGAAGCAACACCCAGGGTTAAACTATATTTTATTTTATTATTTATATTTTTTTGTTGTTTTTGAGACAGGGTCTCGATGTATCCCCAGCTGGGCCTGGAACTCACTCTGATAGACCGGCTGGCCTCGAACTCACAGAGTATCCTCCTGCCTCTGCCTCCCAAGTTGCTAGGATCAAAGGCGTGCCCACCATCGCTCCGCCTAAAAATTTTATTTTAATAGAACCGCATGCAGAAATGGTGTTAAGAGGTTCTACTGATATGATTTCCCAAGATGTTACGAGTAGCGCTTAACCAGAAAATCTGAGTGTGAATCCGATGAGAAGTCGATAACTAGTTCCTGTCTAGCGTACGAGGCAAAGGAAGCACCACAACATCCTCTCCAGCTTTCACCGCATTCTTTCCAACTCAGACCTAACAGTGAACAATACTTATGCAGCGATTAGAGTCCGAGCCATGGAATACTGAATGCGGTACATGTAGACACTGGGAAGGCACGCACACCTGTGGTCCCATCAATCAGCCCTCTCGCATCAGTACCTAATTAGTATTCCTCCCCCGGAACACTGTGCGGGAGACTGCCATTTTCACACAAATGACAAGTATTCAAAAACACGTGGCCACTGTCCTCCTGACTCTTAGTTGTTCTACAGGTAGAACAAACTCAGGTATTTCTGGGGAGTTCTGATGTCTGTATTGAGTGCAGTTAAGTACAGGAAGTATGTATAGTTGAGAAATTAACACTTTTTGATAACTGAATCTTAAGTGACTTCAAGGCAACAATAACCCCCAGCTCTCTATTTACCTAAACCTATAAGAACAAGTTGTTAAATCCACCAAAGTAAAACACAAGCTAAAAACTTTATAACTGCTTGGTTTTTTTTTAATTTTTAATAGTTAATTTGTATGTCAAGAAAATCATAAGCAGACAAGCACACATTATGAAGTATGCAACGCAGGCTGTAAATTTTTTCAAAAGTTTGGTTTCGGTGGGGCTGGAGGGATGGCCTAGCGGTTAAGAGCGCGCCGACCGCTCTTGCAGGAGACCACCGGGTTCGATCCCCAGCACCCACATGGCGGCTGAGAACCGTCTTAACTAACCAAAAAAAAAAAAAACTCCAGTTCCAGGGGATCTGAGACCCTCTTCTGACCTCCGCGGCATTGCACGACACGGGTGCACAGACCTACATGCAAGACAATACTTTCATACACATAAAAAATAAATAAATAAAATTAAAAAAAAAAAAAAAAAGTTTGGTTCAGAGGTAATCATTACTTACTGAGATGAACAGCATGCCTCCTGTTGCTTTCTACTGCCTATTTCAACACTGTGTGTAAATGCTGTTTCTTCCTAATGAGACTCAGCTGCCTGTGGGAACCCTGACACAATGCCTGAGACTTCAGAATACCACTGACATACTCAAGATCCTCAATTTTGGGGGGCTGGAGAGATAGCCTAGCAGTTAAGAGCGCCAACTGCTCTCCCAGAGGACCCAGGTTCGATCCCCAGCACCCACATGGTGGCTGAGAACCATCTTTAGCTCCAGTTCCAGGGGAATCCGACGCCCTCTTCTGACCTCTGCAGCACTGCACTACACAGGTGCACAAACCTACATGTAGACATAAAATTCATACACATAAAAAATAAATAAAAAATTAAAGATCTTCAATTTTACTCAGAGACTTTTCCAACTGAAGGAAGTAATAAGGTCATTTACTAGATGACAGAGTTTTCAAGGTTGAGATCAGCGAACACTGGGAAGACCTCGAAGTTCCGATAAATGCCTATGACAGAGACTGCTAGTGGATCTGGCCTAGCAGTCTCACACACTCTAAACAGCTGTTATTTGTTTATTACGAATGCATTTTTTTTTTTTTTTGGGTCTTTTTGAGACAGGGTGTCTCTTTAGTCCCAGCTGGCCTGGAGCTTGCTATGTAGACCAGGCTGGCTTAGAACTCACAGAGATCCACCTGCCTCTGCCTCCCTAGTACTGGGATTAAAGGCGTGTGCCACCACGCCCAGCTACAACTGTACTTTTTATAACATTCCTGAGGTCACTATTGTTTTTCCATGAACATTAGGACATTATTAGCCTTTTCCACTCTCATTCCCTCAAGAAACATGTAGTCAAGTTTTCAGCAGATGGAACAATAAGATGGATGGAACAATGGCTCTGACAAAGAAATCAGTTCTGGACATTCGGTTGTCTTAAAACATTCTCAGTTAAGGGGCTAGAGATATGGCTCACTGGTTAAGAGCATTGGTTGCTCTTAACAAAGGACCTGGGTTCAATTCCTAGTACCCACATAGCTAATAACCATCCATAACTCCAATTCCAGGAGATCCAATGCCCTTTTCTGACCTCCATGGGCACTGCATGACATGAGTATACCTGTCTACATGCAATACATTCATACCCACACAAAAATAATAAATTTTAAAATTCTCAGGGTAAATTTATAATATAGTAATTATACCCCATATTAACAAAAGCTCCTTGGATTCCAGTAAATTTTTTTCCAGTAATTTTTAAGAGTGAAAAGAAGTTCTGAGACAAAAAAAGTTCAAGAATCACTGGTATAAGCTACTGAGTAGTCAATACACAACAGAAAATGTATAAAGTACATTTTATGAATTAAGTGATGAATATGTATTTTAACATGCTTTTTTTCAACCACTGTCAACTAAAGACAGAAATTCATGCCTGTTCTTGCCTTTGCACTGATTTTTCCTTCTATTTAAGATGACACTTCTTTTAGTGGAAAACTGCCACATCACTATTCTTCTAAGACCCAACACAATGTCATCACTACAGAAGAGGAAAAACTAGAGACAGAAAGATTAATGGCTACCAGCTGGGAGGTGGAAAAACAGATTGACTATTGAGGGGGTATAGTGTTTCTTTTGGAGATGGGAATGTTCTAGAAAGAGATAATGGTGATTGTTGTAAAAAAAATCTTGTGAAAATATCAGAAATCACCAATTTGTGCCCTTCCAAATGATAATTTTTATGGTATATGAATTATTATTATTTTTGTCTATTTGACACAGGATCTCCTTTGTAGCCACAGTTGGCTTGAACTTGCTATGGAGACCAGGCTCACTCTAACTCAAAGAGATCCACATGCCTCTGTCTCTCAAATGCTGTGATTAAACCATGTCTAGCATATATGAATTTTTTTAAAAAAGAAATAGGCAGGGAACATAGGTAGGGCCTTTTAAGTTTTCCTGGAGTTTTCTATTTTATCCTAAGAGTAATAAGAAACCACTGAAGTTTTTTTTATTAATTATTTATTTTTTATGAGTATGAATGTACTGTCTGCATGTAGGTTTGTGCAGCAGTGTGTCGTGCAATGCCACGGAGGTCAGAAGAGGGTGTCAGAGTCCCCTGGAACTGGAGTCCTCCTGGAACTGGAGTTACAGACGGTCCTCAGCCACAATGTGGGTGCCGGGGATCGAACCTGGGTCCTCTGTAAGAGCAGTCGGTGCTCTTAACCGCTAGGCCATCTCTCCAGCCCCGCCACTGAAGGTTTTAAGCAGAGTAAAAGGTAAATGTTCCAAAATTATCTATGACTTAGAACTCACTTTGTAGCACTGAAAGATCTTTTAATATGAAACTATTACTTGTAATTCTGCTTTTTAGACAATCCCTTCAGGTGGGCCTAAGCTTTTGTTCAGGGAGGGGTATGCCTTGCTAGAGGGTCATCTGCCAGATGTGCTATTTTTATCTACAGTATGCCCTTGATGTGTCATTGAAGGATAATCCATGAGAATCATCAAGGGCCAGACTGCAACACACAGGACTAGACTGTGGCTTAGGTGGTTCAGAAAGAAGCTTGGAGTGGGAACTCTTCTTGTTGTATTGCATTGATCTCTTAATTATCCCAATAAATGATAAATGACAGTTTCCATAAATGGAAGGTTATTCTGATTTCTGAAATGACAGTACTGATGCAGAAATCCCTATGAAATTGCTACTTTTCTTTACAGGATTAAAAGTTATGAACCTCTCCATGAGCATAAGACCTACTCATAGATGCTAGAATTCTTTAGACAATATCATCCTTACTCCAGAGGCCCAGCGTGTACTTACGTGGTTTTACAGTAATGTTAAAATATATTTCTACACATTAGTAAACAAAACAAAATGCAGTTATTCTTTTGTCTAAAAACTGATAGCTAAAATCAAGACCTTGTCCAAGGATTCATCTTACATAATATGGTTATTATTAAACATACATGTATATGTGTGTATATATATATATATATATATATAAATACATACATATCTATCTTTAAATAAATTTTCTCTGAAATCAAGTTAAAATAATATACCCAGGATATTAACTAGGCAGCTGGTTTTCTTAAATTCCCCAAGCCTTAGTCTCACTGTCATAGCTAAGTTAACATTAGAAATCTCTAGTTATGGTTAGGGTTAGGACATAAAATTCTTAGGTTTTAAAAATTTGACTGAATGAAATAAACCTACCCACTGGACATGCTGGGTAAAACACCTAGCCACACAAGTGAGGCCTGACCATTTCTACAGGAACAAGGCCTTTTGCTCAGAACAACCCTTGCCTGTCATCATGGACTGTTTTAAACCGTGTCACCTCAGTGAGACCTATTGTATTTTGTGACATCACTGTATCAGCCTGATAACCACAAACAGCGTCACAGAAAATGTTTTTCTTTTTCTTCTTCAAACCATTTGAAAAGGAAAAACAGTAGAGGGAGACAGCCTGATAAGCCAAGAAAGCTGGCTCACACCAGAAATGGCTAAGAATGCTGAAGATTTTGGGCAGCAGAGATGGCTTAGTGGTTAGGAGTGCTGGCTACAATTGCAGAGGACTTGGGTTCAATTTCCAGCATCCACAAGGTGGCTAACAACTATCTGTAACTCCAGTTCCAGGGGATCTAACACTCTTCTGACCTCTACAGGCATTGGATGACAAGAGGGAACTTACATACATGCAGGCAATACACTAATATACATAAAATAAAAAAATAACACATAAAATAAAGGAATGCTTAAGATTTGGTCTGTTGTTCCATTTCCTTTTTTGGGGTTGTTTTTTTTTTCGAGACAGGGTCTCCCTGTAGTCCCAGCTGTCCTGGAACTCACTCTGTAGACCAGGCTGGCCTTGAACTCACAAAGATCCGCCTGCCTCTGCCTCCCAAGTGCTAGGATTAAAGGCGTGCACCACCACGCCCGGCTTCCATTTCCTTTTTTAACCTCAAATGTTATCACTGTCCAGTGCCTCAAGTTTTCAACTAACAATAAATGTTACAGAATCTAGAAATATTGCAGAAAACCTGATAGTCTACAATGCAGTAAGTAAAAATAATTTTGACTTTTTTTTTTTTTTTTTTGGTCTTTTCAAGACAGGTTCTCCCTGTAGCCCCAGCTGTCCTGGAACTCACTCTGTAGACCAGTTTGGCCTTGAACTCACAAAGATCCACCTGCCTCTGCCTCCTGAGTGCTAGGATTAAAGGCATGCGCCACCACGCCCAGCAATTTTGACATGTTTAAAAGATGAAAATGGCCATGTAAGCAAAAAGCATCCACAATAACCAAACGTAATGGAAAAATAAGCTTCATAGAAAACTGCATTAAAATTATGGTAACGAATAGCCAAACATCATATTCTAACCTGCTTATTTAAAAATATACTTTAGTGGTATCTTAGAATTTATTCCTTAAGGTCAAATTACTTTTCAACTTAATTCTGTGTTTGTGTGTGCGCACATGCATGGTATGTGTGGATGTGTTCACCCATGCGTGTATGGGTGGAGGCCCCAGGTTGATGCTGGATGTCTTCCTCTATTACTCTCCACCATATTTTTGGGGACAGGGTCTCTTACTGAACCTGGCACTCATCATTTTGGCCAGAGTGGTTGGCCTGTGAGTCCCCAGGATCCTCCTGTCTTTGCTGCCCAGCACTGGGTAACACAGGAATGGGCCGCCAAGCCCAGTTTTTACAGAGGCTGGTGATCCAAATATAATTCCTATGCTTAAACATCAACTACTCTACCCAATAGAGCCATCCCCTCAGCCCCTCTACTTCATTTAAAAACTATTGTCAGCGAGTACTCTCATCTCCCCTCAAGACCAAGGTTTCCTTGGTATATTACTTTCACTCCCCTGTTCATGAGAGCAAACCCTGTGAGGTTCCATCATTGGCAATCAGCTTCCCAACATCCTACTCACCATACAAAGCCAGGCAGAGGCCAATTTCTCAATGGAGACAAGTTCTCCATGAAGAAAGGCCACTATAACCTCTGCCTCCTCATTCATTCAACACCAGTCTGGGGTGCTAGGTGTACAATAAGGGATGAAACAAAATAATTGGCTTAAAGGGAAACAAAATAATTGACTTATAGGAAGCTTACATTCTTTTTTTTGCGGGGGGGGGGGGCTAAGTAGATGACCTGGAACTTGTTGTTGTTGTTGTATCTTGGTTCTATACTCCTATCTTAGCCTCCCTAAGTGCAAGGATTACAGACATGTGCCACAATGCTCAGCTAAAAGGCTTATATTCTAATAACAGCAGATGGCTGATAGTTATTTTTAGCATTTTCATTCATAGAAATGCATGCTTGGTAATGAACTACTTGTGTTCAAAGGAGGTTGCTATGAGGATTAAATAAGAAAATATAAAACCTGTATAAAATAAAAACTCAATTATGGCTGCTTACCATTACACACTTTTAGACTGTAACTGTTTTTTTTTTTTTTTTTTTTTTTTTATGGATGCTTTAATTTTTATGGTTCTGATGGTAGGGATTCATTAAACATACATTTCATTACTTTGTTAAAGAAGTATTTACAATTATTTGCTTGCAGAAAATAAAATTATCCAGCTTTTTGATGTCACATTTTACTCATAATTGTTTTTTATTAAATAAAAGTTTTTCCAACATGTAACTAGCAAGCTCTTCTAGGTCTCTGAAACTCTTTTTGGGGTCCATTAGATCAAAACTATTTTAAAACTGATACCAAGACTTTATTTCCTTTTTCCACTGTAATGACACTGACATCAGTGGTACAAAAGCGATCATACCAGGTGTGATGATGCTCGTCTGTTAGTCCCAGCATTCAGGAGGCAGAGGCAGGTGGATCTCTGTGAGTTCAAAGCCAGCCTGGTCTACACAGTGAGTTTCAGGCCAGCTCGGATTACAGGGAAACCCAGTCTTAAAAAAAAGACACCTCTACCCCCCAAAAAAGGGCAATGGTAAATTGCTGCCATGAATCTAAGCAGTGGCACCAAACTGAAATATCAGTCATGATAGTCATCACTGCCAAGCACTTATAGGGAAGGGGTCAAGGAAGGAGGGAGAGGGGAAAGACAAAGACAAAATAATAGGTGTTAGCAAAGATCAGAAAAACGGGTATCTTTGTATATTGCTGGAAATAATAGGTGTTAGCAAAGATCAGAAAAACGGGTATCTTTGTATACTGCTGGAAATGTAAAATGGTACAGAACTGATCTAGCAATTTCACTTTTGGGTATATGTCCCAAACAACTGAAAATAGGAACTCAAAATATGTGTATATCCATGCTAATAACAGTATTATTCCTAAGAGCAAAAAAGTAGGAGAAAATATAAATTTCCATTCAGCAGTGGATAAAGAGATGAAACAAAATATAAATACACCAGAATATTATTTAGATAAAAAAATGAAATTATGAGACATACTAAGGTATGAGTGAACCTCTATCTCTTCTTTTTGAGGCAGTGGGAGGCAGTCCTACTCTTTTTCTCTTCCTTCTCGTCTTCATCTCCCCGCCCCCATCCCCCACACCCAGGGCCTCAAGTGGGGTAGGCAAGAACTTTACTAGTGAGCACCACTCCTAGGCCCAATATATAAAGCTTGAAGATACTGTGCTAAATGAAATAGGTCTGACACAAAAGAACACGTATCATGTAATTCCACTTACATGATGTACCCAGAGTAGCCAAATTCATCTGGACAAAATAGAATGATAACGGCCAGATGATGTAGAAATGGGGAGTGGGGAGTTATTGTTCAAAAGCTAGAGTTTAAGTTATAGAAAATGAAAATTTTCTGGAGTGGGATGGTTCTAACAGTTATATAACAACAGGATGCTCTTTTTTTTTTTGGTCTTTTTGAGACAGGGTCTCCCTGTAGCCCCAGCTGTCCTGGAACTCACTCTGTAGACCAGGCTGGCCTTGAACTCACAGAGATCCGCTTGCCTCTGCCTCCCAAGTGCTAGGATTAAAGGCATGCGCCACCACGTCTGGCAACAACAGGATGCTCTTAATGCCAATGAAGTGTGCATTTTACTGGCTTAAATGGAAAGTTTTATGATATATATATATATATAAATATATATATCTTACCACAATTTTTAAACTTTTTTTTTTTTTGAGACAGAGTTTCCCTGTAGTCCCAGCTGTCCTGGAACTCTCTGTGTAGACCAGGCTGGCCTTGAACTCACAGATCCATCTGCCTCTGCTTCCCAAGTGCTAGGATTAAAGGCATATACAACCACACCCAGTAACAGTTGGTATTCTTGACTTAATAAAGGATCTCGGAATTAACATGTTCACTCACTATTATATTATACACATTTTACAGAGCATGAGACAGGCGTGGTGGCACATGCCTTTAATCCCAGCACTTGGGAGGCAGAAGCAGGCAGGTCTCTGTGAGTTCAAGGCCAGCCTGGTCTACACAGTGTGCTCTAGGTCAGCTGGGGTACTAAAGAGGAAACCCCCTTGTCTCAAAAAAGATCCCCCCAAATTATATAACAACAAAAATATATAATTAATATAAAAAATTAGACTAAAAAATAATTAAAATAAATAAAATTATTATACATATACATATACATATATATCTATATATATATATATATATATATATAAATTAGGAAAAAGAACTAAACTTATCCCTTTTCAATTTGACAAGCTCATGGTCACTGAAAATTGTAAAGTGCCCACAAAATAGCTACTTAAATAAGCATGTTTAGGAAGTCTGCAGTGTCAGGCACTTCTGCAGTCAGATGTCACTTGATCCTACTGGGGGAGTTTGCACTGGGGCTTCTCCCCTGGAAACTGGCCCCTTTCACAGGTACCAGCTGGCTGCAGAAATGTTTATTCCATAGCTAAATCTAGGCGGCTGGCTGCCCCTCAGATTTAGGCCAGGGAGCTGATGGCCTTCTCTTAAGGCTTCATGTCACTTGATAACTCCACAAGTCAGGGGGCTGATGACCCCAAGACTTGAATTTCAGACTGGTAGCTAATGTGCCATTCTCCAGGCTCACCAGAGTAAGCAACCAAGTCTGATAAACTTACAATTACCCATGTGTGAAATAATGGACCGGGGATCTTGTTAGATGGTAGAGGTAATAAAGAATCTGTTTACTGTATGCAGCAAATCACCACATAGGCAGAACATCATCTCCCAGCAGCCAATCCCATACCCCCCTGCATCACAGGCTGCTGCTGCATCACCTGCTGCTCTCACCCATGGGGCGGGGTCAGATACTGGTGTGCAGGTGGTCAGTTAAGATAAAGTCAGCAAGCCGGGCGTAGTGGCGCGCACTTTTAATCCCAGCACTCAGGAGTCAGAGGCAGGTGGATCTCTCTGAGTTCAAGGCCAGCCTGGTCTACAAAGTGAGCTCCAGGCCAGCTGGGACTACCGGGAGACCCTGTCTCAAAAATAGCAAAAAAGATAACGCCAGCAGCCACATGTGGCCTGCATTCACCAACACAGGATACAAGGTCATGTGGCACACCACATTTGCTCAAAATGGCCATAGCAATATTTGTTTACATTTATACTCTTTTTTTTTAATTTTTATTATTATTATTTATTTTTGCATGTGTATGAATGTATTGTCTGCATGCAGGTCTGTGCACCCGTGTCGTGCAATGCCGCGGAGGTCAGAAGAGGGTCTCGGATTCCCCTGGAACTGGAGTTCTCCTGGAATTGGAGTTACAGACGGTTCTTAGCTGCCATGTGGGTGCTGGGGATCGAACCCGGGTCCTCTGCAAGAGCGTCGGTGCTCTTAACCGCTAGGCTATCTCTCCAGCCCACATTTATACTCTTATTATACTGCACAACCTCCAGAAGCTGAGAAAGATCCCAGTCTACAGGCAGCAAGAAAACAAAGAGTCAGATCCTACAACCATGAAGCAGTGGACTTTGTCAACATAAATGACCTTGGAGGCAGAATATTTCCTAGAATATAAACCCAGATAAAACCCAGGCCAGACAATATCTTTTTTTTTTTTTTTTTTTTTACTCTTGTGAGGTTCTAGGCTAGAATCCAGCTGAACCTATCTGGGCTTTTGACTTACAGAATTATGAGATCATAAATGTATAGCTCTGGCTTTGAACTGACAGAGATCTGCCTGCCTCTGCCTCCCAATGAGTTGGTGTGCGTGTGTGTGTGTGTGGGTGTGTGTTTTAAAACTGTTTCCAGCTAAGTGTGGTCCCAAGTTCAAATTCCAGCACCCACATCAGACAGCTCACTCTCCTGTAACTCCAGCTCTGTAGGATCTGATGCCATCTGGCCTCCACAGGCACCTGCACGCATATGCACATACCCCCGCCACCCCAGACACACATGCACACACATAATTAAAAACAAAAAACCCAACAAACCCCAATACACCATTTGTTTCTAAACTATATGTCAAGAAACCCTAGAAATTGGCATAATGCTTCAGGAACTCAGGGAAATAAACCTAAAGCTACACTGGCAGGTGTGGAGAGTAGGAGACATAAAAGAGGAAATAAGGGACTGGAGAGACGGCTCAGTGGTTAAGAGTGCCAACTGCTCTTGCAGAGGACCCGGGTTCAATTCCCAGCACCCACAAGGCAGCTAAGAACTGTCTTTAACTCCAGTTCCAGGGGAATCCGACACTGTCTTCTGACCTCTGTGGCATTGCATGACACGGGTGCACCAACCTACATGCAGACAGTACACTCATATACATAAAAAATAAATAAATTTAAAAAAGAGGAAACAAGGTCACAGATTTTAACCAAATAACTTCCTTTTTATATAAAGATCCTGTTAAAGATTCCCCCATTAAGAGTTGCTATTTAGCTCTTGAAATACTTCAAGACAATTGCTTTAGCTGTCTGATAAAAACTGGCAAGAATACTCATTATCTCTTTTTGTGTCATAGGGAACCAATCATAATATGAGAGAGAGAGAGACAGAGACAGAGAGACAGAGAGACAGAGAGACAGAGAGATTGAGATTCCATAGTCCCCAAGGGCTGCTCTTACAACCTTCCTTTTTCAAGCTCACAGTGACATGGATCATGTCCAATTCTTCTGTACATTGCCTAGTGCCCGCTTCTTAGTAAAAATTCAAAATACTTGAATTGAAAGTCATTCACAGACAATGCTAAAAGGTAAGGGAAAAGCACAAGAGAATCTAGTACTCTTGAGTAAAGCCAATATACATCAATTCTAGATATATTCAAGAATCTGTTGCATAAGTATACCATAGGTATGAGCAAGGAATAACATCATCGTTTATAAGAGCAAAATAATAAACCACCAAAGTTCTCATTAGGAAAATGGGTAGGTAACTTATAGACATAAACATAATTCAGCCAAGCAAAAGTCCATATGGCTGAATCTCAGTATAGAGTGGAAAAAAGTAAGCTGCAAATGTAAAGGTAAAATACCATCGAAGTCCACACTTTGCTGTCAGGGAAGTGGCTAAAAAGTGAAGGAGAAGGATGTGTTTTGGGAGGAGTTGCACAGGAAGTTTTCACTGTGTTCGTAGTCTTAGTTTTTAAAGCCATTAAAAATACATATTTATTATTCTTTGAGAAAATTTCTCTAATTAGAAAATTCCGGTCTTATTATTTATTTCTGGTTGTACTTTCCTTCTGGATGCTTAAGGACATACAAATAGCCCAGATTAACCAAGGTTTTGTTTTGTTGAGGTCAGTTGAGGATATGGTCCTCAGGGGGTCTCTCGGGTTTTTTTTTTGGAGGGGGAGGGTGGGAGTCCCTTGCTTCTTTCAGCTCCTCATCTACCAGTTCCATCCACATGAGGACAAAATCAGGTCTTGCTAGACCAGATTTCCTTTTCTGAAGGATGAGCAGACTTTCCTCTTTATAGACTGTACACTGGCTGAAGTCCCCTTAGTGGCTCTCCGAGACCTCCGTGAACAGGAAGAATGGTGACCCACCTCTGCAGGGCTTTTCAAGAGATGCCCCCACATATAATCCCCTAAGACTTGGTTGACCTCTGAGGGCAAGGAACAAAGTTTTCCCCCAGGTCTCTCGGCCAAATTAAATTCTATAATATGGTTTTTAAAATTCTATACCAAAGCTGGCAAAAAAAGGCCTGTGGGCCAAATCCAACTCAACATCTACTTCTGGAAATAAAATTTTCCTGGACCACCATCACATTCAGCTGTTTGTGACTTGTCAATGGCTGAATCACAACAGCAGAGAGTGACACAACAAAGAAGCCGTTCTATTATAAAGTCCCAGGAAAGATGAAGGCACAACTTACTCTCCAGTAACAATGTAACCATAGATGCGGCTGTTGGGAAGATGGTCAGCAGTGTTGATGACTGTCCTAGTTAGCTTCAGCTGTCAATCCAACCCAGCTTAGTCACCCGAGGGAGCCTCAACTGAGGAACTATCTACATTAGGTTAGCTTGTGGGCAAGGGAACCCGAGAGCCAGCCAGGAAGTAGCATGCCCCCATGGGTTCTGCTTCAAGTTCCTGCTTCACATCTTGCCTTGACTTTCCACAGTGACGGACTGTGACCTGGAAGTGTAAGCCAGATAAATCCTTTCCTCCCCAAGTTGCTTTTGGTCACAGTGTTCCTTCCATCACGTTAACAAAAAGAGACCAGAACAATGGTAGACAGCTCAAGTGGCAATGGGAAGAAAAATCAAAAACAAAACTAAGCCTTAGGCCAGTGCTGACAGAACTCTAAGATGAAGGATGTATGTGACCTCTACACCATTTAACACAGTACCCACTTGTGGTTTCTGGGCACTAGAAATGTGGCTATGATGACTGATAAGAACATTAAGATTTATTTCTAATTAATCTAAATTAGTCTCAAGTTCCTAAGGACTATTGAGATTGTAGCTTTAGCCCTTGTCACCTGAAATCTAAGATGGGGATGATCGCTGAAGGAACCATGGGGTAGAGAGGGTCCTCTAATTTGTAAAGGTTTGCCCTCCAAAAGGAAAGACACATGAGGATAATTATAAGGACAAAGGTAAGCCGGTGACACACTTGAGAATCAAACAGAGCTAACAGAACCTGGGCCAAATGATTCAGCTTCTCAAGAAAGAAGTTGTAAAGAAAGGATGTAAGGCAGAGACAGGCGGATCTTTGTAAGTTTAAGGTCAGCCTGGTCTACATAGTGAGTTCCAGGACAGCTGGAGCTACAGGGAGACCCTGACTCAAAAAAGACCAAAAAAAAAAAAAAAAGGAGGAGGAGGAGGAGGAGGAGAGGGGAGGATGTAAAGTAAAAAGAAAGGATGTAAATAAAGGCTGAGATCCAGGCTTGAGATCTAGAGGCTTTTATGAAAATTCATTAGTGAACAAATGTGATTTTCATGCTAATTCATGATGTAAACAAACATTAGTAGGTGAATCTGAAGTACAACAGCACAGAAATCAGAAGAGTCACAGCTCAGGGCTGAAGAATCGGCTCAGCAGTTAAGAGCACTGGCTGCTCTTGCAGAGGACCTGATTTTGATTCCCAGAAAACACATGGCAGCTAACAATCATTGTAACTCCAATTTGGGGGAATCTGACACCTGATTCTGATCTCCACAGACATTGTATGACAGACACAGTTACACTTACATACATGTAGGCAATATTCACATAAAATAATAAAATATAAAAAAGTGAGAGTCACAACTCAAAATCTAATATGAAAAAGAAAGGCTTTTGGGATAATTATGTGAGCCAGAAAAGGGAGTTATACAATGTTTTTCTCTTCATGTGACCAAAAAAAAAAAATGTCTGCAACAAAACGTGGTAATACAGACCTATAATCCCAGCACTTGGGAAGTGGAGGCGGGAGGATCAAGAGTTCAAGGTCAGCCTAGTCTACATAGCAAAAGTGAGGCCAGCCCAGGCTACATGAGACCTTCTCTCCAAAAAAGAAGTCTGCAAAAATATTTTCCAGATTTCTGTCATATAAAAATGTTTAGCTATTATTATTTTGCCCAATTATCAGTCATCTGCTTAACTTTTGATAAAGACAAACACTGGTTTATAATAAGTTCGTAACATGATTAAGCTTTTTTAAAAATTTATTTTATTTTATTTATTTTGGTGTGTGTATGAATGTACTGTCTGCATGCAGGTGTGTGCACCCATGTCGTGTTATGGAGGTCAGAAGAGGGTGTCAGATTCCCCTGGAACTGGAGTTCTCCTGGAATTGGTGTTTCAGAAGGTTCTCGGCCGCCATGTGGGTGCTGGGGATCGAACCCAGGCGCTCTGTAACCACTAGGCCATCTCTCCAGCCCCAACATGATTAAGCTTTTAAAACCTTCATTTCATTATTCTATTTTCTACTATGGTCTACTTCATTCTTCTTCATTCAAACCACAAGAGAATATCCCACAAGCTTCTAAAAAGGAAAAATACTACTTAGGAGACAGAAGCAGGTAGATCTCTGGGAGCTGAGGCCAGCCTGGTCTACACAGCAAATTCTAGGCCACTGGGGCTACAGGGAGACCCTTTCTCAAAACTAATAAACAAAGAAGGAAGAATACAAGTTCATATACTGCATAAGGACATTCTATAAAAACAAACATTAAAGGAGCAATGAGCTTCACTTCCCAGCCAGCTGAGTTGCTTTCTATAGATGAGATCAGTCATCTAATTTCCAGAGTCTAACAATAGTTTTTAATTTTAGCTGAAGTTAAAAAAAAAAAAAAAACACCTGCCTGATGATATGCAGATCTAAACCAATATATGTGGTATCTGGTCTAATTAGTGATGGCATAAGGAATAAAAAGTATTCCTTAGAGAGCATGTCTAAATATTTACAGTACAACACCAACATGATATTTTCCTACAGAGTAATGAGAGAATTTGTAAAGCTCAATAGATAATTTTATTTTGCAATTCTCTGAGGATTCAGGACATTGGCAGTGGCTGCTGCTTATTACACTTTTACTACCAAGGAGACTGTGGTGATCTAGAGGAGAACACAGGCTATGAAGGCACAAAGACCTTGCTTCCTGTCCTTGCTATTATACTTACTAACTAGACCTCACTGAACCCCTGATAACTGATCAGTCAAATAAGCATACTAACATCTATTAAGAAAGATACGGAAACTTGGGGCTGGAGAGATAGCCTAGCGGTTAAGAGCAACGACGCTCTTGCAGAGGACCCGGGTTCGATCCCCAGCACCCACATGGCGGCTAAGAACCGTCTGTAACTCCAATTCCAGGAGAACTCCAGTTCCAGGGGAATCCAAGACCCTCTTCTGACCTCCGCGGCATTGCACGACACGGGTGCACAGGCCTGCATGCAGACAGTACATTCATACACATACAAAAATAAATAAATAAATAAATAATAAAAAAAAATAAAAAAAAAAAAAAAAAGAAAGATACGGAAACTAAATAAAAATGTTTCTTTAAGGACCTAACACTTCTAGGCTGCTCCATTCTCACTCACAGGGGCTGAGATTCTTTACTCTTCTTCCTATCCCACCCCAAAACAAAATCAATAAAAAAATCCAACACATTAAAATATATTAGAATGTCTGTAATTTTAAAATCTAATATGTAACATGTATACAAGCTTTAGAATAGAGGGGAAAAAAGAAACACCACTCATTTGTTCCCCACAGAAGCCAAAAGAGAAAGATAATTCAGGATTATCTCTCATTTAATACAAAGTAAGTCCAAATAGTATCACATTTACAGCTTTCTACTCTTCCCTACACACTGGAGATCAAACTCAGGATGTTGTGTATGCCAAGAGTTAATGACACCATCCCTTCTGCCAGCAACCTGAAAACACTGAATCTGAGTTTTGCTATAAGTCCCTCATTTGTAAAATGGGAATGATTTTTCTTGTGAGAATTAAAACAAGACTAGGTGTTCATTTCTTTGTTCAGTATCAGTTTACAAATATTTAATACAGATTAGGAATTACACCGTTCTGGCAAGGATAACATCTCAAGTAAAACAGACTTAACTACTGGCCTTGGGGAAAGCACAGGTGAGGGGGAGACAAGGTTTCTATGACATGAACACTTGTAAAGCTGTAGATTTCTGTCAGTCTCAAAAGGAGCAAGCTAAGATTGACAGTGGGTCCTCTAAATGATCTATGGGACCACTCTAGAGGAAGCTCAAAGGTGGCAAACCCTACCGCAGGCTAAGACAAAGGCTACATAAGGAAAAGAAATTTTAAAATGAACCCTATTGTATTACTGACATAAATTTTTCTTTTTTTTTCATTTTTGAGACAGGGTCTCCCTTTAGTCCCAGCTGGCCTGGAACTTACTCTGTAGACCAGGCTGGCCTTGAACTCACAGAGATCCGCCTGCCTCTACCTCCCAAGTGCTAGGATTAAAGGCATGCGCCACCAAGCCTGGCTACCTTAAAAATTTTTATGTCAGAGATCCACCTGCCTCTGCACATCCAGCTTCTTAAAAGAACTGTCCAGGGTTGGAGAGATGGCCTAGCGTTTAAGAGCGCCGAAAGCTCTTACAGAGGACCCGGGTTCGATCCCCAGCACCCACATGGCGGCTGAGAACCGTCTGAAACTCCAATTCCAGGAGAACTCCAGTTCCAGGGGAATCTGACACCCTCTTCTGACCTCCGCGGCATTGCACGACATGGGTACACAGACTTGCACGCAGACAGTACATTCATACACATACAGAAATAAAAATTTTAAAAAATTGCTTTAAAAAAAGCAAAAACAAAAAAAAAACAAAAAAAAAAAACAAAAGAACTGTCCAAGCCAGGCATTGTGGTGCACGCCTTTAATCCTAGCACATGGGAGGCAGAGGCAGGCGGATCTTTGTGAGTTCAAGGCCAGCCTGGTCTACAGAGCGAGTTCCAGGACAGCTGGGGCTACAGGGAGACCCTGTCTCGAAAAGACAACAACAACAAAAAAATCTGTTCAAATCATTATTGCTATTAATGATAAATTCCTTAAATTCTTATTGTAAGCAATGTTCCTAATATTCATTTTCCCTGTAAATAAGGAAAGACAGAGAGATGGAGAAATTATGACTCCCTGGTTGGCAGCTGCTGGATTCTCCAAGACTTCCTACCCTGGCTGCCTTAAACAAGAAACAAAACAAAACAACCCCCCCCCCCNCATTTACATACATGGTAGGCAATATTCACATAAGAATAATAAAATATAAAAAAGTGAGAGTCACAACTCAAAATCTAATATGAAAAAGAAAGGCTTTTGGGATAATTATGTGAGCCAGAAAAGGGAGTTATACAATGTTTTTCTCTTCATGTGACAAAAAAAAAAAAATTGTCTGCAACAAAACGTGGTAATACAGACCTATAATATCCCATCACTTGGGAAGTGGAGGCCGGAGGATCCAAGATTTCAAGGTCAGCCTAGTCTACATAGCAAAAGTGAGGCCAGCCCAGGCTACATTTGAGACCTTCTCTCCAAAAAAGAAGTCTGCAAAAATATTTTCCAGATTTCTGTCATATAAAAATGTTTAGCTATTATTATTTTGCCCAATTATCAGTCATCTGCTTAACTTTTGATAAAGACAAACACTGGTTTATAATAAGTTCGTAACAGATTTAAGCTTTTTTAAAAATTTATTTATTTTATTTATTTGGTGTGTGTAGAATACTGTCTGCATGCAGGGTGGTGTGCACCCATGTCGTGTTATGGAGGTCAGAAGAGGGTGTCAGATTTCCCCTGGAACTGGAGTTCTCCTGGAATTTGGCCTGGGTTTCAGAAGGTTCTCGGCCGCCATGTGGGTGCTGCGCGGGAAATCGAACCCAGGCCGCTCTGTAACCCACCTAGGCCATCTCTCCAGCCCCACATGATTAAGCTTTTAAAACCTTCATTTCATTATTCTATTTTCTACTATGGTCTACTTCATTCTTCTTCATTCAAACCACAAGAGAATATCCCACAAGCTTCTAAAAAGGAAAAATACTACTTAGGAGACAGAAGCAGGTAGATCTCTGAGAGCTGAGGCCAGGCCTGCGTCTACACAGCAAATTCTAGGCCACTGGGGGCTACAGGGAGACCCTTTCTCAATTAACTAATAAACAAAGAAGGAAGAATACAAGTTCATATACTGCATAAGGACATTCTATAAAAACAAACATTAAAGGAGCAATGAGCTTCACTTCCCAGCCAGCTGAGTTGCTTTCTATAGATGAGATCAGTCATCTAATTTCCAGAGTCTAACAATAGTTTTTTTAATTTAGTGAAGTTAAAAAAAAAAAAAAAACCACCTGGCCTGATGATATTTGCAGATCTAAAACCAATATATTGCGTATCTTGGTCTAATTAGTGATGCATTAAGAATAAAAAGTTATTCCTTAGAGAGCATGTCTAAATATTTACAGTACAACACCAACATGATATTTTTCCATTACAGAGAATGAGAGAATTTGGAAAGCTCAATAGAATTAATTTTTATATTTTGCAAATTCTCTGAGGATTCAGGACATTGGCAGTGGCTGCTGCTTATTACACTTTTACTACCAAGGAGACTGTGGTGATCTAGAGGAGAACACAGGCTATGAAGGCACAAAGACCTTGCTTCCTGTCCTTGCTATTATACTTACTAACTAGACCTCACTGAACCCCTGATAACTGATCAGTCAAATAAGCATACTAACATCTATTAAGAAAGATACGGAAACTTGGGCTGGAGAGAAGCCTAGCGCGTAAGAGCAACGACGCTCTTGGCAGAGGACCGGTCGATCCCCGCAACCCAATGGCGGCTAAGAAAAACCGTTCTTTAACTCCAATTGCAGGAGACCTCCAGTTCCAGAGGTAATCCAAACCCTCTTCTGACCTCCGCGGCATTGCACGACACGGTCCACAGGCCTGGCATGCCAGACAGTACATTCATACACATACAAAAATAAATAAATAAATAAATAAATAAAAAAAAATTAAAAAAAAAAAAAAAAAGAAAGATACGGAAAACTAAATAAAAATGTTTTTTAAGGACCAACAATCTAAGGCTGCTCCCATTTCTCATCACAGGGGCTGAGATTTCTTTCTCTTCTTCCTATCCCACCCCAAAACAAAATCAATAAAAAAATCCAACACATTAAAATATATTAGAATGTCTGTAATTTTAAAATCTAATATGTAACATGTATACAAGCTTTAGAATAGAGGGGAAAAAAGACCACACCACTCATTTGTTCCCCACAGAAGCCAAAAGAGAAAGATAATTCAGGATTATCTCTCATTTAATACAAAGTAAGTCCAAATAGTATCACATTTACAGCTTTCTACTCTTCCCTACACACTGGAGATCAAACTCAGGATGTTGTGTATGCCAAGAGTTAATGACACCATCCCTTCTGCCAGCAACCTGAAAACACTGAATCTGAGTTTTTGCTATAATTCCTCATTTGTAAAATTGGGAATGATTTTCTTGTTGAGAATTATAAACAAGACTAGGTGTTCATTTCTTTGTTCAGTATCAGTTTACAAATATTTAATACAGATTAGGAATTACACCGTTCTGGCAAGGATAACATCTCAAGTAAAACAGACTTAACTACTGGCCTTGGGGAAAGCACAGGTGAGGGGGAGACAAGGTTTCTATGACATGAACACTTGTAAAGCTGTAGATTTCTGTCAGTCTCAAAAGGAGCAAGCTAAGATTGACAGTGGGTCCTCTAAATGATCTATGGGACCACTCTAGAGGAAGCTCAAAGGTGGCAAACCCTACCGCAGGCTAAGACAAAGGCTACATAAGGAAAAGAAATTTTAAAATGAACCCTATTGTATTACTGCACAAAAATAAATTTTTCTTTTTTTTTCATTTTGGAACAGGGTTCTCCTTAGTCCCAGCTGGCCTGGGAACTTACTATGTAGGACCAGAATGGCCTTGAAACTCACAGAATTCCGCCCTCCCTCTACCTCCCAGTGCTAGGATTAAAGGCATTGCCACCAAGCCGCTACCTAAAAATTTTATGTCAGAGTATCCACCTGCCTCTGCACATTCCAGCTTTCTTAAAAGAACTGTTCCAGGGTGGGGATGGAGAGATGGCCAGCGGTTAAGAGCGCCAAAGCTCTTACAGAGGAACCCGGGTATATCCCCAAGCACCCACATGGCGGCTTGAGAACCGTTTGAAACTCAATTCCAGGAGAACTCCAGTTCCAGGGGAATCTGACACCCATCTTCTGACCTCCTCGCGCCATTGCACGACAATGGGTGCACAGATTTGCACGCAGACAGTACATTGGTACGCATACAGAAATAAAAATTTAAAAAAAAAAAAAAATTGCTTTAAAAAAAAAAAGCCAAAACACAAAAAAAAAAACAAAAAATAAATACAAAAGAACTGTCCAAGCCAGGCATTGTGGTACACACCTTTAATCTTTAATACAAGCACATGGGAGGCAGAGGCAGGCGGATCTTTGCTGAGTTCCAATGGCCAGGCCTGGTCTACAGAGCGAAAGTTCCAGGACAGCTTGGGGCTACAGGAGACCCCTGTCTCGAAAAGACAAACAAAAACAAAAAAATTCTGTTCAAATCATTATTGCTATTAATGATAAATTCCTTAAATTCTTATTGTAAGCAATGTTCCTAATATTCATTTTCCCTGTAAATAAGGAAAGACAGAGAGATGGAGAAATTATGACTCCCTGGTTGGCAGCTGCTGGATTCTCCAAGACTTCCTACCCTGGCTGCCTTAAACAAGAAACAAAACAAAACAACCCCCCCCCCCAAAAAAAAAACCCTGTCATTCAAACAGCCAGTCGGACTACCCTGAGCCAGCACCAGCTGTTCTGAACTACCATGGTCACTTTGAGAAAAAACTACATAACAATCGCAGCTGTTTGATCTGGCTCTTGAAGGTGCAGTTGTGTCCAGGACTATTTTAGACAGCTTGTACTGGACCTTTTGCTATCACAAGCCTCAGTGACCTTTAGATGACCCTGTGACCATTTCTACCTAGGCCAGAAGTAAAGCCCTCCCCTTGATTGACTAGCAGAGGGACTGATGTGATTGATACAAAAAAAAGATGACACTATGATTTGCTGTGACTGGTCCAAACAACCCTCCTTTGACTACACAAGCAGTCTGTTTGGCTCACCTGGGAGACACCCTCCTGTGCTAACTCCCCTGGTATAACAACATTAGGCTCAATAAAAAGGCTTCTCTCAGCCCAGGGTTGGGTGGTGCACGCCTTTAATCCTTTAGCACTCTGGGAGGCAGGAGGCAGCAGAATCTTTTTTGTAGTTCAAGGCCAAGCCTGGTCTACAGAGCTGAGTTCCAGGACAGACTGGTGCTGACAGGGAGACCCTGTCTTTTCAAAAAGACCAAAAAAATAAAATTAAAATAAAATAAAATAAATTAAATAAATAAATAAATAAATAAAAAGGCTTCTCTCAAGGAGTCTTTTCTTGACTATTTTTAGCAATGTTGCTTAGGCTGGTGGCATGAAGAAGCCAGCAGCAGAGAAAGTAGAGCAGTGACAGAGGTGTCAGAACAGCAGTGACAGCAGAGCAGCCAGTATGCCAAGGTGCAGAAGTGATGGAGCAGCTGGCTTCTTGACAGCCGAAGAATGGCAGTTGAGCACTCAACAGGCTAAGCTGCAACAACGGCAAGACAGTTGGCCTCATTTACAGCTACAAAGAGGTGGTACTAGGGGTGGCCAGATGCCCCAGGAGGTAAGAGCACTTGCAGCATGAACCTGAATTTGGTCCTGAGAAGCCACATTTAAAAAGCTGGGTGTGGTGGCACATATCTGTAGAATTGGTAAGATGAGAGGTGGAGACAGGAGAATCACCTAGAAATTGTGGGTCAGCTTCTGAAGGTTGTCCTCTGATCTCTCTCTCTCTCTCTCTCTCTCTCTCTCTCTTCTCTCTCTCTCTCTCTCTCTCTCCTCACACACACACACACACCCCTACCTTTAAAAGAAGAGATAAAACAGCAAGACTGGTGGTGGCTAACAGCCTAGAAATTGTGGGTCAGCTTCTTAAAGTTGTCCTTCTGATCTATCTCTCTCTCTCTCTCTCTCTCTCTCTCTCTCTCTCTCTCACACCACACACACACACACACACACACCACACACACACCCAACCCTTTAAAGAAGAGAATAAAAAGCAGAACTGGTGGTGGCTAACAGCAACGTAGCGCAGCATTACAAGGCAAGTGAATAGTATGAAAATGTAGGTAGAACAAAGGAGACAGCAGAAACCAGAGGATGCAAGATTCCAGCTGAAGAAAGGACAGACCCAAAGAAGAGCAACTGCGGGTCCAGGTGCCCAGAGTTTCAGAGCACTGTTAAGCTGTTTTAGGACCAAGGGTCTGAGACACTCCAGGCCTGAGAGAACTGGCCCCTGAGAAGAGCTTCAGAATCTCAATACATAGGCCTGTCTGGATATGACCAAGGGCTAAGGATGAAAGGCAAGAGAGGAAGGGCTCAGGAGACAGCTCAGTGGGTAAGAGCACTTGCTAGAAGCATGAGAAGCCGGGCGTGGTGGCACTACACCTTTTAATCCCAGCACTTGGGCAGAGGAAGCAGGTGGCTCTTTGTGAGTTCAAGGCCAGCCTGGTCTTCAGAGTGAGTTCCAGGACAGCTGGGGCTACAGGGAGACCCTGTCTCGAAAAGACAAAAAAAAAAAAAAAGAAGCATGAGAGACCAAGTTCAAATTTACAGCACTCATGAAAAAAAAAAAAAGCTGGACATTTCTATGCTGCACATACCCTACCTAGCACTATGTGTGGGGGGGGGGGGGGAGGCTTACTCCTGTCAGTCCAACTCCTTAATAAAACAGGGGTTGCAAAAAGAGAAAATGAAAGGATTGATGTAAGAAATCAAAAAGTATACTAAGAATACACCAAAAGCTTCTACAAAGGAAAAAAAAAATAGATACGAAGACTCAAAAACCAAGATTCTAGATTCTCAATATTTACACAGCAAACAAGAAAGCAATGGTATATTGACCCCAACATTTGACTGAAAATAGTTTTCAACCTTTAGGCTATACTTACAAGCACAGCATAATGATCTTTTTTTTAAGAAACAACATCTCCAAAATAGCACTTTCTACACCAAAGAAGGTACTGAAGGATGTGTTCTTCCAAAGGACAAGGTAAACCAAGAAAAAAAGATACATAAGGAGACCTGAACAGGAGACAGGTAAAGGGGACCTCAAGATTCTTCTTATACCAGGCATAGAAGACACCTAATCCAGACCTGAAGGGCATTACTTAGAAGACAGGCATGAGGAAGGCTGCAATCACCAAGATCTTAACAGTTCTGAAGGCAACATAGGAATGTCTAGGAAATTAGAAAGAGTGTAGAATATTCTAATGTTTTTATCCCCAAGAAGGTCAAAAGGGATGAGATATGATCCAAAGCTGAGTAAAAAGATAATCTTTGCACAGGAACTCTGTTATGAGATTCCTCAGTCTTTAATAACTGATGATAGCAGGCAGTAGAAATTTATTAAGTAGGTAACAGGATAATTAGTTGGAGCTTTCCAATCCTGCAGGCCACAGATTTAGCATGAGAAGAAATGAGTTTATATACAGTATATTTTTTAAAAAGGGACAGAAGGGACACTCATCCTTATTTTGAATAAATGTTCTGAAACATTAATCTACCCAATGCCAGGAGGCTTCAAAGTTAAGCTCAAAGACACCTAATAATCAGAGTGCTGGATAGGCCCATTAACTTCCTCTTTGTTTTTAACAGAGCAAAGATCCCTACCCCCAATAATGTATCTTCCCTGGTTTAGTTAAGACCATGGCTATTTGGTATAGAATCAGTTTTTAAAATATAAGATATGACCCAGGTTTAATTCCCAGCACCCACATGGCAGCTAACAACCATTTGTAACTCTAGTTCCATGAGCATTGTACAACATGGTGCACTTATATACATGCAGGCAATGTACTCATACACATAAAATGAAAATAATAAACATATATAAGCTATGGCCTCTAGTTACTTTTAAAAAATGGTCCTAAGAATTGAACCCCAAAGGTCTTATACATGCCAGTTCTAACAATGAGCTATACTCTCAACTGGAATTTTATTTTTGCTATTGCTTTAGCTAACATAAGCATGTATATATATATGTATAGATATACATACATATATATATTATGGATAAGAGGAAATAAATCAAGTTGAACATCCCTGGTTCAAATAGCTGAAATCTAACATGCTCCAAAACTTGAAATACTTCTAGTCCCAAGCATTTCAGATGAGGGATAGTCAACTGTATCAGCTTCAACTGGATAGTAGACATATACAGGATATATGGAAATACAACTTTTAATTGTAATCCACACAAAATTATATTTAGTAAATACACTGTTTGAAAACTGTGAATACATATTCTCTATAGAAACCTTGTTAGAATGGGAATCTGTAGTTGACCCTTAGTAAGATACCTAGTAAGTCTTACCTAGTAAGATACTAAAACACCTAAAGGTCTGGGTCCAGTACTTTGCAGGAAAATGTAAGCAGAGTTCTCATCTGGATGTCAAAATAATTCCCTGTCTCACTATTTATTTATTATTTATTTATGTGTGTGAATATACTGTCTGCATGTAGGTTTGTGCACCCGTGTTGTGCAATGCCACGGAGGTCAGAAGAGGGTGTCGGATTCCCCTGGAACTGGAGTTCTCCTGGAATTGGAGTTACAGACGGTTCTCAGCCGCCATGTGGGTGCTGGGGATCGAACCCGGGTCTTCTGTAAGAGCAGTCGGTGCTCTTAACTGCTAGGCCATCTCTCCAGCCCCCCTGTCTCACTATTATAACCTGTGTTCTCACCAGCAGAAGTCACAACAGAACAGTTGGGGAAGATTTTAAGCAGTAAAAACAGAAAAGAAAAAAAAATGCAATTTGATAGCTCTTAGTTCAGCCTGACTTCCTCCACACTTGTTTTTCTGTGAAGGTCCCAGGAGATGTTCTGCCCTTACTTTCAAGGAATGAACTTGTAGTTTCTAGACAGAGATGATATCTTTCCTGGAGCTTCTGACGGGAAAGAGTATCTGTGCCAGCTGAAGCACCATGCTCAACTGCTGATTCCCTAGCAAACAATTCAACCACAGCAGTGTGTTTGTTGGACATACATTTGAGAAGGCTGTATTGAAAATACAAATGAGGGGCTGGAGAGATGGCTCAATGGTTTAGAGCACTGACTACTCTTGCAGAGGACCCAGGTTCCATTCCCAGCACCCACATGGTGGACAAAAACTGACCATAACTCCAATCCCAGAGGAATCCAATGCCTTCTTCTGACTCTAAGGGCACTGCATGACACGGATACACTTATTCACATGCAGGCAATGCACTTATACACATACAATAAAAATAACAAAATTTTTTTGTTTTTTTTTTGAGGCAGGGTCTCCCTTTAGTCCCAGCTGCCCTGGAGCTCATTCTGTAGACCAGGCTGGCTTTGAACTGACAGAGATCGCCTGTGTCTGCCTCCCAAGTGCTGGGATTAAAGGCATGCACCACCATGCCCGGCACTAAAGACGGTTCTTAGCCACCATGTGGGTGCTGGGAATGGAACCCGGTCCTCTGCAAGAGCAGTCAGTGCTCTTAACCACTGAGCCATCTCTCCAGCCCCAATAGAATGTTTTTAAAAATAAAAAGCATTGGGCTGGAGAGATAGCCTAGCGGTTAAGAGCACCGACGCTCTTGCAGAGGACCCGGGTTCGATCCCCAGCACCCACATGGCGGCTAAGAACCGTCTGTAACTCCAATTCCAGGAGAACTCCAGTTCCAGGGGAATCCGAGACCCTCTTCTGACCTCCGCGGCATTGCACGACACGGGTGCACAGACCTGCATGCAGACAGTACATTCATACACTATTAAAAAAAAAAATAAATAAAAAGCATGATTGATGGCTAAAATTCTGGTTAAGAATTTAATTTACTTACATAAAATATTTTCTCAGAAAATAATTTTTTTTTTTTTGGTCTTTTCGAGACAGGGTCTCCCTGTAGCCCCAGCTGTCCTGGAACTCACTCTGTAGACCAGGCTGACCTTGAACTCACAAAGATCCACCTGCCTCTGCCTCCCAAGTGCTAGGATTAGAAAATAATTATTTTTATAAACATATATTTAATAGAACTTACTGTAATAAAATACCTTTTAGAAAAATGGATACAGTTGAACAAAGGGAAAAAAAACTATCCTGGAATATAAGCCTTCTCCTGATCATTCAGAAGATACTTGAAAATTCTACCTAGCTTCCACTAACTCTGGTCTCAGAAATGGATCAGAATTAGTGTCATAGCTTAAAGAGTTATTATTGCATATCTTATATAAATCAATCTTCTAGCTTGTAGTTGCTAACAGAAATCCTTTACTATGAGTTGGTTTTAAACATCTTCCTTTTCTTTTTTTTTAGTGGTATTACAGATCAAATCCAGGGTTTCATGCATGTCTGACAATCATTAAGCTATAATACCAGCCCTAAATATTTTCTTACACTAAAATCAGTTCCAAATTACAGAACAAGGCATCACCTAAATAGTATCAAGTACATTGCAATAAAATACAAAATAACTGTAATGCTATAACTCAATTACACATACCCAACATCTATTCATGAGCTAGTTCTGTTTTTATTGAAGCAAAATCACCACCAATATTAACTATATTACCTTCATAATGTTAACTAAATCTGTTTGATAGTAGCGATCCTGATGTGCATTTGCTGCTGCTAGTGTAAGAAGGTAATCATTCCTTGCATGGGTAGCTTTGGAGTTACACTCAGAACGCCGGGCTTTTAACTACAACACAGTAAAAGAACAAAAAATTAATGCAAACTAAAATAACGTGTAAGGTTACTGCAACAAAACGTGTAGGGGGACAGCAACATATTTGTAACCAGAAATATGGCAGACTTGAGGCAGCAAGATCTTGAGTTTGAGATCAAACTGGGCTACATAAATAAGACTCTATCTTTTAAAATAAATAAATGAAGGAAAGAAGGAAGGCTGAGGAAGGAGAGGGAAGGGAAAAGAATACTGTTCTTAGTTGACAGTTAGTGGCTTTTCACCAAGAGATAGTAAGTAAAAAATTATGTATATAAAACTATTAATCACTACTAAGAAATAAAGCAATGACCTGTGTGTGTGTGTGTGTGTGTGTGTGTGTGTATTATTTGAGACAGGATCCTAAAGCTTCTGATGGCCTGAACATCATTATGTAGACCAGGCTAACCTGCTTCTCACAGATACTGTCTGCCTCTGCCTCCTGAGTGCTGGGATAAAAAGGCATGCCCCACTATACCCAGGATATGAGAGTATTTTTAAGGTATATTATTTATACTAAGCTACTTCTGAAACTTTCTAGAGAACTTCAAAATATTTTGCTAGTTTTATTCAGATTTGAAAATGTTCTGAAATTAAATATGTACCTTCAAAAACACTGGTAAATCTAATGGAATTAGAAAAAAAATTTTTTAATTATTTAAATTAAAACATTTTATTCATTTATTTATGAGAGGGAGCAAGGCATATGTGTGCCATCACACACATGTGGAGGTTAGAGGACAACTCACAGGGAGTCAGTTCTCTCCTTCATTGTGTGGCATCTGGAGATTGAACTCAGGTCCTCAAACTTGGCAACAGGCCCTTTACTACTGAGCTATCTGCCTCCCAAGTGCTGGGATTAAAGGCATGCACCACCATGCCCGGCACTAAAGACGGTTCTTAGCCACCATGTGGGTGCTGGGAATCGAACCTGACCTCTGCAAGAGCAGTGTAATAATAAAACTATTTAAACAGTCCTAATGTGCCTGCTGTTGGGGAGACTGGCAGGAAAACCAAGTCACCAGTTTATTTATCAGGTATTCCACAATGTGAATGTTCCATCCGAAGACTCACTTGCATCTGGCCCAGAAGGCCTGCTCAGGTTCTGAGTGAAATGGATTTGAGTACATCCTACAGTTCCCTGTACTGTGTCTCCTAACTAAAAGCTAAAGACATAGGATGCTTAAGCAGGTAAGGTATAGAAATGTACCCTTAAAGTAATCTTGAGAAATAAACTATATCCAAAGTGTTGATGGCTATGTGGAAAATCTCATGAGTTGGGAGAGAAAGCTCCTGCTTGAATTTCTGATCTTAAAATACTTTTCCAAAGTAGAAATAACCCTCCTCTACTCTTGAAAAGACTCAATTCTTTACTTTATAAGCTAAAAAGCTTCTCTGTGTAATATACTGTTCAAAAACTCACCTTTACACTTGCTTTCTGTAAACTGATTCTTGATTGAAAAAGACTAAGTTTAGACCTATAATAAAAATAGAAAAGAACACTTAATAAGATTAGAGATTATGTCATAGTGAAATGACTTAATATTATAATTACTAAATTTTTATGACTTTTTTGAAGAAACCCAGGGGCAAACAGCCTATGGAGGCAAAGGTTAGCAGGCTTTCAGGTCCATGTGTAACAAGCTGTAACATCAGAATGCAACCCACAGGCTCTGAAAAGTTGTTCTTCCCATTAAAAATTGTTCATATCTACTCGCTAACCTGTGTGTCCCCTCCATTCCTACAGGTATTCTGATGTTGCTGAGAAAGTCCTTGGACTCTCTGCCCTATATGCTTTTTATTTTTTTATTTAATTATATTACATTCGATATTGAAAACCTTAATTTAGGAGGGAGGAACCATATCTAACCATCAGTAGTTAAAAAATAATGTTAGTTTTAGCATATTTTAAGACTAGAGATAACTACATGGAGAAGTTCAACAGACAAATGCCAAGGGATTTCAAGCAAGGCTCCCAGGGCCAGTAATTTTTCTGAAGCTGCAAAGTTTGTCTTGACTGCAGTGTCATGGTGATTGCCATGGGAGAATTCAACACTTGTGCTAGCAGCTTAATAGTCAGTAGTCTCAGACCACTTGGGATTGGAAGACAAAGGAGCCAGTCTCTGCAGAGCCACTCTGAAGTGATCGGCAAAGGCAGACTCAACTCTAACAAGAGACAGTACACTTAGGGGCACACATGCTTCCCAACTCTTCTCCACTGCATTAAAAGGAAAATTGGGTCTAGGACAGGGGATTTAGCTCACTGAGGGAGCACCTGCCTAGCAGTACAAAGCTTTGCATTCAATCACTAGCATAAAAAATTCAACAAAAACAAAGCTTGTTACTCCTGACTCTGGTTATTTCCTACCTTGTCCTATTTATATTTCATGGGGATTTTGTTTTTATTAATCAGATTTCTATTAATTTTGATCTAGAAAAACAAAGGCCACAGAGTTTAAAATAAGAGAGTGCCCATTTAGGGTAAGAATCACTGTGTTTAAAGCATTCTGAGTTTTACTTTTTCTGTAGTCATTATCCAAATAGGATGCACTGACACTTAAGATCTTCCAGTGTAAGGTTCTGGGTTTCTGGCTTCCGCTTACTTGCTAATCTGCATATATTTCTTGCATGCATTAAAGTAACATAAGCAACAAAGATAGCTATTGGGGGGCTGGTGACATGGCTCTGTGGGTGAAGGTACTTATTGTCAAGTCTGATGACCTGAGTTTGATCCCTGGGACCCATGCGGTAGTACAGAAGAGATTCCTATAAATTGTCCTCTAATCTCTATTTGTTTGCTGTCACACACTCTCTCTCTCTCTCTCTCTCTCTCTCTCTCTCTCTCTCTCTCTCTCTCCAATCAATCAATCTGGGGCTGAGGAGATGGCATAGTTGGTAAAGTGCTTGCCATTCTGGCATGAAGACCTGAGTTCAAGTACCAGTGCTGAGGAACTAGAGACAGGAGAATCCCTGGGACTTGCTGGCTACCTAGTCTAGCTGAATGAGTGAGCTCTGGGTTCAGTGAGAGACCCTGTCGGGGGAAAAAAAGCTAGATAGTAATGAGGAAGACAGCTGGTATCTACTTCTGGCCTCCGGAGAGGCACACACACATGCATGTGTCCCCACACACTCACATACACTCACAAATACACATATATAAAGAACAAGATAGTACCTATCCTCAAAGAGAGGTAATAGAAAATACAGACAAAATTCTTACAAATGATATACTATACAAACACTGAACTATACTGACTTTACTACTCTTTACCATCAATCCTTCAGTGTTAATATTTTTAAATTTCCAAACTCCAGACGGAAGAACTCGGGCTCCACTTGGCTCTCTTGGGTGGCAGCAGAGAACCACCCGTTTTAATCTGTGTTTTTTTTTTTTTAATATTTAAGATGTTACTTTCCTGTATGATGTACATGGAAGTCTCCTGTAACTTAAACTTTTTAGTGCAATTTCTAGTATATTCCTGTGTCACTGAGAATGAGTCCAATGTAAGTAGTTTTAGCTTGTTTTTTGCAATGCTGGGCCTCAACACCACAGAGTTAAAAAAAAAAAAAAAAGATAGAAAGTGCTCTGGTAATCACAGACCCTTCTCCTGGGACGTCTGTTTTATTTTCATAATAAAAAGAAGGAAAGAAAAAAAACAAAACAAAAATTTCCAAACTCAATTTCACATCTCACTGGATATGAGACTGCATTCTTTTCTTTTTCTTTTTAATTAATTTTTTATTATTATTAAACTTTTCCATAAGTCATACATCATTTCTCAATCAAATTTAAAGTCACTTCCCTTTCCATGCCCCCCACCCGACCTGAGTCCCTGCACTCTGCCATATATGTCTTGCATCTTTTTCTGAGTCTTTCCAGAGTTTTTTTCCCCCCAGTTCTTTTGTTGTTGTGAGACTGCATTCTTATAAATGCTATCTAATGAGCAAATAATGGCTTTCAAAGTGAGATCTTCAGTACTAAATTATCACAAAAGAACAAATACTTTGACTACCTACCAAACTTATACACACGCAGTCTAACAGGGTCTTCAAATCTACACCTGAAAATGGTCTTCTTTAACTGTATCACTCTCCTTCCTGTGATATTTCCTCTGGTCTATAACCATCGTCAGATCACCTGACAACAGTGCACACAGTCCAGTTTTTCACTTGCCCTTACTGATCTTCCTCTTTTCTATGTATATGAGTATATCGCCTGCATGACTGTAAGTCCACCTATGTCAAACAGTGTTGGCAGAATCTGAAAGAAGGCATTGGATTCCATGGAATTGGAGTTACGGATGATTGTTAGCTGCCATGTGGGCATTGGAATCAAACCCAGGCCCTCTGCGAGAGCAGTCAGCTCTTAACTGCTGAGTCATCTCTCCAGACCTGATCCTCCTCTTTTAACTTTAAAAGAAAAAAATCCTATTATCTTCAAGACTGTTAAAACATCACCTTTAAGCTGGGTGTGGTGGCACATGCCTTTAATCCTAGCACTTGGGAGGCAGAGGCACTAGGATCTTTGTGAGTTCAAGGCCAGCCTGGTCTACATAGTGAGTTCCAGGACAGCCAGAGCTATAGGGAGACCCTGTCTCAAAAAGACCAAAAATAAATAAATAAAATAAAAAATAAAACTTAAAAAAAATCACCTTTAATCCCAGCAGAGGCAGGTGGAACTCTATGAGATGGGGGCCAGCCTGGTCTACATAGTGAGTTCCAGGTGGGCTGGAAATAGGGAGACCCTGTCAAGAACAAACAAACAACAAAGAGATTTCCCTCATCATTAGGAAAAATTAGTCTATTCATTAAAAAATATTTTATTATTAGCTGGGCGTGGTGGCGCACGCCTTTAGTCCTAGCACTTGGGAGGCAGAGGCAGGCGGATCTTTGTAAGTTCAAGGCCAGCCTGGTCTACAGAGTGAGTTCCAGGACAGCTGGGGCTACAGGGAGACCCTGTCACGAAAAAGACAAAAAAAAAAAAATTTATTATTTTCATTTCATGTATATGAGTATATTGCCTGCATGTCTGTAAGGGCGCCCAAATCATGCAATACCTGTGGAGGTCAGAAGAGGGCATTGGATCCCCTGGAATTGGAGTTAAGATGGTGGTTAGCCACCATGTTGGTGCTGGGATTCAAACCTAGGTCTTCTACGAGAGCAGCTGATACTCTTAACTGCTGAGCCATCTCTCCAGCCCCTCTATTCATTTTTGTGCTTTCATTACTAATGGATGCTAAGTGAATGATTTTAAGCAATATTTTTGAGTTTACTGTGAATGAATTATAAAGCTATGCTTAAACGCATGTTCTTATCATAGGCTCCAACTTCAAAGGCACACAGCTTACTTTACTGTACTCATCTCTGTACAGATGGTATCCAACATAAAGTAATTATTCAATAAGCATTGAGTTAAATGAATGAAGAAGTGACTTTTCTACAGAAGTTACATATTGAGCTTAACGTCTCACTTTGAATTCTAGCCATATTAGAAAGTAGCTCTGGGTGCTTAGCTGTGAACTAGACCCCATCAAGAAGTCAGTAAATGCTTCAAATTTATCCTGTGGGTCATGGCTAACTAAGGTATTTACATAAGCTCTATGAATTTGTGAATTCTCGGGTCTAGAATCCCCGACAGATTAAAAAACAAGTTCCTAAACCCTACCATGACTGGAGATTCCCCCAATTCAAAAACTTTAGGTCTTAGTGAGAACATGGGTCCAATGACCTTGTGAAAGTGCAGGAATTGCCAGGCGTGGTGGCGCACGCCTTTAATCCTAGCACTTGGGAGGCAGAGGCAGGTGGATCTTTGTGAGTTCAAGGCGAGCCTGGTCTACAGAGTGAGTTCCAGGACAGCTGGGGCTACAGGGAGACCCTGTCTGGAAAAGAAAAAAAAAAAAAAAAAAGTGCAGGAATTAACTGTATACTAAAAAAAAACCAAAACACTAAATTATGGAAATGTTAGATGTGTTTTCTTGTAACAATAAAACCTTGAACATTCATTATCATCTCTTTGTACTAAATTAAATATCTTGGAGCCCTCTGAATTTTCACAAAAGGCTTATGAAGTTTTTAAAATTTCTTGTATATAGAAAGGTCAGAATGAAACAGTATCTTTCTGGCCATGACAAGACAGGTATACTCATGAACGCTATGGCTGCCTGCTTGTCTGCACAAGATCAAGCCACTCACCCTTCCAGCATGGAACAGGTAGGGGGAACTCACGAACTATTGACACTTGATGGTTTCTGAAAGTGGGGGCAGTCAGTTTCTGTTAAGAGTTTGGCCCCTTGTAGGATTACCACACTCCAGTGGATGGCCCCACACCCTTGAACCCTTAAATACACAGGGAGCACAACTGAACTATTATAAAAAATAAAAAGGTCATGAAGTTATGAGGGGTGGGAAATAGGGATGGATCTTGGAGGAGAGTGGGGTGAAGAGTTTCAAATCACATTTGTATGCATGTTTTAAATTCTCAAAGAACTGATGAAAAGCCAGGGAGGTGGCACATGCCTTTAATCCCAGCATTCGGGAGGCAGAGGCAGGGGGATCTTTGTAAGAGTGAGGCCAGCCTGGCCTACATAGCAAGTTCCAGGCCAGTTAGGGTTACAGGGTGACACTGTCTCAAAAAGACACACACACACACACACACACACGAGAACTGATTAAAATATATTAAATATCTTGCAACTAAAGAAGAACATGCCTCCTTGCCAAGAAGTCCAAGGCTGTCTGAGATCAGGCCTAGGAATCAGGGTCCTGGGATCAGTACAGCGAACAGGAGTCTTAGCTCTCCTGCTAGCAGAAGTCTTCAGAATCCAGTTTTTTTGTTGTTGTTGTTTTATAATCTTTTTTTAAATAATTTTTATTTATTTACTTATTTATTTTCTATGTATATGAATGTACTGTCTGCATGTAGGTTTGTGCACCTGTGTTGTGCAATGCCGTGGAGGTCAGAAGAGGGTGTTGGATACCCCTGGACTAGAGTCAAAGACGGTTCTCAGCCGCCATGTGGGTGCTGCGGATCGAACCTGGGTCCTCTGCAAGAGCAGTTGGCACTCTTAACCGCTAGGCTATCTCTCCAGCCCCCAGAATCCAGTTTTATAATACATTTTTCCCCCCTCACCAACACTGAAGATACTGCTGTCACTGCAAAAATCTCTACTTTGTTGTTTGATTTAAATCTCCTATTGCCGAAAGTGCCTTCTTTTCCTATTGCCAAAATAAAGCACTATAATGTATATATACTGAAAGTGAAATTAATCCAATTGCTAAACCATATATTTAAATATATATATTATATCTCATGCAAAATAAAAGCACAGTGCTTAAGACAGGTTTACATGCAGACCAGCTCTTGTTCTTGATGTCCTGAGGATCACAGAGGTTTACAACAATTACTGTAATATGATAAATACGTGGCTTTTAAAAATCCTGATTTTTAGATACCATAGCAACTTTAAACTGTCAGTTAGCTTTCAACTCTATAATATAATGTTCATTTATCTTTTTCCTTCTCAAAATTCCGTGATCAAATACCCCCATTTTACTATATTAAAATAGATAAAAATCAGCCAATAGAAGATAAAATGTGATTTACAGCACAAAATAAATAAAGTCAAATGAATCCAATAAAATCTAAGAACATGTTTAAGTCTCGCATTATCAGAGAACAAAGTATTAGCAAAGATAACATTTATTTGCATAATCATTTTCTTGGAAATACTAAACACCTACTTTGCCTCGATATCAGCTTTCTCTCTTACTGCATGAGCCATCTGTTCAGTCTCAAAGTACTTCTTTTTGCCTTTAGCTAAATCTTTCACGGTCTCTTGTAATTCTGTTTGGATCTTTGTCAACTGGTCCACACACTGTAAATATAAAATGCAATTATTATAATTTGAGTTTTTAGGCTTACAGAAAATGAGTTTCCCCTCATTTTCTGTAAAATGAGGGGAAAGAGTGCATACCCAGATAAGTTTACATTCAACCTGACTTTCTCTCCAGAGCACTTGTTGAGTCTTGGCATAAAGAAAGATGCTTTAAACAGAAAGTGGCATCCTGACTCCACTCGGCATAGCTTGCCCAAGGAGCAGGAACCTATAAAGAAGGGTATATGTCCAAAGGATTAAGTCCAAAACACCAAATGCAATTTCCTCTTGTGTCATTAGTTGCCTTCTAAAAGGTTTGTGTGGGATGAAACTCAAAAAAATCTAGTAACAGCATCTGAGAGGCCAATGGCTGAGGAGGGACTGAGTGTAAGAGTAGCTACATGCTGCTGAGAAGAGAAAGGACAGAGTTTAAGACTTACAGAGAAAGCTAGTAAGAACCTGACCATTACTGCTGACCCTAACAGGATATGGCCTAGCATTCTGCCTACCTGCCTGCCAAACTTCATCATCTGTAGCAGAGGCCTCCCAGAGCCTCCACAATTTTTATCCATAACATCAAGTGCTAAGTGCTATGAGGCATGATAAACAATAAGGTCAAATACAGAACCAAGAAAAGAGGGTGCACGATAAAATTCATATGAAACTATGAGTAATATGTGCAACAGGATAAAGGAAAAGGGTTACGGCTCAATAGTAGAAAGCTTTCCTAGCATACACAAAACCCTAGGTTCAATCTGTAGTACTGCAAAAAAAAAAAAAATCTGTTGGGGGAGAAATACACAAAGAAAACAGAATAAAAGAAAAACATGAAACATGAAGAACTGCACCTGAAACATGGGATCTATTTTTTAAGTCAACCAAAAATTCTAGAACTGAAAAAAATATATATATATTTTTTTCTTTTTGAGACTGGGTCTCCAAAAGAGACCCTGTAGCCCCAGCTGGCCTGGAACTCACTATGTAGATAAGGCTGGCCTTGAACCCACAGAGATCCACCTGCCTCTACCTCCAGAGTGCTGGGATTAAAGGCGTGTACCACCATGGCCAGCTAATTTTTTTTTAATAACAAAGTACTGGAAAGTTTGTGGAGAAACTAGAATCTGTACAGTTTCAGTGAGAATGCAAAAATTATTCAGTCAGTATGGAAAACAGTTCTAGTCAGTTTACTGAAACTTTGGGGAAAGAAGAAAAATCTAAGGTTGCTTTCTTAACCTAGTGAGAGGAGGAAGAGAGAAAGAAGAAGGGAGGGGGAGGGGTAAGACTAGAAGTGGGCAGGGAAAGAGAAATCCAGTGCAGAAACTGGGGCTAAAGAGATGCCTCCCCATGTAAAAGTGATTGCTGTTTAGGCCTGAATTAGAGCCCTAGATTCCATGGCAGAAGAACAGACTCCCCAGAGTTGACCTCTGACCTCCACACATGCACCTCAACGCATGCATGTCTACATTCTCACACATACATATCATACACACACACACACACACACACACACCACAAAGTAATTTTTGAAGATGAATCCATTGAGAAAAGTAGAGCTGACAGATTTTTTTTCAAATGTGAATTCTAAATATAAACATCTGAGCCCTTGGAGGATCTGTCCATGGCTCAAATCCTAGAATTGTTGGTTCTATAAATTAACACATTCTCTTCTTGGCTTAAGCCAGTATAAATCAGTCACCAGCAATCCCAATTTCCTACGTGGAAAATGAACACATTATCAACTACAGTACAAAACAGGATTGTTCATACATAAGAAAGTTGACAAATTTCACCAAATAGTCCTTGCACAGGAATGTTGGTTAAATTTGAATCAGATTATTCCATTCAAGGGAAGAGAAAACCATCAGAAAGTTATATTCTCTCCACACATTGTGATATTGAAAAAGATGGAACTTGCCAGTAATTAATTAGTTTTGGCAAATACAATAGCAGCTGGAAACACAGTATTTCCTCTTGGTTCAGACATTAGTATGAAATCTTTGCTTCTACCTGCCTCTCTTCCTCCTATATAATCATATTCATATTCTCTCTCTCTCCCCCTCCCTCTCCCTCTCTCTCTCCCCCTCAATGAATATTTCTCCTAATTAGGATTCAAGTCAGTGGTCATATAGTTCATTCACCATGTTTCCTTTGAAAGAGATCATCTCTGGCAAAGATAAGTCATAGACATTCTTATACAAATGTGTTTAAGCCAAATGATATTAGGTTGAGTATTCTAAAGCAAGTAAAATTTTATATGAACACATAAATATCTAACATTGATTTTGTGCTATGGAAATCATCTTTGGCAAACAGAAGATCAGGGTTCTAAAAAGCTTTGCTTTTAATTCTGGAAATCCAAATGGCAATCAAAACCGAAACATTATATGACTTCGGCAATACTGTTTCCTTAACTAATTATTCTGTTATTTTCTCAAGTATTAATAATTTCTATTATAGAACTTTACTTCTAGACATCATGGTAATTTAATTTCCAAAGACAGGTACAATTTAAATAGCCCACGCCCCATCTAGTGGAGTTTTATTCCAGAGTAAAGAGAGATAAAAGTAGCCAGAATGGGAAGAGGAAGTGAGCATCCTTGACACCCCTGGGAAAATGAACCTAACCTCCCACAATGGGACAAGAACTTGGCTTTGGGGTAGGACAACCTGAATCTATATCTCAATATTTCTTGATGTATTTAAGTCCACTGATCTTAGTTACTCCTTGGTAACATACAGGTTAAAATAATGGTAACTACTTCATTTATAACCCAGTAAGAGTAGCAAAACAGCTCTGACACACACACATATTAAACATCTATCTTTATTAGCAAATTTTTCATAAAAATGACATTAAACTGTGACGTTTTCTTATGATTTTTAATTTAATTAAAGAAACAAATGCTTTAAAAATATTTACTTGAAGCCGGGCGTGGTGGCACACGCCTTTAATCCTAGCACTTGGGAGGCAGAGGCAGGTGGATCTTTGTGAGTTCAAGGCCAGCCTGGTCTACATAGCGAGTTCCAGGACAGCTGGAGCTACAGGGAGACCCTGTCTCAAAAAAAGACCAAAAAAGGGGCTGGAGAGATGGCCTAGCGGTTAAGAGCGCCGACCGCTCTTACAGAGGACCCGGGTTCGATCCCCAGCACCCACATGGTGGCTGAGAACCGTCTGAAACTCCAATTCCAGGAGAACTCCAGCTCCAGGGGAATCCAAGACCCTCTTCTGACCTCCGCAGCGTTGCACGACACGGATGCACAGACCTGCATGCAGACAGTACATTGATACACATACAGAAATAAATTAAAAAAAAATTAAAAAAAAAAGACCAAAAAAAAAGACCAAAAAAAAAATTTACTTGAGTGTTATATAATTACACTTTGTTTTGTTTTGAGATAAAAAAAACTTTTACTAATTTGCTAGCTCCTAGACAGCCTTAAACTGACTTTGTAGCCCAAGCAGGCCTCAAACTTGCAATACTCTTGCCTTGGGCTCCTAGATAACTGGGACCACAGGCATGTATAATAATGCCCAACTACACTGGGCTTGGTGACGCACACCTGTAATCCCAGCACTTGGGAGGCAGAGGCAGGTGAATCTCTGTGAGTTCAAGGCCAGCCTGGTCTACAGAGCAAGTTCCACAACAGCTGTCATAAATAAATAAATAAATAAATAAATAAATAAATAAATAAATAAATAAATTATAATATAATATAATATAATATAATATAATATAATATAATATAATATAATAAAGGCACTACACTATTTGGGCAAAATATGTCAACTATTTAAGTTTCCCAAAAGGCTTAAACTGAAATTGAGAATAAAATTAATACAAACTTTTTTCAGTATTTAGTATGGTTAAGAATGTACCTGTTTGGCAGGGTGTGGCAGTACACGACTTTAATCCTAGCACTGGGGAGGCAGAGGCAGGGGGATCTCTGTGAGTTCAAGGCCAGCCTGGTCTACATAGCGAGCTCCAGGACAGCTGGGACTAAAGGGAGACCTTGTCTCAAAAAGACCGCTCCCCCCCAAAGAAGAATGTACCTATTTTAACATACAACAAACCAATAATGTAATTCTATTAATTTTGGCTATAAAAGTGGTATTCTCTTTTCTTTTTTTAAAGACAGGGTCTTACTATGTAACCCTGACTGGCCTGGAACTTGATATATAGACCAGGCTGGTCTGCCTTTGCCTCCTAAGTTTTAGGTGTAAGTCAAGGTGTAGACCATCATGCTGGGAATAAATGGTATTTCTAAGAAGTATTTACTGACCTTTCTCTATTTCTACATACTCAAATTACACTCACCTTTATCAGCTAATGAAACATTTTGGTTAAAGGAAACATGCTAAGAAATCCTGGTAAAATGCTATCCAGGAACATTTGTGAACCTGTTTTTGGAAAGCTCAGTTTTAAATGCAGTTTAGCATAATCTTACAGATTGTAAATATTAAAATACACATGAGAAAAGAGCAGAAATAGAACGATACCCTTTTTAGTTGCTGTTCTTTTAAGCTTCTTACTGTCCTTGCAGGCTCTGAAATGAAGTTTTTATAGTTTTCACATATATTGATCCGTGACTGGGCTACCTGCATTGTTCCCTCGAGAAAAGATTTCCAAACAGGATACATACTCCTAAATTCAAAGAGGGATAGAAAAGCATTAGGCAGGGAAAATAAAGAAAAATTTGGCTAAGTCTTTTCTGTTTGTTTACTTGTTTTGTTTTGAGACAGGGTTTCCTTATAGCCCCAGCTGGCCTGGAACTCAGTGCAGACCGGGCTGGCCTCAAACTCACAGAGATCTACTGCCTGCCTCTGCTTCCCAAGTGCTAGATTAAAGGCATGAACCATCACACCCGGCTAGCTTAGGTTTTGGTCATTATCCAGCACTGACAGAAGGACTAGCTCCTTTATTACTATGAATGTGTCTTATACTGGCTTACAGGCAATATTTTAACATATAAGCACAGAATATACTCTATTCCTATATAGCTCAACCATTGGAAATTTTGATTAATTGTCTATTAATAATGGAGTAAAAGGGATACAGCATTACAACTTGAAACAAAATATTTAAAAATGAATGAATAAATCAGACTTTCAAGGCCTCCCACTGTAACAGGGTCAACAGGATCGAGCTGTATTACTTTATTAAGGTAATTTATTTTACAGATGATGTGAATAAAGCTTAGACTTAGAGAATACTGCAGGTCATCAAGAATATTAAAGTGCTGAAAAGATGAAGACTGGATACCTCTAAAGTGCATTTTCTTTCTACTATACTATCTTACATAAACAATTATGGTTAGAAAAAATATGAACAAATCTACTCATGTGCTTGAGAAGTCTATCTGGTCTCACAAAAGAAATCTCGGTGGCTGCTGTACATCTGTCTCTGCTGCAGCATGCTTATCCAGCAAATCCCACACCTTGCTTGATAAATGTGCTCAGCAACCTCTTGGTGAAGTCAAGTAATTATTCACCTTTGCTTCTTCTAGCCAACTTTTTCTAACTAACTAAAAGCTTTATACCAATTCTAGGATTCTCCTCCATTATAAGTATATTTTACCATTTATAAGAATGGATGACACATTTTAGAAAATGAGCTATACCTAAATTGGCAGATTGTATTTATTTCCTAAACCTTCCCTTATAATATTTAAAATGATTTTTATACTATAGCAATTATAGGACTATTCAGTACATAAAATACTATGTGTGTCAACAGATGACAGTATAAAGGAAGAAAAAAAAAACTGCCTGGTCTGGATAGCAAGTTTCTGGCCAGCCAAAGCCACATACATAGTAAAACCCTGTCTCAAAGGACCAAGCCAAACCAAACCCAAACCAGTCAACAAACAAAAACTTGATAAACTGTAATTTGGAGTCTTCAGAGATCACGCCTTATACCATACTGCATCAACTGGCTTTAACATAAACATGTGTTTAGGCAGGAATACATTGCTGCCCCTTTGGAAAGATTCAGTGTATTACATGAGCATAAACACATGGATGGACTTGACAAAACCGGTATCCTCCATGGCTGACCGCTGACAGGATTTACTATGTAGAAACTATCAAGCAGTTGAATAACTGGTATTTCCTTAGCACTGAGAAAAAAAACCTCAGTACTATGCTTAATAGTTATTAATTCACATTTAAAATGTTTTAAAATCACAATGAAAATGAAAAAGGACCAAATAAATGAACTATGATGTAGGAAAGGAGGGACAGAGGGGAATGGAGCCTACAATCTACGCTCTTCCTCCTTGTAGCCCCTTGTCCCAATTAACAACTATTCAAAATTCAAATTTCAACTTAAATGTAACTTATGATCATCACCAAGCCAATCCCAAGGCTCAAATAAATAATTTACTTATGTTAGCTGTTCACGGCTCAAGTACTTTTCTTTCAATTACAAATGTTTGCATATAATTGCCTAATGTTCTTGCCCTCTCTGTATAGTGAAAACTCCATGAAAGCAGGGGTGTATGCTTGCTGACTACTGTGTTTCCAGGGCCTAGCAAACTTACAGTAAAATGTATTAGATGAATAAAGGGATGGATAAGTCATAGGGGATGTATAATAAAACGAGGTCCTTTCATCAAACAGAGTTTAAAAAGAGAATTTTGAGATTAGCAGATTTTTTTTTTTTGGAGCTATCTTTTTTTTTCTACATAAATTTATTTTTATTTTTTTTAACAAATCTAGACCCGTGTTCCCGCCCATTCCCCCACCCCTCCAGAGCTCATGCATTCTGCCAAACATGCTTTTCATCTCTTTCTCAGTCTTTCTCAATATTCTCCATGAGGAAGTTGACTGTTTTGAGCAGAAGTTCACTGTTTCAGTCAGTGAGATTAGCAGATTTATAGCAGTAAATATATCTTGAAAAATGATGTTATCAGGAAAGGCATGGAATTCAAATAACAATCAGAAGACTCGGGCTCAAGTCTTAGAGTTCTGTCTGTTTTGTTTGATGTTTTGGGACAGGTTCTCACTCTCTAGCCCTGGCCTGGAATTCACTATGTAGCCGATGCTGAACTTTGGAGGAATCCTTCTGTCTTAGCTTCTCAAAGTGCCAGATTACAGGCATGCACAGCCGTGCCTGGCTCAAGTTAAAGTTTAAGCAACACAATCATATGTAGCATACCTCATGCATTTTTTTATTTCCTCAACTTACTAATAATGCAGAAATAAAAGTGCTGGGCTTCTAAGACTATTTTCTTTGGTCCACTTTCATCTCACTAGCCACTCTTCACTTTCTTCTGCTGGTTCCTCTTCATGTCCTAGCCCAGTAAATGCTGGAATATTCCAGAGTCTGTCCCCAGTTTCTTTTCACACTCACTCATCCAGGCTCCTGGCTTTAAATACTATCACTCTGCTGACTATTCCTGAGTTTTAATTTCTGTCCATACAGCTCCCCCAAGACTCAATTATTTATTGAACATACTCACATTAGATATTTATAGGCATCTTATATTTAACATATCCAAGAACGAATCTTTGATTTCCCTAGACACTGTTTTGGCAATCTAGTCCATCTCATACTGAAACATTAATCTTTTTTTCTCTCACATCCCACAAGTGTTACATCAAGAAATTTTGTTTGCCTAGACTTACAAAGTATAATGGAATCTGATTACTGATGATTCTATTCATTGTCGCCATCTGTTTTAAGCTACTGTCATCTGTGTCTAGATTAGTGCAGTAGTTTCCTGACTGCTGCTTCTGCCCTGTCCCAATATTTATCCTCTATACAGTGGTAGGCACTTCAGTCTAAACACATTATGAAACTACACAAAACTTATAATTGTCAGGCAGCATCAGTATCAAGTTGTTGGGACACTATACAATAGATTTATAAGATGTTACTACCATGGGTCCTGGATGAAGAATTTAGGTTTTTGTTTGTTTGATTTTTTTTTAATGAGAGTTTATAAGAATCTTAGAATAAAAAGGTCTTCTTTTTTGGTCTTTTTTGAAACAGGATCTTCCTGTAGCCCCAGCTGGCCTGGAACTCACTATGTAGACCAGGCTGGCCTCAATCTCACAGAGATCAAGTACATCACCATGCCTGGCATAAAAAAATAATCTCCCACCTAGAAATATTAATTTCCTAATACCACAGCTTGAGATGACTAAAAGTGTGATAAATTCACAAGACTTGCTTATAATAGCAACCGATAATAAGGAGTAGGTATAGTGTTTTACTGAGCAAATGTTCATGCATTACTGTCTTGAAAGGAAGAAGGAAAATGATCTTAAGTCCAAGGAACAGAGGAATGACTTGCAATCTGAATGACTGTAAGAACTGCAACAAAATTGAAGCGAAGGCAGTCAAAGGTAAGAGAACCAAAGACAAAAGGAAAAATTATCCAAGATGTGAAAAGACAGATAATTTGCAGCCAGGTTTCTACACGGCTTTGGATATCATAAAGAAAATTTAAATTTCCTCCTGTTGGCAAGCAGAAAAACAAAAGATTTTCAAGCCAGTGAGTAGTGGAAGGCTTATTTTACAAAGTCATAATAAAAGACAGCCGGGTATGATGGCGCACGCCTTTAATCCCAGCACTCAGGAGGCAGAGGCAGGTGGATCTCTGAGTTCAAGGCCAGCCTGGTCTACATAGTGAGTTCCAGTACAGCTGGGGCTACAGGGAGACCCTGTCTTAAAAAGACAAAAAAAAAAAAAGACATAAAGACAATTAGGATGAAAGGTAAAGATGGTTTGTTCCATTGTAGCAGATGGTAGTGTGAAAGGGTGAGATCGGGCTGGAGAGATAGCCTAGCGGTTAAGAGCACCGACGCTCTTGCAGAGGACCCGGGTTCGATCCCCAGCACCCACATGGCGGCTAAGAACCGTCTGTAACTCCAATTCCAGGAGAACTCCAGTTCCAGGGGAATCCGAGACCCTCTTCTGACCTCCGCGGCATTGCACGCCGGTTGTGCACAGACCTTCCTGCATGCAGACCGTACCTTCATTACAGATTTAAAAAAAAAAAAAAAAAAAAAAAAAAAAAAGAAAGGGTGAGATCACAGGCAGAGGAGCAGAAAAGAGAAAAGAAAGCACAGAGAGGAAATGAAGGTGCTGATTTTTTTTCCAAGCTGAAAGTTAATAAAAATACGTATCAGGTCTGGTTAACAAATAATATTTAAAGCTGGGATTGGTGAGTAGACTCACCAGAAAGCTGAGGAGGAAACTCTGGAAAACAATTACAGTCAAAACTGAAAACCTGCCCTCAAAGATTTAAAAAAAAAAAAAGTCTAGTTTCCAGTTCAAGGGGGCACTGGTTCAAGACATTAATGGTATTGGTATCATCAGATTGGCAAACGATTTAGAAGACTAACTGACTACAAACACTGCTGATGGTAAATTAATAAAAAGGGGCAATTTTAAATCACATTAGAAAACACATGAAATGTATTGATAAGAATTTATGGAAGACAACTTCTAGTACTATTATTTTAAATATATAAAACATTTACCTAACATTCACTCTCTAAGAAATGACCACAAATAGATATACTTTCATAGTATAGAAAGATACATTTATGTGCACATGAGATTATTTCTTATAGCATTATTTATAATAGTTATTAAGTAACTACCAAGAGGAAAATAATGAAACTATAGTTAACTCATACTCTGACATTAAAACACATTAAAGCAGCCATTAAAAGAATGAACACACTACTGTGAAAGGTTGTTTAAAGTAGATTTCATGTGTGTGTGAATAGACACCCATTTCCTGGCAGAGAGCAGTTATAGAAACATATGCATGTAATAATTCTAGTTATGTTAAAAAGAGCAAATCTGTATATATGCTCATGAATAAATCACACAAGAAAAAATGTAAAAGAAAAGTCAACATGCCTTTTACAGCAATTATTCCAGGAAACAGAAATGTGAATGGAATACACCTGGGGAGGAAAGATGAAGCCGGACCTTTTACTTTCTATGCTATTTAATTAATAAAAATAATGTGTTACTTTGATAAATTTTAAACTACCAATCCAAATATAAATTAACAAAATTAAATAGGAAATTGGAATTAAAACCCAATATGTTCTGAATAAACAGATACAAATTGGTAATCGATATTCTCATCCTCAATTCTGATCTATTGTCTTTTTCCAGAATGTCCCCAACTACCTTCTCGGACTGTCTAAATTAAAAAAACCTGAGTGCTACTGCATAATCCTTCCTCTTCCCCTCCTCCTACTTTATTCAGTCAGTCAGTAAATATTTATCAAGTGTCTTCTATGTACCAAGAACTACTTTAGATACAAAGGATGCTGTTTATAGCTTGTCTTAGAAAAATCTGACAAACTCAAAGAAGAAAACTACCAAATCAACTGCAAGTCCCATAGCTCCAGTTTCTTAGAAACCTCTGAAATCTCTACCACAGTTTTTGTTTTAATTTTTATGTTAATTTCCATGGTTCAAATGAAGATAAATGCAGGATTTGATTCCTGCAGTTTTATCCTTTGGGAATTCTTCCTCATGCCTCTCCTAACCTACCTTCATATTGTGATTACAGAGTTCATCACAAACTTCTCTCCTAGATACTCCTCAAATCACAGCCCTTCACACTGCCTACTGATGCATCCTTCATATCCAGCACTGTACTCAGCCTCTAGCCTGTGTATTTCACACCAGCCCAGACAAAATGCTCACTGTTACCTAGTATTATATTTTCCTGTGCTCTCCATCTTCAAACTGTTACTGCTGCTTAGAATTTCTTTTACCAATCTGCCCAGCAAAGTCTTGCACATTCCTTAAGACTAAGCTCGATAAGCCTAGGCTCCTCTGTCCTCTATTACTTCCCCACACTGTAACTGTTTATAGTGGCCACCTTCCTCCTGAAGAACAGAGACCATATTTTTTATGACCATATTTATTCTCTAATCCTAAAGTCTAGTTTAACTGCTCATAACCTATATAAAATGAGGATAATTATATTTACTTCACTGGGTTATTTTAATAATCATGAACATGAATAAAGTTCCCTGCACAGTGTTTGACATTTAGTAAATGCTGGCTTAAAATACTTTTTAGAATTAGGCTTTATTTATTTATTTATTTATTTTTAGAATTAGGCTTTATAAGCTTCTCTGGAAGCATAGCCCTTATCCTTATTTTTTAGTAACTGAATCCTCAATTTCAAGGCAACTAGAAATACCTTATCTGCAAGTTGCAATCCTGTATCATCAACATGCAGTCTGAAATCCTGAGCCTGCATACTCACCTCAAGATGCTATTCACATGTCACTTTTGCTTAGGACTTGATCTCATACTCTTTTCTTCCTTAGCTAAATTGTTTATATACTGGAAAGTCCTTAAGAAAATCTCTATTCTTATTTTCTATTTTACTTTAATATTAAAATTCTGCCATTCTATTATTTAATACCTATCGTAACTATAGTGTGCCTGTGTAAAGAACTATTAGGGTTTCTTACAATATTCTTCAGTTTTCTAGCCCAAATCTTTTTTCCATTTTATTTATCATATTCATGTGTATGAGTGTACTGCCTGTATGTGTGTAAGTGCACCAATGTCATGTAATGCATTACATGGAGTCACAAAAAGGTGTTGGGTTCCCTGGAACTGGAGTTAAGGATGGTTGTTAGCTACCATGTGGGTGCTGGGAATCAAACACAGGTCCTCTGCAAGAGCAGCCAGTGCTCTTAACCACTGAACCATCTCTCCAGCCTCTCCAGCCTCATTCTTTTTTTTTTTTTGTCTTTTCGAGACAGGATCTCCCTGTAGCCCCAGCTGTCCTGAAACTCACTCTGTAGACCAGGCTGGCCTTGAACTCACAATGATCCACCTGCCTCTGCCTCCCAAGCGCTAGGATTAAAGGCGTGCGCCACCATACCAGGCGTCCAGCCTCATTCTTAAGAAATGTTGTGTTGATCTCGTCTTTACTGATACTTCAGCATGCTTTCTTATTGAGATGTGCTCTCTAGTACTGAGTTCTTTACCACCCTGGATTCTTTACTATTGATCGGGGACACTGGTCTTTTTTTTTTTTTTAATTTCTGTATGTGTATGAATGTACTGTCTGCATGCAAGTCTGTGCACCCGTGTCGGATTCCCCTGGAACTAGAGCTCTCCTGGAATTGGAATTTCAGACGGTTCTCAGCTGCCATGTGGGTGCTGGGGATCGAACCTGGGTCCTCTGTAAGAGCGGTCGGTGCTCTTAACCGCTAGGCCATCTCTCCAGCCCCGAGGACACTGGTTTTAATTCCAACTATATGAACTCTGAGTTCCTTGGTGTCTCCTAATACTGACAACAGTCACTGAGCAAAAAAAAATCCAATAAATCCAAATTTTCGTACAAAAAAGGCAACAAATTCTAACCAAAATTATAACCACTTTAACATACTGGTGGGTTACTGAGGATAAATTTGTATTCCTCTATCACCAGCCTTCCTTAACAGTTATATGTGGAATATTAACTTGTGAGCTTCTAGATGGCCTGTTGTCATACACATATCCATTTCCAATATAAGTGCTGTGCTACAACAGAAGTCCTTTCCATAAATTACTGAAATGTTTCCATTAAGCTCACCAAAATTTAAAAATTTTTTTCTTTTAAATTTAAGATTTACTTTAGAAGAATCGGTGATCATAATAGTGAGATCTTGCTTCATTGCTGTTGCAATAATATGTCTAATCACTGCAAGTTTATGAGAAAACAATGTGTTTCACTGTCATATATTATATGGAAAATAATATATAACTGGATTAAGATGTATTAATCTAATTACACAGTATACCTATACATGTTATGGAATAGAAAGCTTTTTATTAACTATGTCTAAACATATAACAAAAACTAAGCAATTCTTTTAAAATCTGGAGTGTTACATTATCTAAATGTGACAGGCACCTGAGTAAAAACTTTTTGGTAAAATGTAACCTTTTTATTTTATTTTATGTGTATGAGTGTTTTGCTTGCAGGTATGTATGCCTGGTGCCTGAGAAGGCTAGAAAAGAGGCACTGGATCCCCTGGAACTGGAGTTATAGGTGGTTGTTAGCCACCATGTGGGTTGTACTGAGAACCAAACCCAAGTGCTCTTAACCGCTCAGTCATTTCTCTAGCCCCTGTGTAAAACTATTTTTAAAGGAAATAATCAAAGGGGCTGGGAGATGGCTCAGTTGGTATATAAAGTCCTTGCTATGCAAGCATGAAGACCTGGTTTGAGTCCCAGCACCCACATAAAAAGTCTGATATCATAGCACATACTTGTAATCCCAACACTGAGTAGACAGAGAAAAGAAGATTTGCTGGCTAGCCCATCTAGCCTAACTGACAAACCCTAGGTCCTAGTGAAAGACACTGTCTCAAAAACCAAGGCGAAGGCCGGACATGGTGGCACAGGCCTATAATCCCAGCACTCAAGAGGCAGAGGCAGGCAGATCTCTGTGAGATCAAGGCCAGCCTGGTCTACAAACAAGCTCCAGACCAGCTAGAACTGTAAAACCCTGTCTCAAAATCAATTAATCAAAAAGATTAAAAAAAAAAAAAAAAGCCAGGTGTGGTGGCTCACACCTTTAATCCCAGTCCTTGGGAGGCAGAGGCGGGCAAATCTCTGTGAGTTCAAGGCCAACCTGGTCTACAAATCGAGTTCCAGGATAGCTGGGACTACAGAGGGACCCTGTCTCGAAAAAGTACAAAAACAACAACAACAACAAAAACAAGGTAGATAGCACCAGAGGACTGACATCGGAGGCTGACCTCTGACGTGTACACACACACACACACACACACACACACACACACTCTCTCTCTCTCTCTCTCTCTCTCTCTCTCTCTCACACACACACACACACACACACCCAGAGGAAATAAGCAAAACTAAGCACATTACCTGTAATCATTCCGATCATCAACTTTTATTCCAGGCCAATCTCTCTTTAGGTACTGGCTGGCCAACTTCTGAATACCCTGTTAAAAATAAATTTATTTCTAAAATAAGTAGTATGCTAAAGGAAGCTCTTTTCCTTAAAATACATTAATTAGAAAAATTCAATTTTTATAAAATTCAAGAGAAACAATTGATAAATGGCAACAGAACACAGCAACCTTCTCTCATTATTGTCTACCTTTTAAAAAATTTATCCCTTTTTCTTCCCCCTTGAGTTCCAAAGGCTTTATTGGTAAATATGCTTTATTTTTTATTTATTTATTTATTTATTTTTTATGTCTATGAATGGACTGTGTGCAGGCAGGTCTGTGCACCCATGTCGTGCAATGCACGTGGAGGTCAGAAGAGGGTGTCAGATTCCCCTGGAACTGGAGTTAAAGACAGTTCTCAACCACCATGTGAGTGCTGGGGATCGAACCTGGGTCCTCTGCAAAAGCAGTCGGTGCTCTTAACCACTAGGCCATCTCTCCAGCCCCTACTATCTACTTTTAAGAAAAGGTTGAGCAGGACATGGCAGTGCACACCTTTAATCCCTGAAATCAGGAGGCAGAGGCAGGCGGATCTCTGCCAGTTTGAGGCCAGCCTGGTCTAGATAGTGAATTCCAGGTCAGCTGTTTCAAAAAAGATGAAAAAAGAAAGAAAGGAAGGGAAGGAGGGAGGAAGGGAGGGAGAGAAAGGGAGAAAAGTTGAGTAGAGGGATGAGAAAACCAAGTCTTAGTCACGTGCATCTCCCTTCACCCAACCTCTGGACTGACCACACCTGGCATCCAGGGCTCCCACTGCTACTTGGCTGAGCCACTGACACACTTCTAAATCCCAGCAACCAAACTCTCATCTACTAGAAAAGGGGGAAACTGTGTTCACTTGGAACAGACATACAGTGGCTCCTAAAATTAATGAGCAGACATGGTTTCCATATGAGCAAATCTCAAGACAGATTTTAAGCATCTTTTTATTTTAAAAAAATACACAAGTCACTTCAAAAACCAAGTTTTACCAATAAATACATTCAGTATTATCCATACAACATGAATCTGAACACAACAGAATACTTGTCTAAAATATACTCTAGGCATAGGGATTTGAACAGAGAAGATCACCTTGTTTGTAGTAAGATTAAACAATTTATAGCACTTGGGAGGCAGAGGCAGGCGGATCTCTGTGAGTTCAAGGCCAGCCTGGTCTACAGAGTGAGTTCCAGGACAGCTGGGGCTACAGGGAGACCTGTCTCGAAAAGAACAACAACAACAAAAAAGATTAAACAATTTATCACAACCGCATGATATATTACTTTTAGATAAGCAAATATGTGAGTCTCTAACAAGGTAGCAAGGCCCATTGGGGGTGTGCTAGTTTGCTTTCAATTGCTGTGACAAAACACTCTGACCAAAACCAACTTGGGGAGGAAAGGGTTTATTTGGCTCACATCTCCCAGGTCACAGTTTATCACTGAGGGAGCTCCACATAGGAACTCAGGGCTGGAACCTGGAGGCAGGAATTGAAGCACAGGCCATGGAGGAATGCTGCTTACTGGCTTGGTCCTGTGGCCTGCTTTCTTATACAATACTGGACCATCTGCCCAGGGGGTTGTACCACACACAATGGGCTGCGGCCTCCCACATCACTCAATAATCAAGAAAATACCTCAAAGACATGGCCACAGGCCAGTCCAATGGAAGTAATTCCCCAACTGAGGATCCCTCAACCCAGGTGTGTCACGTTGACACTAAAGCTATCCAGCACAGGGTGGCTATAGAAATCACTGACTACGGTATTTCTATACTGGTAGCTGTAAAAAGAATACCACACTGAAATGAGCAATAATCAGAGAACCTGTCTACTAAGTAGAGGTGGCACAGGTGAAAAGCCAATGCTTCACTCTATATACAATACCTTTTTAATAAGATCCACTGCCAAATCAATTTGGCTTAGTTCACTGTTGAATGCAGGCACTGAAATGCCATTCTTTTAGTTCAAAGTGTACCAAGAGCTAAACACCTTTGGATCTCAAGTTCCTCCTGAACTTGGCAATAGTTTGGTTTCACTAGTTTCAGGTACTATGTACTGTGAAAACTCATGTAAAACTACAACCCATAGTTATTCCACCTAACATCTCCTACATTCTGGAGCCCAAATAGTAAGTCCTCTCTGAATATGCACAGTGTTTTCTACTTCTGTACATTGTTCACAATGTTTCTATTATATAAAATATCTTCTTACCACATCTCATTTCTACTCTGAATTCTTACTTCCCTTTCTTTGAAAGACTTTAACATTTTCTAAACACTAAGAAGCATAAGCAGAAAAATACAAAAGATTCCATTGCACAGATATATCATTCCATTAAAACAATTTATAATTTTCTGTATTTAATGTCTCGAAGTCTCTTAAAAAAAAAAACCAACCCAATAACCTTTTCTGAAATACCTGTTTTCCTGGGGTACAGTTTTTTTAATGGAAAAACAGGATAAATTTTCAATTGTTCAGTTCTGTCCCATTATAAACTCATATTTTAAATAATGGATGTGTTCTAATTAATTGTAGTCACATATGTGTCTGTAGAGGGCCTTCCAAATTGGCTCCCATGCCATGACCTAAACAGATTTTGACCGATTTCTTTGTTTTCTTTTCCAGTTCCTGTCCCAGACAGGTGACTGGGTGGTTTTACTTCTGAGAAACTATTTAGAGTGCATAAGCCAGGCATGTCCTCATTCTTTGGGTCACTATATCTTTCTCTAAAAGGTCCTTCTAGGGGCTGGAGGGATGGCCTAGCGGTTAAGAGTGCCGACCGCTCTTGCAGAGGACCCGGGTTCGATCTCCAGCACCCACATGGCGGCTGAGAACCGTCTGAAACTCCAATTCCAGGAGAACTCCAGTTCCAGGGGAATCCGACACCCTCTTCTGACCTCTGCGGCATTGCACGACACGGGTGCACAGACCTACATGCAGACAGTACATTCATACACATACAAAAATTCAGAAAAAGGTCCTTCTAATGTAACCACTATATACAAAGTAGCTCACCTCCATTCAATTACCCTTGTCACAAGGTCCTATTTATTCATAATCCTCATACACAGTTACTGTCTTGTTTAAATGTTTTTTCAGGTAATTAACTGTAAGTTCCATCAAGTAGGCATCAGGTTTCTTTTATTTATTTTTGTTATTAATAAAGCACTATATTTCCCAGGCTACAGCAGAGTAGCTAGCATTTAGTTGTTGCTAACATGTCCACTGACTATACAAGTAAGTTTTCATTTACATTACTCTGAGTCTAGTCAANCTAGGTCAGTTCAGAAAGCTGATGTCACAGCCTCTTCTGTATACTTTCCCTTCCACTACTCTAACCTAACCTCAGGTCAACCCACATTTCACAAATAACTACCCAATATATTCTTTTTTTATTTTTTATTTATTTATTTTTTTTTTTTTGGTCTTTTTGAGACAGGGTCTCCCTTTAGTCCCAGTTGGCTTGGAGCTCACTATGTCAACCAGGCTGGCCTTGAACTCAGAGATCCACATGCCTCTGCTTCCCAAGTGCTGGGATTAAAGGTGTGCACCACCACGCCCAGCATTAATCACCTCTAAAGTGTATGCAGAACACTTTATACTGAACATGGGCTAAGACATGAGCCTCTTATTATGAGAGGCAAGGATACAATAACAGCACTCTTGAGTTTACATAGAACAAATACACTAACAGGCAGTTTCACACATCCATTTCTCTTAAAACAGCATGGAAATAATAGTACACTTCAGAAGATTCAACTTTTACTTAAGGTGATACAGTTCATAGACAGTTAAATTTGAGCCGGGCATGGTGACATGCCTATAATCTCAGTACTTAGAAGTCAGAGGCTGAAGGATTGCTACAAGTTTGAAGGCAGCCTCCTCTATAGAGCAAATTACAAGATAACAACACTAATAACATTTAAGCTAGAATCCCATTTACCGAAAGTCTTTGTAAAAAGACATAATTTAGAGTAAATTTTTATCTAATTTTTAAAAACTATGGAATTACATTAACTTGTTAACTTTTGTGCATTATAAATTAAAACAGCAACTTCTAGAGCTCTAAACCACAAAGCTGGATTGTACTCATGTGAATGAACCTTTCAGAGATGAGATGAGGGATTCATGAACTAGACAAACAGTGGGCTTTCTAGATGAAAGACTTTATTCAAGTTAGTTCACAGAGACAGGAATCATGTCTTCTATGTGCTCTATGCAGCTGTTCAAGACCTAATCTGCATAGATGCTCAGAAATACTTCATGGACATTATCATTAAAGTCCTAAAAAACATTTCATGCTTTTGAAAGCATTCTATATACTTAAACTAACTGTCTTGCAGCTAATTAAGTAAATAAAGCTACATATGATAGAGTAATGGTTTCCTTACAAAGAAAATTATCCAGGGTAATTAATTTGATAAGAAAAATAAACATGGCCAGCAATTTTTTTTTTTTAAGTTAACAACTCTGGCCCATGGGGCATTAATGGTATTACTCTCTAAAACTGGTCACCAGGCATACATTTATTTATATTGACCTGCATACCACAGATGCACAGACTTCCTTTAACTTGTAATATAGTTCCCAGTGGAGCAGTGACTTTCATAAAAATGTAGTGCTATCAAGACAGCCTTTGGAACATCCAATGGCATCCCATTCCAACTTTTAAAAAGCTGTCAGTGTCTAACATAAGACTTGCTTTGTTTTATCTTTCAATGACACTTGCTGTATTACCTTAACAAGTGAACAAATACAAAGAAAGGCACTGTTAAGTAGACACTGGGAAATGAACTGATAGTTTAACCTTTGGCCCATTCAAGACAGCAAGCTGAGCAGGAGTGTTGCTCAGGCCATTTTGCAGTTATTCTTCCATCAGTAGAGTGAAATTAATACTGGTATTTTACTAAGGGGCTGGGCATAAGGAGGCTTTAAAAATATTAAGAAACTATATTCTTTATATGTTGTACATTTTTGTCATGAAATTCCCAAAGTTACATAAATGATCTTTTTTGTTTTGTTCTTTTGAGACAGAGTCTCCCTGTACCCCTAGCTGGCCTGGAACTCACTGTAGACCAGGGTTGGCCTTAATCTCACAAAGATCCATCTGCCTCTGGCTCCTGAGTGCTGGGTTTAAAGGTATATACCACCATCCCCAGGTTTATAAATGATCTTTTAAAAAAATAAGTCTACTGCCTAAGCTGGATACTTCTTAAGCTAGTGGAAAGATGTGATGACTTTAAGATCTTAAGAAAGATGCGTTCTTACATCACTTTATTGTTAACAAATGACTTTAGTCCCACTCTTCTTAACGAGAGTTTTGAAATGCTTTTCATTGTTTTGTGTTACATATTTTGCATTAGAAAAAAAAATGGAGTGTATTATTTTAAATAACATAAATGGCCTTTACTTTTCCATTAATTTCATGATGAAATAAAATATTAATCTATGTCATATATATTAAACAATAAAGTTATTTTAACCTTTATTCTTATATTGGGGAGGTTAATTTTATTTAATTGCATTAAGAAAAAAGATCTGTGTGTCTGTGTGATATTAGGGATTGAACGCAGTCCGATGCATGTTGTGTGATATTAGGGATTGAATGCAGTCCAATGCATGCTGCACAGGCACTCTTCTAGCTGCTTCCCCATGAGACAAAGTCATACTAAGTTCCCATGGCTGGAATTGCACCTGTAACCCCTCATTTGGTCTTGGTCTCAGCCTCAGCTTCCCAAGTAGCTAAAATTTTAAGTGTTCGTCACTAAGCCTTGGGATCTATTGACATTTTAAATTATCTATCCTATTTGATTTAAAAGACCAAACACAAAATTTAAAAGGTGTGAAGTTTAATTCTCAACCATGATTAAAAAAGAAAAAAATTCATACAGGCAGAAGGAAACAAGAAAAATAAGCAGCATATACATTAGAAAGAAGACATAAAGCTCTCTTTTTCTCACTAAATGATATGATTTTGTAATGACAAACCCCCCAAATTTTATAATACTAATGATAGGATTATCCAAGATTGCTAAAAAAATTTTCAAAGAAAATATGATAGCACTGGAAAGAAAATGAGGTTTCTTTCTTTTTGGTCTTTTCGAGCCAGGGTCTCCCTGTAGCCCCAGCTGTCCTGGAACTTGCTCTGTAGACCAGGCTGTCCTTGAACTCACAGAGATCCGCCTGCCTCTGTCTGCCTCCCAAGTGCTAGGATTAAAGGCATGAGCTACCACGCCCAGCTTAAAATGAGCTATTTCAAGTGTAATCCAACAATATATGTAAAGAATCAGTATGTAGAAAACTCCAAAAATATGAAGGAAAACAAAGATCTAAATAAATAGAAAGATAATCCACCCTATTGGATTGGAAGACTTCTATTGCTAAGATATTTGTTGTTCCCAACTTGATCTATACATTCAACACAATTTCAATCAAAAGCCAAGAAAATCTTTTTTAAAGTTTTATTATATTTATTTTATGTGTATGAGTGTATTGCCTGCACGTGTGTAAGTACACCCATGTCATGAAATGCCTAAGGAGGTCAGAAGAGGGCATTGGATTCCCTAGAACTGCAGCTCCATGACAGTGGAATACCATGTAACAGTAAAAAGAAACAAACTATTAATTCACACAATGTGGATGAATCCAAATAACAGAAACAAAATTTAAAAGATAGCAAGCATACGGTACTAATTCATTCAGTGGTTGCAAAGGGTTCAGAAGGACAAAGTCTGACTAGAAGTATAGATGATGTTCTGATTTGGATACAAAATGACCCTACAGGCTCATGCATTGAAGGCTTGATTGCTAGTTGGTACCATTAAGTGAACAGATCATGAGTACTCTGACCTAATTCATGGACTAGCTCATTGTTGGGAGTCGTAATTTGATAGCATTGCTGAGTGGTAAAACTAATAGAGAAAGTTGGCCTGACTAGAAAGTATTCTGACTACAAATTATAATACTAAAGAACACACACACACACACACACACACACACACACACACACACACACACGCACAGTACCCTAGTGGATAAAGTTCTTACTTAATGGTTACATTTTAACAATTCTGAAATGTAATACTTGTGTGTGTGTGTGTGTGTGTGTGTGTGTGTGTGTGTGTGTGTAGCAGGTTTAAACAAATAAATAAATGGAAGACATGATAAAAATCAGGCTGCTCAATGTTGGAAAGGGCAAGTTACAGACAAGCAAGAGCAGGGAATTAGAACAAGTAACTTAGGAGCTGACTTGGAGTAGGGGACACCTAATTCAACATAGGCAGAACAATGATTATAGGTTAAGTGTGTATAAATATGTTAGTAAAAACACACAGTTCCTAGCTCTGTCCACCGAAAATTCCTAGAAGCAGGGACACTGAAGAATCATGTCAAGTGCCAAGACCTAGCTAGGTTTCTAACACAAGGAACCAAGTGTCCTTAGAGAAAACGCTGATTTTTTTTTTTTTTTTTAATCTTTTCAAGACAGGGTCTCCCTGTAGCTTCCAGCTGTCCTGGAACTCACTCTGTAGACTAGGCTGGCCCTGAACTCATAAAGATCAGCCTGCCTCTGCCTCCCAAGTGCTAGGATTAAAGCCGAGAGAACACTGATTTCTATGGTTATGGTAAGAAATATACAAGTGTTCCTAAACCACCTTGTAGTGCCAGAAGGAAGAAGGGACTACACACACAAAAAAAGAAGATGACTGAGGTCCAGTAAACTCAGTCTTCCATTAGCCCAGAATGGAACAAGTGAAATCACAAAATAGAGCACTGGTGGGAGATAACCCATCTGCTATAAACAAGTAAATAAATGAGGAGAAAAGACAAGTTCCATACAAAGGAATTCCAAATGACTTGCATAGCTATTTGCTGCTCAGAAAGGTGGAGCTTAAATTCTACTCCAACACATATGAAAGTGGGCTACACTGAGTGACCTGTTTCCAGACAGCAATACTGAGGGAGGAGGAAAAACAACTTGAAAGGCTACCGAAGGCGAGAGTCTGGAAAGGAGCAGAAGGTACTCATCAAACATCCTGAACACTGTACCTTTTAAAACAAAAATTTATTTTGTTTTGGGGGGTTATTTTGAGACAGGGTCTCCCTATAGCCCCAGCTGGTCTGGAACTTCCCTATGTAGACCAGGCCGACCTCAATCTCACAGAGATCTGCCTGCCTCTGCCTCTGCCTCCCAAGCGCTGGCATTAAAGACATGTGTCACCACCCCTGGCCAAAACAATTTTCATTTTGCTCTTCTGTGTATGAGTGTTTCACCTGCAAATAAGTGCACCATGTATGTGCACTGCCCTCTTAAAACTATCTTATTTTAAAGTTTTATTTTCAACGTTAAGACTCAGTAATACCTATTTTGTAAGTCTCCTAACATGAAGAGTTTTATTGGAAAAAAAAATTTGGTTTCTGGTGTTTTCAAACAATATAAAAGTGTTACATTAGTCAGCATGTCTGAGCTATCTGCTTGATCTCAAAGACAGCTGTAAAAGCAGTTCCTTCTCCAAAGCAGAAACTGGAATGTATTTAGCCAGCAAGCAAACAATAATCTGGAGTGCTTGACCACAGCCATCTGGGAACAGAGGCAGAAATTCAAGAGAAATAACCCAAATGTGACTGAGCATTCAAAGCAAATGAGCCAGTCTTCCTTCATGTCCCTTGTCAGATGGACACACATAGAGCTTATCAGTAGAGCTAACATCTGAGTTTACTGTGTGCAAGATGTCTCGTTTCTGTGTGAAGTTTTATAACCACCATCTTAGGTAGTGGACACAAAACAAGTTTTTAGAAGTTAAGTAATTTGGGTAAGATCACACAGCTAGTCAAGTGTAGTCTCAGATCTGGGTTATTTTTTTTTTTCAAAGTTTAAAATACTTCCACTCATTTCATTCAGACATAATTATACATACTATCTCAAATCAAAAAAGATTTTGATTGGCAGCTGTAAATAAGTTCTTCTTATTTTTTTTTTAATTTTTTAAAATTTTATTTATTTCTGTATGTATATGAATGTACTGTCTGCATGCAGGTCTGTGCACCCATGTCATGCAATGCCACGGAGGTCAGAAGAGGGCGTCGGATTCCCCTGGAACTGGAGTTCTCCTGGAATTGGAGTTTGGGATGGTTCTCGGCCGCCATGTGGGTGCTGGGGATCGAACCCAGGTCCTCTGTAAGAGCGGTCGGTGCTGGCATTCTAAAACACTTCATAATATTTTAGTAGTTGAGAATCACTAGCATACTGGTTAACAGCACCAACACAGTGCTTGGCTTGAACTCTAAGTCATTCTACTTGTCTTGATCTTGCATTTTCTTCTATCAATCAAACCAGCAAGATATCTACTCCAGTGCTGTTGAGATAATTAAATGAGCTAGGCAGGAGGAGGCAAAGGCTGAAGTAAAGTATGGCATGCTTTCATGTACTAAAGGCTTTCATTCAAGTATTTCCTGAGAATTTTCTATTACATGCTAATGTTATACTACATACTGTGCACTGCTAAAATGTTCACCATTCCTAAAACATCACTGTTAAAATGAGAAACATCAATATTTAAACTAATATTTACTTTTAGGTGAAGAAACCACAGACTAACAGTGGATCAGTTTAAAGAAGAAGGAAAGTTAGCCAATGCAGAACTGGGATCACATGGTCTTCCAAGCTTCCTAGTAGAACTGAATATTGGGGAAAGCTTTAAAGGAAAAAATTAACACAACTGAAAACAAAACAAAACGATTATAATCAAGAAAATAATTCTGAAATGTTTCAGAGTTATGAAACAACAAAGAATAACAATAAAATCACTCAAAGAGCAGGCTTTGTAGAATGGGCATGCTGGTACATGACCTTAATCCCAGTACTTAGAAGGCAGAGACAGGCAGATCTCTGTGACTTAGAGACCAGCTGGGTCTACATAAATACCAGGCCAGTCAAAGCTACAAAGAGAGATCCTGTCTTAAAAAAAAAACAGCTCTGGGGCTGGAGAGATGGCCTAGCGGTTAAGAGTGCCGACCGCTCTTACAGAGGACCCGGGTTAGATCCCCAGCACCCACACGGTGGCCGAGAACCGTCCGAAACTCCAGTTCCAGGGGAATCCAACGCCCTCTTCTGACCTCCGCGGCATTGCACGACACGGGTGCACAAACCTGCATGCAGACAGTACATTTATACACATACAGAAATAAATAAAATTTAAAAAAAAAGAAAAAAGAAAAACGCTTTAAAAAACAAACAAACAAACAAACAAACAAACAAACAAACAGCTCCCCTTTTCCCAAACCTCTCTGTGCCTGCCAGCTTGGCTCTGACAGGAGCTTTCCCAAGACCTGCCATGGTGTACTCCCTTTTCCACACTTCCCTGTGCTTGATCATCTTAGCTCTCTTAGGACCCTTGTGAGCTACAAGATCTGGGAACTTTCCCAGACCTGGTAATGGTGACTTTCCTTTCCCACACCTCCCTGCATTCTGCCATCTGGTTCTCAAACAGGGCTGAGTTACTAGGATCATTGTGCTCTAAACTTGTGAGCTTTCCCAGCCTGGCCTGTCAGCCAATCACCTAACAACCACCCAGCCCACCCCACTGTTCCAGAACCTTGAGAAATCAACCCTGGAACCTCAACTCAAAAGTTGTCACCTGCCAGGTATGGTGGCACACACCTTTAATCCCAGCATTCAGGAGGCAGAGGCAGGATGACCTCTGTGAGTTCAAGACCAGCCTGGTCTACAAAGGGAGGTCTAGGCCAGCTGGAGATACAAGGAGTCTCTCTCTCTCTCTCTCTCTCTCTCTCTCTCTCTCTCTCTCTTTCACACACACACACACGCACGCACACGCACACACACAATTTGTCACCTATCCTAGGCTTAACTAAGACCGCTTCTTTTTTTTTTTTTTTTTGTCTTTTCGAGACAGGGTCTCCCTGTAGCCCCAGCTGTCCTGGAACTCTCTCTGTAGACCAGGCTGGCCTTGAACTCAAAAAGATTCACCTACCTCTGCCTCCTGAGTTCTAGGATTAAAGGTGTGCGCCACCACACCCAGCCTAAGACCACTTCTTAGACCCTTCTTGCACATCCACATAAAGTGGCCCCAAAACTGAACACCAGATACTACTCGGTTGGACCATAGCAAGAAAAGTTGGAGAAAACCGCAAAGACATAAACAACTATTCAAAGATGAGATCACTACCCATACTACGAAACTCCACAACAATACAAGCCCAGATGCCTTGATCTCATTGAAAAAAAAAAAACATAAATAACCAAGATAATATGCTTACTACAGAAACTAGCAACTCCCCCTTAATGTTTCCTGCAAATGACAATCTAACAGATGGACAAGACAATGATTTCAAAATAATGATGATAAATATGCTTAAAAGGATATGAATAAAAGACTGAAGACTATGAAAACACAGTTTGAATAAAATAACTAAAAGAATTCAAAACATGGAATTATAACTCAATAAAGATAATCTCTGAAGAAAAGCCAAACTGAAATAAAACTTGAAATGAAAACTCAGGAACACAAACAAAAAGCTTAGAGAAAAGTTGCAAAAAGGAAGTGGAGGAAATGGAAAAGAAATATCAGATCTTGAAGACAAACTTGAGGAAATGGATCCTCAACAGAAATGTCAATATGCCAGGCATGGTGGCACACGCCTTTAATCCCAGCATTTGAGAGGCAGAGGCAGGTGGGTCTCGGTGTGTTCAAGGCCAGCCTCATCTACATAGTGAGTTCCAGGCTAGCTGGGGCTACAGGGAGACCCTGTCTCAAAAATACAAAAAAGAAAAGAAAAGAGAAAAGAGAAGAGAAGAGAAAAGAAAAGAAAAAAGGAGGGGAGGGGAGGGAAAGAGGAAAGGAAAGGAAAGGAAAGGAAAGGAAAGGAAAGGAAAGGAAAGGAAAGGAAAGAAGGAAAGGAAAGGAGGAAAGGAAAGGAAAGGAAAGGAAAGGAAAGGAAAGGAAAGGAAAGGAAAGGAAAGGAAAGGAAAGGAAAGGAAAGGAAAGGAAAGGAAAGGAAAGAAGGAAAGGAAAGAAGGAAAGGAAAGAAGGAAAGGAAAGGAAAGGAAAGGAAAGGAAAGGAAAGGAAAGGAAAAAGGTAACTTTTCAACGGAGACTATGAAAGCCAGAAGGGCTTAGAACAACGTCCTACAAGTCATGAAAGAACAGACTGAATAGAAGACTAAGCACTCTCAAGATGCCACAAAGAAAAAACAAATTAACCCAGAATAGTCAACCAAAAGAGGTCTAAGGAAACAGCATTATAGCACCAACATAATAGAAGTTAATAAACAGTGGTCAAAATCTGTATTAAAAGAGATAGCTCAGCAGTTAAGAGCACTGGCTGCTCTTTCAGAGGACCCAGATTCAATTCCCATCAACCACATGGTAGGTAACAACCATCTGTAACTCCAGTTCCTGGGGAATCTGATGCCTTCCTCTGACTCTGCAGGCATGGCAGCACAACACAGGTCACTTACACACATGCAGGCAATACACTCACATACATAAAACAAAAATAATAAATAATAAATATTTTTAAAAAGACACAGACTGGATTAGAAAACAGGATCCATCAACTTTCTACCTCCAAGAAGCACAATTCACCAACAGTGATTGATACCACATTAGGATAAAAGAATGGAAAAAGGTATTCCAAGAAAATGGAACTAATGAACAATAGATGTAGCTAATATCTGACAAAATAGACTTAAATTATAACTAGTCAGAAGAGACAGCGAAGGTCACTTCATATTCATTAAAGGAAAAATACACCAAGAGGATACTACAATCCTAAACACATATGCACCTCATACAGGGGGACCCAATTTCATAAAAGAAACTTTATTAGCTCTAAAAATCACACACTGACTTCAATACCCCATTGTAACCAAATAGACAGGTTCACTGGACAAAAACTAAATGGACAAATCCTGGAGTTAAATGGCATCATAAATCAAATGGACTTAACAGACAGTTACAGAACATCCCATCCAAACACCAAGGAATATAACTTTCTTTTCCACAGCCCATGAACTTTCTCCAAAATTGGCCACATATCAGGAAACAAAGCAAGTTTCTACAAATTTAGAAAAATTGAAATATTATCCTGTATTTGATCTTAACACAAAGGAATAAAGCTAAATAATAACAATAATAATAATAATTATAATAGTACACAAATTCATGGAAGCTAAATAATAGACTACTAAATGAAAATTAGAACAGCCAGGCATGGTGATTTAGCATCGGAGGCAGAGGCAGGCGGATCTCTGTGAGTTCAAGGCCAGCCTGGCCTACCTAGTGAGTTCCAGGGAGACCAGCTACAGGGAGACCTTGTCTCAAAAAGATCAAAAAGACCAAAGAGAGAGAGAGAGAGAGAGAGAGAGAAAAGAAGAAATCAAGAAAAATTTAAAATTCCTAGAACTGAATGAAAATGAAAACACAACAGGGCAAAGCCTAGATACAATGAAGACGAAGTCCTAAAGGGGAATTTACAGCGTTAGTACCGAAAGCAGAAAATCAGAAACATCTTATGTAAATAAATTATCCATCTGAAGGCCTTAGAAAACCAAGACAAACTACACCTAAAAAGAGTAGTGAGGAAGAGATAAATAAAATCAAGGCCAAAGTTAATGAAATAGAAACAAAGAAAACAATACAAAGATTCAATTAAACAAAAGAATGGTTCTTTAAAAAGATTAGCAGGGCTTTAATCCCAGCACTCAGGAGGTAGAGGCAGGTGGATCTCTGGGAGCTCCAGGCCAGCTGGGACCAAGGAAGACACTGTCTCAAAAAGACCCCCCCCCAAAAAAAAAAGAAAAAAGATTAGCAAGATTGACAAACCTTTGATCAAATCAACCAAAAGAGGGAGAGGACACACCCAAATTAGCAAACTCAGAGATGAAAAGGAAACATTATAACAGATCAGAGGAAATTCAGAAAATCATAGGATATACCTTAAAAATCTATATTCCACCAGGCATGGTGGCGCATGCCTTTAACCCCAGTACTCCAGAGGCAGAGGCAGTTGGATCTCTGTGAGTTCAATGCCAGCCTGATCTACACAGTGAGTTCCAGGCCAGCTGAGGCTACAGGGAGACCCTGTCTCAAAAAGAGAAAAAGAGAAAAGCAACCACCACCACCACAACAACAGTAACAACAACAAAACAGCTATATTCCACTAAAGTAGAAAATCTAAAAGAAATGGATAAATTACAGACTATTGAAGTTAAATCAAAGTGACATAAACAATTTAAGCAGATCCATAACAACAAATGAGATAGGTATAGGAATTAAAAATCTCCCAATAAAGAGGCCAGGGCTGGATGGATACAGTGCAGAAGTCTACCAAACCTTCACAAAAGAACTAATAACAATACTCCTCAAATTATTCATAAAATAGAAAAGTAACTATATATCAAATTCTATGAAGCCAGTATTACTCTAAAACCAAAACCAAAGACCCAACAAAAAAAAAAAAAAAAGAAAATTGTAGGCCAATCTCTCTGATGAACACAGGCACAAACCAAATGTAAGAACACATCAAAAAGACTATTCACCATCAAGCTGGCTTCATCCCAAAGATGCAGGGATGGTTCAACATATATAAATCAATAAATGTAATCTACCATATAAATACCATATAAACAGATGTAAGGACAAAAACCACATGATCATTTCATTAGATGCAAAAAAGGCCTTTGACCAAGTCTAACACCCATTCATGATAAAAGTCATGCAGAATCTACAGATACAATATAACAAGCCCACAGCTAACACGCCAAATGGAGAGAAACGTAAACCATTCCCATTACAATCAGCAAGACAGAGATGTCCACTTTTTCGATTCCTGTTTAATATAGTACTTGAAGTCTTAGCCAAAGCAGTAAGACAAATAAAGGAAATAAAGTGGATAAATTTAGAAATCAAAGTATCCTTATTCAGAGATGATATGATTCTATACATAAAAGACCCTAAAGATCCCACCAGAAAACTCGAGCTGATAAACACATTCAGCAAAGAAGGAGGATATAAAATTAACACCTCCAAATCAAGAGCTTCCTATATACCAACAACAAACATACCGAGACAGGAATCAGAGATATCCCATTCATGACAGTCTCAAAAAACATAAAATATCTTGGAATAAACCTAACCAAGTAAGTAAAGGCCTTGTATAATAAAACTTAAAGAAATTCAATAAGACACCAGAAGATGGAAAGACCACCAATGCTCATGGATTGGTAGAATTTATATTGTGAAAATGGCCATTCTATCAAAAGCAATCTATAATTTTAATGCAAAATCCCTTAAAATCCAACACAATTCTTCATATAAATTGAAAAAAATCTCAGATTTCATATGGAAACGCAAAACCTTTTTAAACATAATCTGTCTTTCTAATAAATTCAGAAACATGATCACTATGTTCAGTGCATACCTATAATCCCAACACTTGAGAAGCCAAAGCAAGAGAATCTCAAGTTGAACTACACAGCCACTTGAAGAGTAGTCTGAACTACATAGTGACATCCTGAACCAAAAAACAAAGGTCAACGGTATAGCTTAGTGGTAGAGAGTTTGCCTAGCATGTGCAGGATAGCTATTTCAAGTTCAACCTAGGCTATAAGACTACATAGTGAGTTTTGGGAGAGAGAGACACACACAGAGACAGTGTAAGTAAGAAAGAAAGAGGCAAGACAAAGACAAGAGAGATGGAGAGATAGAGACTATCACTGTTTTCACACTATAAATAAGATGAACAGCTTTTAGGGGAAAAAAAAAACAGTATCCTCTCTGCTCTGTGTTTGTTTGAACATACACTATTAGAATCATTCTCAATATTAATTTTTATGTTCCCAAGGATAATTTTACACTGGTAAGTTTGCAAGAAAATTTCATTTAAATTAGAAAATATCTGTAAGACTACTTGGTCACATGAAAACATTTGTACATTGCAACACACAAAAGCAATCCCACAGTGCAGGTGCTACTAAAACTCATCCATGTATATATAATCATCTTGTACATACCCAACAAGTGTGAGCCCCTCACATTAGAGTCCACTGATTGAGGCTGCAGATTTCTCCCTCAAACTTGATACATATCATGGATGTAAACTTGGCCCATTTACTTGCTCTCAGCCTTAGTTTCATCATCCATAAAATAAGAATACATACTTAATGCCCATACCAATTTGGCTGAGGGAATTAAGGGATAATTTTGTTCCTTGCCCTCAGAGGTCAACTAAGTCCCAGGGAACTATGCATGGGGGCATCTCTTGAAATGTAATGTGAGTCACCAGTCTTCCTGTGGAGGGAGGTCTTGGAGATCCCCTAATGGGACTTCAGCCAGTGTCTAGTCTATAAAGAAGTCTGCTCATGCTTCAAAAAGGGAAGCCTGGTCTAGTAAGACCTGACTTTGTCCTCGAGTGGATGGAACTACAAAATGAAAAGCCAGAAGGAGCCAGCCCCCCCCCCAAAATAACAAAACCCCAAGTGACCCCTGAGAACCAGATCCTCAACCGACCTTGAGAAAACAAAAATCTTGCTTAAACTGGGCTAAATGTGCGGCCTTAAACATTCAAAAGGAAAGTATAACCAGAAATAAATAATCAGTAAGGCCTGAGAAATTGTACTTCAGGTATAAAACTTGAGATCTTAGTAAGAAGACAAAAAGAAAGAAAGAAAAAAAAAAGAGCACAGTTGTTTTGCCTGTCTTCAATTCTTACTGGCAAGTGCAGCTACCCTGTGGCTGCCACTGATTTTGCCATCCTTCAAAGACATGAGACACAGCTTTTCAACCTTCCAATATGGACTGAAGACTCATGTCTCTCCAAGAATCCTCCAAACCTTCAGTGCCAGATGGGGTCTGCTGAGACATCCAGCTTGTGGACTGAGCAACTAACTACTGGGGTTTCAGCCTTTTCAGAATATAGACTGCCATTGTTGGACTACCCAGGCTGTATCACGGAGGCCAGTACAGGAAGACCAAGACAGGAGGCGGTGTTTACTGGACCTCATTTGGTGACCATGGGAAGGAAAGACCCCAGTGTGGAGCACAAGGGCAGGACTGATGGTTATTTGGAGGAGGAGACTTCAAACAATTCCTTAAGGAAAACATGACATCTTTCAGCCTAATAAAGAAAAAAAAAGAACAATAATAATAAAAAGAGAAATCATAAGCTGAAGGTGCTAAAACCTATGACATCATAATCTTGATATATGTGTGGCATGCATATATGCATATTTTGGAAGGAACAACAACAAAAACAAAAAGACTGGTCAAAGAACTGACTGAAACAGTGAACTTCTGCCAGAAACAGTAAATTTCTGCATCAAAAATTTTAAAAGAGACTGAGAAAAAGATGAAAAACATGTTTGGCAGAATGCGTGAACTCTGGTGGGGTGGGGGGCAAGGAAGGGAGAATGGGTCTAGATTTGATTGGGAAATGTATGAAATGTACAAAGCTTCCATAAAAAATTGGCTTTGAAAAAAAAAAAAAAAGGACAATACTTCAGTTAGCAAATGGATAACCCATAGTATATTCAGGCAATGAACTATCTGGCACTAAAAAGAACTGCACTAACAAGTAATTAAATGACATGGAAGAATGATAAATGCAAAATTATTAAGCAAAAGGGCCAATCTAACAAGGCTATATACTGGATGATTCTAATGATGTACATTCTCGAAAATGGAATACTATGTTTACGTAAATAAAAGGACTGATGGTTGCCATGGATTTGGAATAGAGAACAGAAGAGAACATTTTTAGCACAAGAAAAGTATTTTAACAGTTATGTAGTTTATCACTGTAACACAAGATATGCTTATCAAGATCCACAGAATGAACAATACCAAGAGTGAACCCTAAGGTATCATAGACTTAAGAGTGATAATGTGGGCTGGAGAGATAGCTCAGCGGTTAAGAGCACTGATTGCTCTTGCAGAGAACCAGGGTTTGATTTCCAGCACCTACATGGCAGCAAGCAACTGTCTGTAACTCCAGTTCTAGGGGATCTGGTGCCCTCTTCTGACCTCTGAGGGAATTGCATAACACAGGTGCACTTACATACATGCAGGCAATATACTCATTCCTTTTTTTTTTTCCTTCTTATGTATTTCTTATGTGTATGAGTGTACTGCCTACGTGTAGGTAGGTGCACCTGTGTCATGCAGTGCTGCAGAGATCAGAAGAAGGCGTCAAATTCCCCTGGAACTGGAGCTAAAGACATTTCTTAGCTGCCATGTGGGTGCTGGGAATTGAACCTGGGTCCTCTGCAAGAGCAGCCAGTGCTCTTAACCACTGAGCCATCTCTCCAGCCTGGCAATATACTCATACACATAAAATAAAATAAAAATAAAAAAGTTATGGGGGGGTGCTCACTGACAGTAGTGAATGTAGCACTTGGCCAGGATGCTAACAAGAGGATGAGCTGTACATGTGAGATGATGGGATAGATGAGAATTCTATACTTTCTGCTCAATTTGGCTATTATCCTAAAATTACTCTAAACAGTCTATTTAACAACAACAACAAAATGATAGGGGCTGGAGAGATGTCTCAGATGTTAAGAGCACATGCTGTTCTTCCAGAAGACTCAAATTTGGTTCCCAAGAATCATGTCTGTCTTACAACCACCTGTAACTCCAACTTCAGTGAATCCAATACCCTCTTCTGGCCTCCACAGGCACCCCCCCATAAACATGTACAAATAAATAAAAATAAATCTTTAAAAAAATATAGCCTGGCATTGTGGCACATGCTTTTAATCCCAGAACTTGGAGGCAGAGGCAGAGGCATCTCATATCTATGAGATCAAGGCCAGCCTGATCTACATATCAAGTTCCAGACCAGGTGGGGCTATAGGGAGACCTTGTCTCAAAAAAGCCAATACATACATACATACATACATTCATACATTCATACATACATACACTCATAAGTATATATATATAAAGATAATACAAACGTTTTGAAAGGCTGTTGTAATATTCAAGTAAAATAATACATAACATATAAATATAAAATATCTGATATATATTCTACCAAAATTACTTGATAATCTTAGTGGCATTTTATCTTTCATTCATTCAATATATAATGAAAACTAGGACAAGTGATTGTCATCGGGCAAAACAAATTGTCAATTTTTTTTTTTTGTCTTTTTGAGACAGGATCTCCCTGTAGCCCCAGCTGGCCTGGAACTCACTATGTAGATCAGGCTGGGCTTGAACTCACAGAGATCCGCCTGCCTCTGCCTCTCAAGTGCTGGGATTAAAGGGGTGCGCTAGCATGCCTGGCTCAGCAAATAATTAAAAAAAAAAGTTAACTAATTTATTGTTTACTGATCACTTATTTGACAATGAGACTTATATGATTACAGCATCTATAAAGTTAATATTTACATGTAATTCAATTTCAATATCATTATGCAGAAGAAATAACACATACAAGTTTCTCACACATAATAATAAAATAGAGGGCTGGGAAGATGATGCAGTCTGCAAAGTACCTGTCATATAAATCTGGATTCACAGCACCCACATAAAGGTTGGGAATGGTGGTGCACATCTGTAACCCTAGTGCTGGGAGAGGAAGGGGAGTAGGAGGCGGAGGACAGGTGGATCCCTGGATGTTGACTCCAGTGTAGCCAATTAGTGGGCTCCAAGGTCAGTGAGAGACTATGCCTCAAACAATAAGGTGAATGATAGAGGAGTACATCCAATGTCAATTTCTGACCTTTACATGCACACATGTGCATTTGCATAGGTACGCACACAAACATACAAAGTTAAACAAAATAAACTGAATGCATATGTGTGTATTCATCATTAGCTGAATGTAGATATTAATAGAAATTACCTAACAGTAATATGCACTGTTAAAACAAACTTTCCAAAAAAAGACAAAACCTTTCTAAATTCATATATATGTAATTTTATCAAGGAAAATGAGTGATTGTCCTGGCATGGTGGCACATGTCTTTAATCCAAGCACTCAGGAGGCAGAGGCAGAGAGGCAGAGGGTCAGAGAGGGGCAGAGAGGGGCAGAGAGGGGCAGAGGGACAGAGAGGGGCAGAGGGGCAGAGAGGGGCAGAGGGGCAGAGAGGGGCAGAGGGACAGAGAGGGGCAGAGGGGCAGAGAGGGGCAGAGGGGCAGAGGGGCAGAGGGGCAGAGGGGCAGAGAGGCAGAGAGGCAGAGAGGCAGAGGCAGAGGCAGAGGCAGAGGCAGAGGCAGAGGCAGAGGCAGAGGCAGAGGAAGGTGGATCTCTGTGAGTTCAAGGCCAGCCCTGCCTACATAGTGAGTTCCAGGACAGCTTGGGGCTATAGGGAGACCCTGTCTCAAAAAGACTAAAAAAAAAAAAAAAAAGTAATTGGTTACTAATTCAACACCTTAGATATTTCATGTTTCTTTGCTTGCTTAAATGTTTAAGTACCTCATACAAGTAGACTGTTAGAAAACATTAAGCAATACTTGTAATTTATAGAAGGATGAGCACAAATCATTTTCAAAGTTTCTTTTAAAATTCTCCCATCCCTAATTAACATTCATGAGATTAATTTCACAAAAGCAGTTACAAAACTAAGGTAAGAAGAACATGAATGTATAATAGTTATGTCAGTGGAAGACAAAGGAAATTTCTCTTCACTTAAAATGGGAAAATTAAGTTCAATGCAAATATTTCATAAATAACAATTTCATAATATTTAATCAAATTATTCACTACCCAGAAGTAACACTTTTAAGAAACAGATAATGTTGCACAAATGCTGAGTTCACTTGTTTTGGACAGGTGGCTGGTTTGCAGCTCTGTGTCAGCAGCCCAAGCCCGCCCACAATAGATCTAAAGACGATTATGCAAATGCCAGTGACCCGGGTATTTTCCCAGGAACAGGAGAAGGGATCTGAGTAGAGTCTGCAATTGTTCAGCAGTCATGTGGAAAAACAAGCAGAGTTGCATTGGTTTTTTTCTCCCCCTTAATTGCTGGAGGCAGAGTGTTTTCATTGAAGGAACTACTTCAGCATGTGTGAGATATACAAACACTACACACGTGCGTATTTGATGTACATTTCTCAAAACTATTCACGTCTTATCCCATCCTCATCCCCAAAGTCCCCCTCCCTTCTCATCAATGCCAAGTCTTATCTGTTAGGTACCTCTTCCCTTGCCAAAAAGACAAATGGGAATTTAGAGACCTTTCTGACCACTTTGTGTTATAATCATAAGTATTTTTTTTTTTTTTGTCTTTTCGAGACAGGGTCTCCCTGTAGCCCCAGCTGTCCTGGAACATACTCTGTAGACCAGGCTGGCCTTGAACTCACAAAGATCTGCCTGCCTCTGCCTCCCAAGTGCTAGGATTAAAGGCGTGAGCCACCACGCATAAATATTCTCTAGCAAATGGTGGGATAAACAGGATTCTTGCTTCATATATGTGAAGCATTTCTTTTTCATCAAGGGCATAATGTAACAGGCGAAAGACAGAAATCTGGACAGTGTGAAATGCATCACTGACAAGAGAACATTTTCTTAGCGCTTAGAAACCAACAGCATGTTATCGAAGCACTATTTCTGAAGTAAAGTCATCAGGTTCCTAGTTGCTAAACAGGGTAGTTTTCAAGCAACCTGCTCTAACCTGGTTTAACAATTTTCTCTAGAAGTAAAGTTTTTTTCATTTTATTATTGCTCCATTTATGATTCTACAGGATTCAAAAACTCTCTCTCTGTACATAAAGGTACACATAGATTTTTCCCTATCTTGCCCTACTCACCCCTCAGTTCTCTCTTCTATATTCAACAGGGACACTGTTTATTCTGGTAAGAGTGTAAGACCCAAATCCTCTCGTTATCGTGATGGAACCCTACAGTTTCCAGAATGCTTATTCTGCAAAATGTCACAAAGTTCTGCTGCAAATTTATTTAAGGGGGAATTTTACACAAATGCTTAAAAGCCTTAAAAGCAGAAATTACAATATTCTTCATAGATGTGTCAAATATGTTGTTTTAATATAAGACATATTTTTTCTTGTCTTTTTGAAACAGGGTCTCCATACAGCCCCAGCTGGCCTGGAACTCACTTCATAGACCAGGCTGGCCTTGAACTCACAGAGATCCACCTGCCTCTGCCTCCCAAGTGCTAGGATTAAAGGCATGCACCACCATGCCTAGGTTAGACATAATTTTTAAGTTGTTGAATTAAGAATATACATACTTAGGAAAAAAGAATATATATATCCTGGGGACTGGAGAAATGGATAAGTGGTTAAGAATGCTTACCACTTTTGCAGCAGACTCAAGTTCAGTTCCCAGAAGCCACATGGCAGCTAACAACTCAGAAAACTACACAGCAATTAAAAGCAAATTGTAGTTATATCTGTGACACTTCATGTACCAATTATAATAAAACGTTAGTTTTTCTGCATGCACACACACATATACACATACATATATACACATATACACATGGAGCAAATCTTTAAGCTCAGAACCACAAAGATGTAAAAATACAGAAATCTACTTTTGGAGGACTAGAGATATATCTCAGTTGGCAGAGTACTTGCCTAACACAGGTACAAAGCTCTGTGTTCCACCCCTTGCACTCTATAAACTGGGTATAGTGACATATGCTTATAATCCCAGGGCTCAGGAGGGTAGAGGCAGGAGGCTCAGATGTTTAAAGTCATCCTTGGCTACATGGCATGTTGAAGGCCAGCCTTGGGTACATGAGGCAGTGTCTCATACACAAAAAAGTCCACTTTGGGCTGTGGTAGAATGCTTGCCTAACATATATGATACCTTGGTTTCAATCCATAGTATCTGAAAAAAAAAAAGACAGAAAAAGAAAAAGTCTATTTTTATATAACTTTAGGTAGTAAAATTATGTTTTATGCCTACAGATTTTAGGAAGAAATTCAGATTTTAAAAAATATAGCTAGCTGTAGTGGTGCGCACTCTTTTTTTTTAATTTTTATTTATTTTTGTATGTGTCCCAGGACTCAGGAGGCAAAGGCAGGTGGATCTCTGTGAGATCAAGGCTAGCCTGGTCTACATAGGAAGTTCCAGGCTAGCTGGGGCTACATGGAAACCCTGTCTCAAAAAGATTTTTTTTAATGTGTATTTTCTAAGATTATGACTATCAAAACACTTTAAATGGTACTAAGACTTTAATAGTGTGCAAAGTACTATATCCTCTAGCATCCACTAAATTTGCTAAATAACTCTGGATGTAAATGACCCTTAACTAATGACTTCTTTATCTCACTTAAGATAGCAACAATGGTAGTTATTTTTTAATTCTACTATATAGAGGTGATGTTAACGATGGCAAAGCCAAGACTAAACTCCAATGTTCTAACTCTTATTTCTTTTTTTTTTTTTTGGTCTTTTTGAGACAAGGTCTCCCTTTAGTTCCAGCTGGCCTGAACTCAGAGATCTGCCTGCCTTTGCCTCCTGAGTGTTGGGATTAAAGGCACTCTATTATTTCTTTACATAGTTCATACTGTCTGAAAATATGAGTTATTTACAAAATAACTTTGTACCCTCAGAGTGAGAAAAAAAATCACAAGAGATAAATAAGTAAGAACAGGAAAAGAAAAGGAAATAGAAAAAATGACATTGATAACAAGCTAACTGCAAACCACAACGAACTGTCCCAAGGTATCTAAGGCACAGCTAGCACAGAAGGATAGATCTGTATTTAGCAACTACAGACTGACTCCTCACAGGGTTCCTCACTTCATGCCATACACCTCAGCACACACCAGACCCCAAATCTGTCATTGTTCTCTTTTTATCCTCAGTTCATGATGGTCTAATACTGTCTTAATTTGTTATTCACAATTCAAAGACATTTCAGAGATAACTCTCCAAAACCAGAATGATCTGGTTAACCATGAATGAGCCAGCTACTACTGAATTAATGCTACATAACAACTCCAAAGTCCACATCAATTCCAACAATTTGTGCTAGTTCCTTGCTCATGAACTTGCATTTTTAGCTCTAGCACCTGTTCTTCAAGTCCAGATCTCCAAGTCCAGATCTTTCATTATAAGATCCATTCTGAAAGGGAGACATGGTTCTCTGGGGCAATTTCACTTCACAATAAACAGCAGAAACTCAAGAATATTGAAGACAGGCTGGAGAGATGGCTCAGTGTTTAAGAGCACTGGCTGTTCTCACAGAGGCCTGAGATTGAGTTCCTGGCACCCATATGAAACCTAACAACTGTTCATAATTCCAGTTCCAGGGGATCTGACACTCTCTTCTGGTTCCCTCAGACATTGAACAAAATGGGTGCGAATACATGAAGGCAATATACTCATACACATAAAAATAAAATAAATTTTAAAATGTTAAATGTTGGAAGAAACTTGCCATTCCTTTTATATTCTTTTTTTATTAATTTTATTTATTTCTGTATGTGTATGAATGTACTGTCTGCATGCAAGTTTGTGCACCCATGTCGTGCAATGCTGCGGAGGTCAGAAGAGGGTGTCGGATTCCCCTGGAACTGGAGTTCTCCTGGAATTGGAGTTTCAGACGGTTCTCGGCTGCCATGTGGATGCTGGGGATCGAACCCAGGTCCTCTGTAAGAGCGGTCAGCGCTCTTAACCGCTAGGCCATCTCTCCAGCCCGTCATTCCTTTTAAAGCCTCACTTCAGAAATGGCGTACAGTTACTGCCATCTCTCCACTCTAACAGCCCAAGCACATCATATGACCAAGTCCAAAGTCAGTGTGGCAGGGATGTATACTTTACCTCAAGAGAAAGGGTGGGGAATATTTGCAGAGCTATAATGCAATTTACAGTAAATTCTGTGGGAAATTTCCAGAACAAGTTCACTTGTGTTCAATGATGACCAAGGTGTTGAAGTAACTCACTGCTATTGAATTCTCACATGACAAAGAGCTAAGAGGAAAAGTAAATATGTGAATGACAGAATCAAGATGCAAAAACTTCTCAAAATACTGACACAATGCACCAAGCCTAACGCAATTGCAATCTCACAGGAATAAAAATCCTGCTATGGGCTCAGTATAAGATAAAGAAAATGTGACTTAAATAGCAAGATATGTGGAAGACTCAGTGGTTTTCATCTTAAATTCAGTAAGAGCCGTTAATCTGATACAGGTGGAAACAATAGTATAGCAGTTTCTATCACCACTAATAACATAGCTGATTGTCTACTACCCGTGAAAGACACAATAAAAAAGTAAGAACTTTAAAGAAAAAAACATGAGAAGAGTCTGAGCCAATCACACCCACAAGAATATTATATTAACTCCAATCTGTGTGTCAATGTTTGAGGAATAATGACTGGAAACAAGATTTGTAAACAGTTTTAAACTGGGTTCTGTAATCTGAATAAACAACTGGTTTTTAGGACTGGCAAGACTAGGAATGGGATGCAGATCAGCAGAAAGAAAGAAGGAGCAGACATAAAAGTTACCTTCAAATTCCCTTCAATGGTTTGAGAGTTGCTTAAATACTGAAGGAATTCCATCAGAGGCTACCATGCCTCTATTCAGCTGTTGGTAAACTTTTCTGCAAAGGGCCAGGCAGTAAAGATTTTTGCCTTTACAAAGCAGAAGGTCTCCATGGCAACTACTTGCCGTGTCAAAAAAACAGCCATAGATAACATGTAGACAAATGGGTATGGTTGAGGTACAATGAAACTTTACTTAACAAAAGCAGATGCTAGCCCAGACAGCAACAGCTTGCCAAAATCTTCTTTATATTGAGAAACTAGAATGGATGCAAATAAGACTAGACTATATGACCCCTCACACCACTTCTAGCTCCAAGGACCCATAAAGTAACTAAAGCAATTCAATTCATTAATACCCAAAATAGGTGAGAAATGACATTTAGGTGGATGGAGTAGAAGAGACCATATGCAGATGTATGTGAACATTCATAAATAATATAGAAATAAAATTGCCATAAACATGCATGGAACAGGTGACTCATCAAAACAGATTTGAGATAACTTCTAAACACATAAGGTAGAATATAAGGGAATAGGGAAGACCCTATAGATAGAATACAGGAAGACACTTGGCATAATTAGAAAACAGAAATAGAAACCCTAATACTAGTATAATGTTACTTCAGTGTCAGGTGAAAAAAGAAGAAAGACATAGCAAGCAATCACTGCTTTTAAGTAAGACTTTCCATATCCATAGGAAACACCATGGGAACATGGTCAAACTACCTTCTTAAAGACTGTTTCCATTTCTTGGGTATAGTATCTTCATACACAGATATCAGAAGGATCGACACACCAAATTACAATTAGTGCAAAAAAAAAAAAAAAAAGCTGTAATTTGGTTTCACCAAAAGTGGGAAAGTTCTCTTATGAAAAGAAGCAAATGAGTCAGAAAAATTGCTTCTTCTGACAGCTATGTGCATAGTGCCTACCATCAAAACAAGTCCTTAAAAACTGTCCCTTCAGGGCTGGAGAGATAGCCTAGTGGTTAAGAGCGCCGACCGCTCTTGCAGAGGACCCGGGTTCGATCCCCAGCACTCACATGGCGGCTAAGAACCGTTTGTAACTCCAATTCCAGGAGCACTCCAGTTCCAGGGGAATCCGACACCCTCTTCTGACCTCCGAGGCATTGCACAACACGGGTACACAAACCTACATGCAGACAGTACATTCAAACACATACAAAATAAATAAATAAAAAAAATTAAAAAAACAAACAAACAAAAAAACTGTCCCTTCTCAGCATGCACAAGGCCCATGCCAACTTCATCAGACAAAAACCCAGCATACAACTAGGGAAATGGGCAGCAGGCTTCAATGTTAGCCTAAGAATTATTGACAACTGATTATTGCTAAGTGAGGGAGAGTAGATCTTTTTAAGATCTCTACATAGGCTGACTAGACAGCAGTGGATGAACTTGCACAAAAGGACATCTGAGTGCAAATCCTTGATCAGACGGGACTTAACATACATGACAGAATGCATGAAATCTAGAGGGGGGAGGGCTACGGAGGGACACAGATGGGGGAAGAGGTCTAACTTTGATTAAGTTCTAGTATATGAAATATCAAAATCTCAATATATATATATATATATATGTATATGTATTTTAAAAAGCTGTCACTTGTCTAAAACAGATAAGCACAGAAACTGAGTATAAGCACTTAGACGCTTTATTTTTTTTTGAGACGGGGTCCCCCTTTAGTCCCATCTGGCCTGGAACTCACTCTGTAGACCAGGCTGGCCTTGAACTCACAGAGATCTGCCTGCCTCTGCCTCCCGAGTGCTGGGACTAAAGGTATGCACCACCACACCCGGTACAGAAACTATTACACCAATCTATAACTGGTTAGTTTCACAAGTATAGTTAATGAAAATATAAAGCAATCTAAAAAGATGTAAGCATTTATTTTCATGATTTCATTTATAATAATTTAATTTTCATCAAATCTATATTTGATAATGTAATTTTTCAGTCAAGGAAGTAGGTATTTTAACCTCTAATTTATATATTGCAAAAAGCTTATCAGATCATCCTTAGTAAGGAATGATACAATACACCGCTCTGAATGAGGCAGCAAGAGCAAACCAGTGAAAATGGGATGGCTTTGAAGACATGAAGACCAGGAAGTTATAGTATTTTATGTACAATTGACAGTGGAGTGTTAAAACCACAATGTGGTATTTCCAAAGATGGACTAGCTATGAAATGAAAGTAACATTTATGTAGGAAAACACTTAGAAGTTTTAAAAAAATATTTGAATTAAAAACTATTAAGTTGTTAAACAAACAAACAAAAAAGTTAGCTTCCAGGCTTCTTACACAGTAGCTCTCTGAGATTAGTATTTTTATGTTCTTTAAAAAAAAAAAAAAAAGAAAAGACATGGCTCCCTGTAGCCTCAGCTGGCCTCGAATTCACTATGTAGACCAGGCTGGCCTTGATCTCACAGGGATCTGCCTACCTCTGCCTCCTGAGTGCTGGGATTAAAGGTGTGTGCCACCACAAACAAATAGTTTAAGTGCACAAAGGTTGGCAAATTAAAGCCTGCTGTCTATTTTACTAAATCAAGTTAGAACACAGTCACATCCATTTGTCTGCCAACTGTCTATGACTGCTTTCACTCTACATTAGCAACGATGATTAATTTGACAGAGACCATATGGTTCTCAAAATATAAAATATTTACCATCTGATCCTTTGGGTAAAAAGAGTGGCCTATCCCTGCTCTGGAAACTTACTAGAACAACTTCTCTTTTCCCTCCTCCAATTATCCATTCAGTACATCAAGCCAATATTGCAGATCAGGACCCGGAAGATAATTAAGCTCTCTGATCTCAGATAGGTGAGAAAAAGTGGCATTTGTAGTCAGCATGGGTACTGCCCAACTTCTACCACATCTTGAGCACCCCTGAGATCCGCTTCCCTAGATTTTTGTCCCTGAGACCTTAATTCAGATGTGAAAAAGCCAAGCATGGTGGCACACACCTTTAATCCTAGCACTTGGGAGGCAGAGGCAGGAAGGATCTCTGTGAGTTCCAGGCCAACCTGGTCTACATAGTGAGCTCCAGGCCAGCTGGGGCTACAAGAAGACCCTGTCTGGGGGTGGGGGTGGGGGTGGGAAGATAGGAAAACAGGATTTCCCAAAGCCATAAATCCCGGGAGTCCTCAAAGAGGCCAAGCACTGCCTTTAAAAGCTTACCAACTGCACTGACATCTTGTTCACTGAGTCCTACACTGAAGAGTCCTGCTACAGACAGTGAAAGGCCCTGAAATAGTAGTGCTAGGGAGTGGAAAGTAGCAGAACTACAGGTGGAAACCTGCTTCTCTGTCTGAACAGCTGTGACTCCCAAACCAACCACACCTGGAAGCAGACTTTCAACTGTTACTCTCAAGTCTGGGGGCAAGCCCTAGCTACAGATATTTGAGGTACCTGCTCTTCGCTGCCATTTACTTTCACCTCTTCACAGGAATGCAGCTGCAACAGACACACAAGTCATATGCCCTTTTTTTAATTTATTTTTTTATGTGTTTGAGTATACTGTCTGCATGTAGATTTGTGCACCCTTGTCATGCAATGCCAGGGAGGTCAGAAGAGGGTGTCGGATTCCCCTGGAACTGGAGTTAAAGACGGTTCTTAGCTGCCATGTGGGTGCTGGGAATCGAACCCGGGTCCTCTGCAAGAGCAGTAGGCACCCTTAATCGCTGAGCCATCTCTCCAGACCTGCCATGTGCCCTTCATTACCTTCAACTCTTACTTCATGATCTGGCCATCAAAGACCTTCCCCAGCCTTCTCATGAATGGACAAATATTATTGTCAATGAGTAATTACAGAATAACTGGGTTAAAAGAATGACTGGGCCTTATAGCCTACATAAATATGTTGCATCTTATTTTCTCCTAAAATGAACTAATATCACTTCCCATAGGAGTTATTGAAGTTGGGGATCAGAGCAAACAAGGGGCCAATCTGAAGAGCCTGCGCTGGTGTATTCTCTCCACCCTGACTCTTCAGGATCCCAGACTCCAGATAAGAGTCTAGGGATCCACCTCTAGGTCTGAATACACTTTACAACACTAAATATGGAACCAAGTCTGCAAGCAATCATCTTGACCTTTGCAGATAAATAAAGTGATGAATGAAGATTAATAAACAGCTCATTATTTTAAAGCAAAAAGAGGTGAAACAAGGCATGGTGGCATAGGCCTTTAATCCCAGCACTCGGAAGGCAGAGGCAGGCAGATCACTGTGAGTTCAAGGCCAGCCTGGTCTATAGGGCAAGTTCCAGGCCAGCTGGGACTACAGGGAGACCCTTCTGTCTCAAAAGACAAAAAAAAAAGGCAATAATAATAATAATAATGATAATGATGCAAAAAGGCATAAGGGAGGAGAAGAAAGATAAAAGAGTAAAGTTTAAAGCCAGGTGTGGTGGCGCATGCCTTTAGTCCCAGCCCTCGGGAGGCAGAGGCAGGTAGATCTCTGAGTTGAAGGCCAGCCTTGTCTACAGAGCAAGCTCCAGGCCAGGACTAAAGGGAGACCCTGTCTCAAAAAAGACCCCCCCCCGCAAAAAAAAGTGACGTTTATACAGTTTAAATATTATCTTTGACAGAATATAAATGGCATGTAAACTGTTAGCTGGGCCTAGTAGTGAAGGCCTATAATCCCAGTTACTAAGGAGATGGAGGGAGGCAAGAGGACTGCAAACTCAAGGACTTCTCAGTCTACAGAGTAAGTTCAAGCCAGCGTGGGCAATTTATCAAGACTCTATTTTTAAAAAGCTGGAAATATAGCCCACTTGTAGGGCACTTGCCTAGCATGTATGAGGCTCTAGGTTTAAAAGGAGCATCATAAGACAAAGCCCAGTATGGTGGTGTATACCTGTAATCTCAGCATTTGAGAAATAAAGGGAGGAGAATCAGGAGTTCAAGGTTATCCTCAGATAGGTTGTATTTATGAGGCCACCTGGGGCTACTTGAGACTCAGTCTTAAAAAAAAAAAACCCACACTTCTATATGATCTCTGTCTTCTTATATCCAAAAATTCCCATTTTTCTATTTTTTATTTTAAAAGAATTAAAATATGGTTTGATACAGATAGGAAGCACTGTACCAGAAGATTCAAAATAATTCAGACAAAAAGTGTTCTAGCTACAGAAGTGTGTTAGTACATGCACATGCAATAGTACAGGGGGTCAAGAACCCCTCCAAATATAATTTTTATATATGCAGCATTTATTTTTGTCTGTTTGAATCAGGGTCTCATACTGTAGCACAGGCTGGCCTTGAACTCGTAGTAATCTTCCTGCCTCTGCCTTAAAACATTTTTTTAAAAATGATACCCTAATATTTATTTTAAGAACCAAGAGTTAGCTGGGTCTGATGGCACATGCTGTAATCTCAGTACTCTAGAGGCCAAACATTGCAGTGCATAGGAGGCCAGCCTGGGATACACAGGAAGTTAAATTCCTACCTGGTCCCAACTCACAAAACTGGAAAGAAAAGAAAAGAAAAGAAAAAAAGAAAAGAAAAGAAAAGAAAAGAGAAAGAAAGAAAAGAAAGAAAGTAAGGGAAGAAAGAAAGAAAGAAAGAAAGAAAGAAGGAAGGAAGGAAAGAAAGAAAGAAAGAAAGAAAGAAAGAAAGAAAGAAAGAAAGAAAGAAGAAAGAAAGAAAGGAAGAAAGAAGAAAGAAAGGAAGGACGCAAGCATCAACAATCAGAACAGTATGAAAGATATTACTGTATGACTATGCTTTGGATTTTACTTGATACTTAAGATCTAACAAGATATTAAATGAATTATAATAGATATCTATTTCAATATGCACAATTTAAAATAAAATTCTTTTGTAAAAAATTATGTTCAGAGTAGGTCATTATAGCCCTTTCTGGATTATAAATGTAAAACTACAAAATGGAAGGACATCCTGTTATTTGGGGAACAACACCTCACCATAAAACGCCTCTTAAATAATTTCCTATGGGTTTAAAAAATTCCTTTGTAATACACAACGTATACACAATGAACAGGAATTCCTGAGGGTTGTTAACAAGCATAAGTTAAGATTTTTTTTTTTTTTTGTCTTTTCGAGACAGGGTCTCCCTGTAGCCCCAGCTGTCCTGGAACTCACTCTGTAGACCAGGCTGGGCTTGAACTCACAAAGATCCGCCTGCCTCTGCCTCCCAAGTGCTAGGATTAAAGGCGTGCGCCACCACGCCCGGCACCAAGATTTGTTTTTTTTATTTTATTTATTTTTGTATGTGTATGAGTGTACTGCCTGCATGCAGGTCTGTGCACCCGTGTCGTGCAATGCCGCGGAGGTCAGAAGTGGGTCTCGGATTCCCCTGGAACTGGAGTTCTCCTGGTATTGGAGTTACAGACAGTTCTTAGCCACCATGTGGGTGCTGGGGATCAAACCCGGGTCCTGTGAAAGAGCAGTCGGTGCTCTTAACCGCTAGGCTATCTCTCCAGCCCCAAGATTTGTTTTTAAATTCCAAATTTAGAATAATGCTCAAGCATTCTGAGCATTTCCTTCCAAGAGTCTATCTACCAAAAAGTACCTTGGGTTCTTCCCTTCATGAAACTGTGACTTAATAAGAAATGATCCATAATCTCTACCCACAGGGACTCTATAGCCAGGCTGAGGTCTTCTAGGTAGTTTCAAAGCAAGTAGTTTTTCTGATGTCTAATGGTATGGAGGAATTTGTTAATAAAACTTCAGTAATCAGTAATCATGACCTAAAGTATTGCAAACTATAGGTAAGAAATGCTACATTTGTATAAGCCAAAAAATACTCAATAAAGTTAATAAAATTATTATGAAGCATCTTTTTTATTTTTATTAATAATTTACTTACTTAGGGGGGTAGGTTGGAATCTCACACAGGCTAAGTATGTACTCTACAACTGAGCTACACCTTAATAAAGCACCTTTAACTATGTTTTTGTTATTTTAAAGTGTATGATAGTTTTTCTGGTGTGTATGTAAGTGCACCTATGTTGTACAATGCCTGAAGAAGTCAGAAGATGGCACTGGTTCCTCTGGAACTGGAGTTACTGATAGTTGGTAGCTGTCATGTGGATCCTGGGAACTGAATCTGGGTCCTCTGCAGGAGCAGCCAGTGCTCTTTCTTTTTTTTTAATTTTATTTATTTCTGTATGTGTCTGAATGTACTGTCTGCATGCAAGTTTGTGCGCCCGTGTCATGCAATGCCGTGGAGGTCAGAAGAGGGTGTCGGATTACCCTGGAACTGGAGTTCTCCTGGAATTGGAGTTTCAGACGGTTCTCGGCTGCCATGTGGGTGCTGGGGATGGAACCCGGGTCCTCTGTAAGAGCGGTCGGCGCTCTTAACCGCTAGGCCATCTCTCCAGCCCCTGAGCAGCCAGTGCCCTTAACCACCGAGCCATCTCACTAGTCCTTTTTCTACTTTATGTATTTATGCATGTGTGCCACAGAACTTACAGGACAACTTGTGGGAATGGGTTCTCTCCTTCCACCATGTAGGTTCTGGGGATTGAACTCGGGTTATCAGGCACAGTGGCAGGTACCTTTTCCAGCTGAGCCATCTCACCCATCCTATGCCAAAAACCGTTCTTTTTGTATTATGTGCATGTGTATAAGTGCATCCATGTCATGCAATGCCCACAGAGGCCAGAAGAGGGCATCTGATCTCCTGGAACTGGAGTTATGGACAGTTGTTAGGTGCCATGTGGGTGCTGAGAATCTAACCCAGATCCACTGCAAGAGTAGCCAGTGCTCTTAACCACTGAGCCATCTCTCCAACCCTGCCAAATGCCTTTCTTTTTTTTTTTTTTTNTCTTGTCCTCTCTTTGTAGCTGCCTGTGGCGGCTGAAGTCCACAACAAATGCACCTGGTCACTGTCTTATAAGGGGCGTCAGCAGCAGTCATTAATTTCCTATAACTCTGTTTTATCTTGCTAGTTATGTTTGACTTGCTTCCTGCCCTATGTTTACACCCAAAATGGATTTGGAGGCTATCAGATGCCTGTTTGACATTTCTTGGGGTGTCCTCCTGCCACCCAGCACAGACTCCTCATGGTCTGGAGATGTAGTCAGAACTCCTATTGACAGAGGCAGCTGAAGAGTCCTTGGAACCATGCTACAAGACGCTTCTAAATTTGGCTCTTTCCCATAAGGACATGCCGTCTCATCAGATGACACCGTGTTGTGTTGATACGATCTAGAGGTTTGAGCCCTGTTCACCCCCTGTACACATTTTCATTTCACAAAGATCTCTCCTGTTTTTTCTAATGGATCTCACTATTTGGTAGCAATAACCGCAGATTATGAAGTGCCAATAAAGAAGAGGAAAGGTGCTATTAATTTTTCAGAATGTGTAAGTGGAAGCATGAAAGCTGTGCTAATGGAAAGTTCATATGTGGGCGATTCTTTGCGGCCTTTCATGGAGAAAGAACCTCTTTGAAAGGGAAGTCATTATTACAGTTGGGTAAAGAGAAAAGGGCTGGTGCTCTGCTATTCCTCTGGTAAACGCAACACTTTACTCAAAGGTCAAACTAACAGCTCTTGGAGAATCAGCCAAGGTCAAGCCTGAGAAGCTGCGTGAGAGATTTTATTGTCTTCTCTGTGAATACTCTGTGTGGCTGGGTGTGTGGGTTGGATGGAAAATAGGACCTCCATTAAGAGTTGTCACAGAGAGTGGGAGCCAGGAAGAATCTATCTACAGACCTCTGGGTTTAGTCCTCGTCTCTTAGATGAATCTGACATCTGATACTCGATATGTAGTTACCATGAGTGAGCAAACATGGATCTACCAGCTGAGGCTCTGAACATAAGGATGAAGACTGGGCCAGAGTTCCTCAGAATTCACTCAGCATCTTCTAGAGTGAAACTGTTGAAGGCTTGGTCAGAAGATGAGGGGCCTCTTGGGAGCTGGTGGTACCTTTAGCAGGAGCAGGGGATAGAGGAGATGAGGTCAACAGGGATATGTCCTTGAAGGTGGACCCTGGGGCTGGGAAGCATCTTTTCTTTTTTATTAAAAGATTTACTTTTTTAGGCAGAGGTAGGTGGATCTTTGTGAGTTCAAGGCCAGCCTGGTCTACAGAGTGAGTTCCAGGACAGCTGGGGCTACAGGGAGACTCTGTCTCAAAAAAGACCAAAAAAATAAAAATATAAAATAAAATAAATGGCTATGTTGTCAGGCATAGTGGCACATGCTGGTAATCCTAGCACACGGGAGGCTGAGACAGGAGAGTTTGAAGCCAGACTTGACAATGTAGTAAGACCCTGTCTCCAAAAACAAACAAACAAACAAAAAAAAAAACAATGGATGGATGGGACGTTATATGTCTACCAATTATGCTTTGTCTTTGTGACCATCCAATAGCTTTATTTGTTTAATCTATTTGAAACTATTAATAGACAAGAATGGGTATTCACCCCATTCTGATTCCCTAGACATAATTCTAAAGCCCCTGGAATTTCCATAAGAAAATGCTGGTACTTCCTTGTTTCACTTATTCAACAATCTCAAAGGAACAGACTAGTACAGTTTAGATTAGATTGTAATCGCTAGCTAAAAATAAATACAAATACCAAAATTTTAAAAATTTTATGGAACTTAGTGTTTAGAAAAAGTAAGTACTTAGGGGCTGACAAATTTTTACTTGCTAAGAATTTTCAAATTAAATTGTGAGGTAAAGAATCGAAACTACAAATACCAGAGATTTCCACTATCAGAAACTGACCTCTGAAGTGTACAGAGAGACAGTGACAGAGGTAAGAGAGCAGAGGCCTTTTAATCAGATGTTAAAGCTCAGACTGTGTCAGGGCCACTCTTCTAAGCCTTGGTATCTTCAATTTTAAAGTACGATAACAGTTCACCTCTGATAATGTCAGTGTAATCATTCAAATACAATAATGGTGTATAAGTAAGCTCTAATAACTTAGATATTGCCATAATATGAGAGCTAGCACAGCCATCTTTTTAATTCCAGTGTACAGACAGCTACATTAAGAAGTTCGAATTGATAAAGGAATAAGAAATTATGCTGCACTGATTTCACAGAGCTGCTGAAACAAAGCTCCACTACTGAGTGGCTCAAGATAAAAAAAAAAAATGTGTGTTTTCACAGTTCTGGGAGTTGAAAGTCCAACACTGCAGTCCTCTTTGCAGACTGAAGAATCTGTTTGGGTATCTCCTGGCATGTGGTGGCCAGCAATCCTGAGTCCCTGGTTCAGCCTCATCACTCAAGGTTCTGTTGTCTTCACATGCCATTCCTTTTCTGTGATTCTTTCTGTCCAAATCTCCTTCTTCTTATAAGGACAATGATCACTGGCTTAAGGCCTACTCTAAGCCATCTGTGAAAGCCCTCTCCCAGATAAGGTCACATTCATAGTTCTGCTCATACTTGGGGTCCACTATCCAACCCATTATAAAACCTTACTTGCGTGGTACATGCCTTTAATCCCAGCACTCAAGAGGCAGAGGCGAGCTGATCTTTGTGAATTCAAGACCAACCTAGTCTACATATCAGAGTTCTAGGCCAGCTGGGGCTACAAAGAGACCCTGTCTCAAAAGGAACAACAACAACAAAAAACTTATTTGCTGTCAATATGTAGAATAAGTGAAAATAAAGTCACCCCTAACTGAAGCTTTTAAATATGGTTACAGTCCCTCTGGGGGCATAGGTCTCATGTTAACTTATCTCATGATGCTTTTACTCTTATTACTGAAACATTCAACTTGCAATTTTAGGAAGAAAAATTAAATCTATACAAGGATACTGCTACTATTTACCTGGTTGAGGCCATAATGCTTCTACTTTTTAGAGGAAAGTATAAAATAATCACAATTAAACAAGCCACCAAAAAAAAAAAAGGTGTTATCCAGCTAGAACATGACTTTAGGCCAGTGAAACTGAGGTTAGTTGCTCTATAGGAATATGTGGTCAATACATAAATATTTGAAATATACAAAAAAGTTCAAATTAGATATGTAAAAAAGAAATTAAAATATATTAGCATTTGAGCACAGATACACCTTTGTGAATTACTCTCACCTTGCATGTGGTTCAATGGCATGGACATACACAAGGTATTCTGAGGAAGAAGCAGTTCTCAATATGCAAGCTGGGCTCAGGATTACAGGAACCTACACTTACACATTCACTTTCAAAGTATTCATACAAGCTGCAGTTTTTACATATCTATTGAGTTCCTTTATGCATTAAATATCCTTTCATAGAACTCATACTCACAAGAGAGATAAATGACTTTAAAAGATTCCAAAAGAGGGGCTGGAGAGATGGCCTAGCGGTTAAGAGCGCCGACAGCTCTTGCAGAGGACCCGGGTTCAATCCCCAGCACCCACATGGCGGCCGAGAACCGTCTGAAACTCCAATTCCAGGAGAACTCCAGTTCCAGGGGACTCCGACACCCTCTTCTGACCTCCATGGCGTTGCACGACACGGGTGCACAAACTTGCATGCAGACAGTACATTCATACACATACGGAAATAAAATTAATAAAAAAAATAAAAAAAAAAGATTCCAAAAGAAACACAGACTAAAGAAATATTGATAATCCAAATAAAATCAAATAGCAAAGCTGATACTTTGTACCACTAAAAGAGCTCTTTATCAGCGGCAATATAAAGTAGACCTAATGACCATCTGATAAAATATGACAAGAAAAAAAACTAACCTTTTATAGCTGTAATATAAGCTAACCACAGCAGGAAACAAGTATTTCATTCTTTAAAGATTATTTTCTTTTATAAGTTTTATATACAGCTTTGAATTTACTTATTTAGTGTTTATTCTTTTTTTTTTTTTCTTTTGTCTTTTTGAGACAGGGTCTCCCTTTAGTCCCAGCTGGCCTGGAGCTCACTTTGTAGACCAGGCAGGCCTTGAACTCACAGAGATCCACCTGCCTCTGCCTCCCAAGTGCTAGTATTAAAGGCATGTGCCACAATGCCCATCTAGCTTTGAACATTCTTAATATATTAGTACACAGGACATGTATATAACTTAAAATAACATTTATATCACTTGAGACTTTTCATAGATAGAATATACAATCAAAGTATGGAAGCTGGGAGTATAGCTCAGTAGCACAGTAATTGCCTATCGTGTACAAGGCTCTGAGTTTGATCCAGGTCCTCTACAAGAGCAGCCAGTGCTCTTAACTGGTAAGCCATCTCTCCGGCCCCTGTTATCAGTCATTTCTTATTCCTGAGGAAAATAAACATTAGAGAGAACAGTGCCAATCTTCCTAAAATGTAATCATTCTAAAAATTATTTTGGGTCTTCCAATTTTTCAAATTTGAATTCTAGAATTCATCTACACTCACAGTGAAAAACTATGAGTATGGCACATTTACTTCTTCACCTTTGTTTAAGTTAATCAATTCAGCTCTTCAGAATTGAGTGCTAACTATGACGTGCAGAACAAGTTAGCACTTCAAATGCAACTTTTTTTTTTTTTTTTTGGTCTTTTTGAGACAGGGTCTCCCTGCAGCCCCAGCTATCCTGGGACTCACTTTGTAGACCAGGCTGGCCTTCAACTCACAGAGATCCATCTGCCTCTGCCTCTCAGGTGTTGGGATTAAAGGCATGCACCACCATAGCCAGCCAAATGCAACAATTTTACCCAATTATTGCAATCATTAGAAATTAGTCATTTTCAAAACCTGAAAATATATTTTTTCATTCATTCAATAAACTTCACCAAACATTTAATACTGGCCAGAGTCTATGCAAAATGGGCAGAATGGAGGAACATTATAGATCAATAAATAAAATGACAGAAGCAAAAAGGTACAACTGGAACACCCTAGAGAGCTATCAGATCCGAGATAGGGTAACACTTGACTTGTAGCTTGAATGAAATATCTTCATGTGACTTGCACAGACTAAGCATGGGCACTGTGGCCAGTAGGAGAAGCAAAGCAGATGCTAGAGAATCACAGGGAAGAAAAGAAAGCTAGATGCAGTCATGGTCATTTAAGGACAGACCTATGTTCTGCAAAATGCATCAACAGCAATTCTGCCATGCAAACGATAGTGCACTTAAAGAAGCCTATTTGCTATAGCCTTATTTCACACCTGGACTATATGAGAAATAATACAGTCAGACATTGGCAGAAACATTGTTATGTGACACATGATTGGAATTCTCTTTAGAAAAGAAACCTAAAGCATCCCATCAATATTTCCTCATTGTAGTGATTGTGAAACAATCTGCTTACCTGCCTGTTTCCTGACATCACAGCCTTTCCTGAAAAACTACATTACAGAAGATATGTCTGGGAGAAAAGAAGGAAGAAAGAGAGAGAAAGGGGGAGGGAAAAAGGAAGAGAGGAGAGAGGGAAGAGAGGGAAGAAGAGAGGGAGAGAGGAAGGGAGGGAGGGCTGTTTAGAGGAATGTCCATCTTCTACATAGCCATCAAAACTATTCCATTATCCCCATTTCCCTTTTTATATCAGACACTGTAAGATATCAAAGACTCTCAATTTAGTCATCATCAACAAAACCTTTCTTTTTTTTTTTTTGGTCTTTTCCAGACAGGGTCTGCCTGTAGCCCCAGCTGTCCTGGAACTCACTCTGTAGACCAGGCTGGCCTTGAACTCACAAAGATCAGCCTGCCTCTACCTCCCAAGTGCTAGGATTAAAGGCGTGCGCCACCACACCCAGCTCAAAACCTTTATTTTCAAAGGATTCTATACATTCCCTAGTCTAAATCAAGCTCAGTCCTTAGTCCATAGCCTTTTACATTGCAGCTTCCCAAACAATGTAGTGCACTCTTTTTTATACCAGTGAGGGACCTGAGAATAGCTGACAATACCTAGAGCATCTAGAATGGCCAATTCTGTTTTGTCTTTCTTTTTAAACCTTTTATTTTATGTGTATGAGTGTACTGTCTGCATGTAGGTAGGTGCACCCAAGTCGTGCAATACTGCAGAGGTCAGAAGAGGGTGTCGGATTCCCCTGGAACTGGAGTTAAAGACAGTTCTTAGCCACCATGTGGATGCTGAGAACCAAACCCAGGTCCTCTGCAAGAGCAGTCGGTGCTCTTAACCACTGAGCCATCTCTCCAGCCCCATTTTCTTTTTTTCTTTAAGATAGATCTTCCTAAGTAGCCCAGGCTGGCTTCACTATCTTCCTGCCTTTACATCCCAAATGCTGGAAATTCTGAATTCTTTAAAGGTTCTGCAGTATACTATGGCCTGAATATGGATAGCATGTTCCAAAGACCCATCATGTAACTTACATCAGTGGGGTCATGTCCTCAAAGGGGATTGTGTAACCCGTTTCCTAGTCTCTGTTTCATGTCTCATGAAATAAGCTGCTTTGCTCCACCACACAATCTGATCATCATGTGGCACTGCTGCCAGATGCCCAGAGCCATAAGGCCAACCAATCTTGGACTGGCACATGCAGAACTATCAGCCAAAACAAAGCTTGCATTTTATAATTTATAATTTCCTCAAATACAGTGAAGCTGACTGAAAAACACCACACCAATGTGGTTTTAATATTTGAAGTTATTGTAATACAAATAGCTATGACTGCTGGGCATATATTAAGTGATATATTATTCAAAATATGCAAAATATACAAAATGTGGCATAATTTGCAGCATTCATATGACTGAGTACCATTGGTTTGCCTACCAGCCAACACTGGTCAGAACCCTGACCAGTTGTCTGCTCATGCTCCACTCAATGGCCCCACATATATGGGAATCATGAACTGGACTATATGGGTTATGAAAAAGGACATGAAGGTGGGAGGTAAACAGTTATGGGAATCTGGGAGGAGTGGGAGGGAGAGTTGGGGCTTGATAAAATCAAGATACATTGTATATATGTGTGAAATTGTCAAAGAAAAATAAAAATTATTCTTCAAAGTTCACATTACAGAAAAAAAAACTAGCTCATCTTTAAAGCTTCCTCAGTTTTTTTGTGTGTGGGTGTTTTGTTTTGATTACTGTGGATGGAGCCCTGGGTCTTGTACATTTATGAAGATGCCCTTCTGTTATATCCTCAGCCTATTATCAGCTTTTTTAAAAATTTTTATTTATTTATTTATTTTCTATGTGTATGAATGTACTGTCTGAATGTAGGTTTGTGCACCCATGTCGTGCAATGGCGGAGGTCAGAAGAGGGTCTCAGATTCCCCTGGAACTGGAGTTCTCCTGGAATTGGAGTTACAGATGGTTCTCAGCCGCCATGTGGGTGCTGGGGATCGAACCCGGGTCCTCTGCAAGAGCAGTCGGTGCTCTTAACCGCTAGGCTATCTCTCCAGCCCCTATTATCAGCTTTTATACATTAAAAATATCAATAAATGGAACAGAGATTTGATTCAGATAAAAATAATTATATAGAACAGTCTTATAAAGACTTTGAAATAAACATACACAGTAAAATGAAAATTTTCTGCTTTTAAAAAAATAACAGTGAGGTTCAGCAGCTAAGAGCACTGGCTGCTCTTGCAGAGAACCCCAGTTCAGTTCCCAACACCTACATGGCAGTTAACACCCATCCTGAACTCCAGTTCCAGGTGATCCAATGCCCTGTTCTGGCCGTAAGGGCACTACACAACCCAGGGCAATGACATATATGCAGGCAAACATTCACATATAAAATTTTAAAATAAATAAAAATCTTTAAAAAATAATGGTGCGGGGTTGGAGGGATGGCCTAGCGGTTAAGAGCGCTGACCGACTGCTCTTGCAGAGGACCCGGGTTCGATCCCCAGCACCCACATGGCGGCTGAGAACCGTCTGTAACTCCAGTTCCAGGAGAACTCCAGTTCCAGGGGAATCCAAGACCCTCTTCTGACCTCCGCGGCATCGCATGACATGGGTGCACAGACCTGCATACAGACAGTACATTTATACACATACAGAAAATAAGTGATAAAAAAAAAAATAATGGTGCGAGCTAGATGTGGTGGTGCATACCTTTAATCCCAGTCCTAGGGACGCAGAGGCAGGTGGATCTCTGTGAGTTCAAAGCCAGCCTGGTCTACATAACAAGTTCCAGGACAGCTGGGGCTACAGGAGGACCCTGTCTCAAAAAGACCAAAAAAAAAATTTTTCTTTTAAATAATAATGGCCGGACTTGGTGGTGCACGCCTTTAATCCTAGCACTCGGGAGGCAGAAGCAGGTGGATCTTTGTGAGTTCAAGGCCAGCCTGGTCTACAGAGTGAGTTCCAGGACAGCTGGGGCTACAGGAAGATCCTGTCTCGAAAAGACCAAAATAATAATAATAATAATATAATAACAATAATGGTGTGATAGCTCAGCAGGTAGTCACTGGCTACCAAGCCTGATGACCTAAGTTTAAGCCCCATGACCCACATGCTAGAAGGATAGAACCCATTCCTCCAGGCTGTGCTGCACAGCCTTGCCTAATAAATAAATAAATAAATTCATATAAAAAATTTTTTTGGTTTTTGAGACAGGGTCTCCCTGTAGCCCCAGCTGACCTGGAATTCACTCTGTACACCAGGCTGGCCTTGAACTCACAAAGATCCGCCTGCCTCTGCCTCCCAAGTGCTAGGATTAAAGGCGTATGCCACCACGCCTGGCAAATTCATATAAAATTTTAAATAAATTATGAAAGCACATAACACTAAAACAAAATGTGTGGCTATGACCATTGTAACATACGTTACAGAAAGTTATATAAGCAGAAAAAAATCAAAATAACTTCAAGATTTCTTTTCTACTGCAAAGGATTGAACCCAGGACCTTAAACATACTAGCAAACACTCTAGTGGCTTTTCTTTTTGTATTTTTAACAAAATTTATTAGCTATATAATTCTCCCATGATAATATTTGTTCTTTGGCCATGTCTAGTGTTTTAGTAGGACTAATAATATTTTATGTTTTATTTTTTAGATTATGCATGAATCAGAAGTACAACTTCAAATCAGTTTCCACAGTCCTTACAACACCAATCACTAAGGCCCCATAAAATATGATGAAACAGTTGGCATGGTGAGTCATAGCTACAATCCCATACTTGGGAAGCTGAGGCAGGAGGATCACTGTGAATTTAAGGCCAGCCTGGGCTACAAAATGAGTTCAGACCAACCTGAACTAAAGAGTGAAACTTGGTCTCAAAATAATAAATAAATAAATAAATAATAACTGAAACATTAACACTGTACTTACTATGAGGGGTGTGAGAGCAATACACATGACTGCCAGATGATACTACCCATAACAGTAAGATTTTTTTTTTTCCCTCTCCCCACTCCAGCTTTTTCTATCTCTTATACTGAGTTGTTGGTAGAAGGTAAACTGGTATCTCTAGTCCTCTTTCCACAGTAAGAAGAGAATCAAATCTGGTATAAAAATTAAATTCTATGCATTCTTGTACAAAAATGTCAGAACTGGCTAGTAATGATTACCTGAAGCTGCCAGCTAGGCACTGTGGTACATGCCTGTGCTCCTAGCAGTTGGAAGGCTGAGACAGGGGGGTTGCTGGGAATGTGAAGAAGCCATTCTGGGCTACACAGTGAGTTGGACTAACCTGAGCTACAGTGAGAGGCCCTGATTCAAAATATCAACAAATAAAACAAAAATAAAGTTTCTTGGCTATGTTGTTTATTTATCTTGTTAACTGCTAACACTTTGAGAATTCTTGTAATCTGAAGAAATAACTATTTCCAAGATGATGAAAACCCACAGGTTTAGCATATTCTCAAATAATCCTTGACTTAATAGAAGTCTTAATATATTAACTGGATAGTATATCAAAACCTTTCTTATGTTCTTAAAAGTCCTACCCTAAAATCAACTGTCCCTTATTTCCATGGTCATCAGTGAATGCTCAGGAATTCCTAGTGTTAAAACAAAGTAAATGACGCATTACCCTCCTACACCCCTGATCCATACTAAAAGTTTCTTTTTACAAAGTGGCATATCTGCCTCCAGAAGGGATGATCTCATACCTCTAGAAGTCAACCTCTAACCTCCTTGTCTGTGTTACTGCAAGATGAGTTAGTCATCCAATAGATTCTGAGTGAATACAAAAGCAACTACTGGTTCAAAGTTAAACCTCATTAAAAATAATATCTATTCAAGGAAAATGTTTAAACAAATACCTTATTGTATCAGACTGGAGTATTTGGGAAACTGGCGCATTGTTTATATTATCATTTCTGCATGTTTCTTACTATTGTTAGCCACCAATTAAATTGAAACAATTTCCCCAAAATCATGATTTATCTTAAGACATCCTGTACCATTTCATTTTAATCCTTTTTTAAATTTATTTATTTATTTATTTATTTTATTATGTGTATGAATGTACTGTCTGCATGTAGGTCTGTGCACCCATGTCGTACAATGCCACAGAGGTCAGAAGAGGGCATTGGATTCCCCTGGAGCTGGAGTTAAAAGACGGTTCTCAGCCGCCATGTGGGTGCTGGGGAATCGAACCCGGATCCTCTGCAAGAGCAGTCAGCACTCTTAACCGCTAGGCCATCTCTCCAGCCCCTTGTTTTAATCATTCTAAAACCAAAAGTTGGAAAAATACCAGGATAAAAGAATTTTGTAGGGCTAGTAATGTACCTCAGTTGGTGGAGTATTTGGCTAACATTAGTGAACCCTGGGTTCAGTACCACGCACTGCAGAACCAGGTGTGATGGTACATGTGTGTAATCCAAGCACTCAGAAAGCACAGTAAGACCTGAGCTTCAATGTCATCCTTAAGCGTAAAGTGAGTGAACTGGAAACCAGCCTGGGTTACAATGAGATCCTGCCTCAAATATAGAATTTAAAAGTTCTGTTTCTCGTATACTCCCTCTGAAAGGCAGTGAAAACACACACTATAACCAAAAAGCTTTCTAGGATGCTAGACCCTACAATGCTAAAGAAACAATAGACTAGGAAAGACTACAAACAGTACTATAGAAAAATCAAGAATTTGAGGCTAGCCTGGGTTATATGAGGAGTTGTAGACTAACATGAGCTAAACACACTGAGACTCTGTCTCAAAAAAAAAGACTGCAAATAAAAATCATGAACTGACCCATATTTGGCACACTGTCCACACACACATTCCATTCTTAGCACTTATGAACAACTGATATATAAATAAAAAAGAGAACTATCAAGACAAAAACAAGCATGAAAATAGGAACTGGAGAGATGGCTCTGAAATAAGAGCACTTCACTGCTCTTCATAGGACCCAACTTCCCAGCACTCAGATGGCAACTAGTATCCATCCTTAATCCAGTCCCAGGGGATCTAACACCCTCTCTGGCTTCTGTGGGCACCAGGTACACATGTGATAGACTCACATACATGCAGGAAAAATACTCATACACATAAAATAAAAACAGGGTTTCTTTTGTGGGTGTGGTCATTTTGAGACAGGGTCTCTCTGTAGCCTCAGCTGGCCTGGAACTCAATATACAGACCAAGCTAGTCTCAATCACACAGAATAATATTTTTAATTAAAAAATAAGATTGCTATCTTGGTAATAATCTCTCTGAAACAGAAAAATGAAGTTGTGATCAAGGCTAAAGTCAGAGGACCAGCCAGATGGCTCAGCAAAGGTGCCTGCAACCAAGCCTGACAACCTCATCCCTTGGACCCACATGGAGAACTGACTCCTGAAAGTTGTCTACTGCCCCTCAGACCCCACAAAGTGGCATGTAAGTATGACACTTATACACACAGAGAGACATACACAAATCTCATTTTTATTTATTTTATTTTTTTTATTTTTGTATGTGTATGAATGTACTGTCTGCATTCAGGTCTGAGCACCCATGTCATGCAATGCCTCGGAAGTCAGAAGACAGCGTTGGATTCCCCTGGAACTGGAGTTAAAGATGGTTCTCAGTCGTGGATGCTGGAGATTGAACCTGGGTCCTCTGCAAGAGCAGTCAGCACTCTTAACTGCTAGGCCATCTCTCCAGCCCACAAATCTCATTTTTAAAACTGAAGTCATAAACACATCGGACTCCAGGTTAAAAAGAAGGCTCTTGAGCCAGGTGTGGTAACACACACCTTTAATCCCAGTATTAAGGAGGCAGAGACAGGTGGATCCCTGTGAGGTTGAGGTCAGCTTTGTCTACATAGCAACTGCCAGGCCAGCTGGGGCTACAGGGAGAGCCTATCTCAAAGCAGCAACCACCAAAAGGCTCTAGCAACAGGAAAGAGACTAAAAACACTACAAGTGGCCAGGCATGGTGGCATATGTCTTTAATCCCAGCACTTGGAAGGCAGAGGCAGGCAGATCTCTGTGATTTCAAGGCCAGACTGGTCTACATAGTGAGTTCCAGGACGGCTTGGGACTACAGGGAGACCCTGTCTCAAAAAGATAAAACAAAGCAAAACAAAACAAAGCAAAACAAGAAAACCACAAATAATGTCAGGAGCCAGGTCAACAGCTTAAATGAAAGGACTAGGGAGAACTCTTGTACTTGTGAAGAGAGGCTGAAAAACTGTTACCAAGAGCTTCCAGTGACAGAAACACAGATCTGCTGATGGAAAGAAGATAAAGAAAATAGGATGGGGGATAGAAAGATGACTCAGTAGTTAAGAGCAATAGCTGCTCTTGTGAAGGACCCAGGTTCAGTTCCCAGCACCCACATGGTGTAACTCCAGTTCCAAAGGATCTGATACCCTCTTCTGACTTCCAAGGGCACTGTATAACACAGGTATATTTACAGGCATGCAGCCAATACACTCATACACATAGAATAAAAATAATAATAAAAAAGAAAATAGATATATATTTGAATTGAATCAAAATCAAATGAACCAAACCCCCATTTCTCCACTGGGACACAGACAAAGACATAAACCAAAACACAAGACACACACACACACACACACACACACACACACACACACTCCATTTGGGTCCCATATATCCACAGCAGTCATGAAGTAGATGCTTAACAGATGCTGCTGAATTTTTTTGGGGGGGGGGGTCTTTTTTTGAGACAGGGTCTCCCTCTCCCTATAGCCTCAGCTGGCCTGGAACTCACTATGTAGACCAGGCTGGCCTTGATCTCACAGAAATCCACCTGCCTCTGCCTCCTGAGTGCTAGGATTAAAGGTGGCACACCTGGCTCCTGAATTTTTTTTAACTTTTTTTTCCTTTATTATTTTTTATATGTATGAGTGTACTGTCTGCATGTAGGTCTGTGCACCCGGGTCGTGCAATGCAGCGGAGGTCAGAAGAGGCTGTCGGATTCTCCCGGAACTGGAGTCAAAGATGGTTCTTAGCCGCCATGTGGGTGCTGGGAACTGAACCCGGGTCCTCTGCAAGAGCAGTCCGAGCTCCCAACCACTGAGCCATCTCTTCAGCCCCAGCTGCTGAATTTTTAAGATAAAAACTGAGGGGCTGGAGAGATGGCCTAGTGGTTAAGAGGTCCAACTGCTCTTGCAGAGGACCTGGGTTCGATCCCCAGCACCCACATGGCAGCTGAGAACCCTCTTCTGACCTCCGTGGCATTGCACGACATGGGTGCACAAACCTACATGCAGACAGTACATTCATACACATACAAAAATAAATTTAAAAATTAAAAAAAAATCTATTAAAAAAAGATAAAAACTGAGTCAAGGAGCTGGCGAGATGGCCTAACGGTTAAGAGCTCTGACTGCTCTTGCAGAGGACCTGGGTTCTATCCCCAGCACACACATGGCGGCTGAGAACCGTCTTTAACTCTAGTTCCAGGGGAATCCGATGCCCACTTCTGACCTCCATGGCATTGCACGACACGGGTGCACAGACCTGCATGCAGACAGTACATTCATACACATAAAGAATAAATAAAATTTTTTTTGGTCTTTTCGAGACAGGGTCTCTCTGTAGCCCCAGCTGTCTCAGGAGGAATAAATAAAAATTTTAAAACAACTGAGTCAATTAAGTGAAGGATGACTCTTTAAGGTCTAAGAATACCTCAGTGAAAACAATTCTGCTGAAATGAAAATGTGATCTAAAATTAAGACCAGTTTGATTCAGAAGAAAAACCTGAAACAATTATAGCAAAGGCTGCACACTGGCAGCTTTCAAGTGGAAAGAAACTTCACACATGTTTTATTTATGCTGTGCTATTATCTGCAGTAGAGAACACTAAAAACAGAAAAACAGGGCTTGGGAAATAACTCAGTGTATAAAGTGCAAGCCATATAAGCACAGAACCTGAGCTCAAATCCCTGGTACCCACATAAAAAAGTAGGCATGGCAGCACACTCTGGTTTATCTCAGTTCTGGGAATTTGCAGAGATAAGCAGATCCCTTAGAACTCGCTAGCCAGCCAGCACAGTCAAGTGGGTTCTGTGAGAGACCTTGGGGGGGAGGGGGAGCGAGGGGTGTGAGAACAAATATATATGATGATATTGGAAGACACCCAATGTCAACCACAACCTCTGATTTCTTCATGCACACGCAAGGATACACTCAACTATACACAAATGTATACACACATACATATGCACACACAGAAAAAGGCACTATATAAGCATCTACTACAATTATCACAGGATGGCCTGCCTATTATTTTCCTTGACTATTTCTGGACAACACAGTCCTTTCACTCTAGAGCTGTCATCCTGATCCATCTACGGATTCCTGGTTCTGCTTATCAGAGTTGCCAAAAATGAGCCAAATCCATTCCTACACATACACATGAAATATATAATATTGGCTGTTCAAAATCTGCAGTTTCTCAAACAATTTTACCAAATAGTATGATTTTTACCTTACTACCATCCTTGGTCGTCTTCTTAGGGATGTACTTCAATCTTCCAGTCTCTTAAAAATTATTCAAGCTCAGACCTGGAGAGATGGCTCAGTAAAGAGAATTTCCTGCTCTTCCTTCCAGAGAACCTGACCTCAGTTCCCAGCACCTCCCATACTGCTTGAAACTCCACATCCAGGAGATCTGACCCCCTCAGATACCCAGATATGTTGCACGCGCGCACGCGCACACACACACACACACACGCGCGCGCGCGCGCATTAAAAATAAATCTTGTGTTAAGTGTAGTAGCGCATGCCTTTAATCCTAGCACTTGGGAGGCAAGGCAGGTGGATCTCTGTGAGTTCAAGGCCAGCCTTGTCTACAGAGTCAGTTTCAAGACCAGCTGGGGTTACAGGGAGACCCTGTCTCCAAAAAAAAAAAAATTATTGTCAGCCATGGTGGCATATACTTTTGATCCCAGCACTTGGGAGGCAGGGGCTAGTGGATCTCTGTGAGATGGAGGCCAGCCTGGTCTATACAGAGAGTTCCAGGCCAGCTGGGGCTACTGGAAGACCCTGTTTCAGAAAAAGAATTTTTTTCCTTTACTATTTCCTTTTAAAATGTGTTCAGGAAGGCCATTAGATAAAGAATACCACAGTGAAAACAATTCTGCTGAAACCCTAACCCTAACTGTAACCACATGCAAACCTGATGATCCAAGTTTGATCCCCAGAACCTATGTATGATGACTCACATCTGTAATCTCAGCACTCCTACAACAGATGGAAGTGGAGATAAAGCTGGGAGGCTAGCTAGCCTGCATAAACAGCACAGCAGCAGAAACAAGAGCAGACCCTGCCTCAGCAAGGTGGAAGGTGAGAAACAACTCTGAACATTGTATTCTGATTTCCATATGCGTGACACGCTCACATGCATCCATACATAAATATACACAAAATAAATTATTTAATGTACTCAAGGACTAGATTATTTGAAGAGAGTAGAGGGAGCAGGAGACACTGAGGGGAATTTTACTTACCTGCCCTGTGTCTGCATCTATAAAAAGGACAGCAATAACTACTTCCAAAACATTACTGGGGGGGGCTGGAGAGATGGCCTAGTGGTTAAGAGCGCCGACCGCTCTTACAGAGGACCCGGGTTCAATCCCCAGCACCCACATGGCAGCCAAGAACCGTCTGAAACTCCAATTCCAGGAGAACTCCAGTTCCAGGGGAATCTGAGACCCTCTTCTGACCTCTGCGGCATTGCACGACACGGGTGCACAAACCTACATGCAGACAGTACATTCATACACATAGATAAATAAATAAAAAATTTTAAAAAAATTACTGGGGGAAGCAAATTAATGTTTATAAAGTACTTAGAACAGTGTCTGATATCTAAAGTCTCAGTCTATCTTACTTATACTACAGAAGAGAGAGTCCATGCAACTGAAGTTTATATACAGAGGATAAGATAGGAAAAATGTTTTGTTTTGTTTTGTTTTTGAACATGCTTTGATGAGTTAGAGCAGGGGACCCAAACTCAACTTGTTGGACCAAACAACAAGTGATAATATGTGCAGATCAGCATGCCTAATAAAAAGAGTAAGAAACTAAAAGCATAAAAATAAATTAAAAAAAAAAAAAACAGCAGGATATGGTGGCAGATACTTGTATTCCCAGCAACTAGGAAGATAAGACAGTAGGATCATGAATTCCAGGCCAGCCTGGACTACACAGTGAGACCTTGTATCAATAAAACCAGTAGGAGGGGAGATGGGGAACAAAGAAGAAAAGGAGGGGGGGCACACAAGCACATTATCTACAGAAATTCCAAAACCACAGCTCTAGTCTGAATTCTTCCTTCATCCACTCCTATTTCGTCCTGACCTGACCACTAAACTCATGAACGGGAACAGAGGACTTGGAGAGAAAAGGAGTGTAAGCAGAGTAAGTTAGGACTTTTGATCACTTCTTAAAAAGATGCACTATAGAACAGCCAAGGAAATATGAAAGCCTAGCAAACCTATGTGCCCTGAAATACCAAATTTACTTATAGCCACCATTTCTTTCTTTCTAATTATATTTCTAATCACCTCTGGAAGCTAAAGAAAAATAATACAATAAAATAATTTTTTTTATTTTTTTTATTTCTGTATGTGTATGAATGTATTGTCTGCATGCAAGTTTGTGCACCTGTGACGTGCAATACTGCGGAGGTCAGAAGAGGTGTTGGATTTCCCTGGAATTGGAGTTTCAGACGGTTCTCGGCCGCCATGTGGGTGCTAGGGATAGAACCCGGGTCCTCTGCAAGAGCGGTCGGCGCTCTTAACCGCTAGGCCATCTCTCCAGCCCCACAATAAAATAATTTTTAAAGCAAGCATAAGTACAAAAAATAATGCCATCAGTTTTGTCCTGAGGGGCTTCTGCCATGGCAGTAGTTATCCTGTCTCCTTATTCACAGGATGTGCCTAGCAAAATGAAAAGCTTCAAAGTGCATGCGTCTCTCTAAAAGCACAGAAAGTGCTTTTAGAAAGCGCATGAAGTGGAATCAGGCTACATTTTAAGCTTCTATACAGATGAAATGCATCATAGAGAATCCATGCCGCATGCATACACAAAACTCTACTCAGGTAGAATGTTCAAGTCTGTAATTTATTTCTTAGAAGAATAAAAATGGCAAAAACAACAACAACAAATAACAGATTAAAAGAAAACAGCTTTAGGTGCCACAGCATGATACCACAGGGTAATTGCCAGTACGCCTATGTTTATTCTGTGTTTGTCATTCAGGGAGGAGCCGCCCTTAAAAGTCCACAATCTTTTCCTGCTCTTTCCCTCCAACCACAGTAACCTTTTGTATCTTTCCTTCACTAGCAACACTCTGCCAAAGACTACAGGAAGCACATTAATACACAGGACTTGCCTGCAGCAATTTCAGTGTGAGTGTTGCAAATGATTTTACCAACACTTACTTTAGGGGCTAGCTAACTTGGGTCAGAAGCTAGACTTGACTTTACCCTAAGATTTAATGCTGTTCAGTGATCTTCAGTGGCTTCTGTGTTTTCAGAGATACATTTGTTCTGTTTGTATAAATATACAAGCAATTCATCTGTTATTTCTGGGGAATTACAAAGTGAACTTCACAAACCATGCTTAAAAATAAAACATTAAGCAGGGAGTGGTGGTGCACGCCTTTAATCATAGCACTTGGGAGGCAGAGGCAGGCGGATCTTTGTGAGTTCAAGACCAGCCTGGTCTACAGAGTGAGTTCCAGGACAGCTGGGGCTACAGGGAACCCCTGTCTCGAAAAGACAAAAAATAACTAAATAAATAAAAAATAAAAAATAAAAAAACAAAACATTAATACTCTGATAGGAAACTGAAACGCCCAAGCAACTTGAAAAAGTTCACTGCTCAAATTCCATCAAGTGTAACCAAAGTTCTGCAACATTTTGTTTTTCTTTCTTCTTTCTCCTGACATTCTGCTAAAGATATAATACAAGTTTATTTTGCATGTGCTTAAGGAAACATTTTCCAAATTGCTGTCATGCAATCTCAATCTCAAGTTTCTTCTCCTTTATTTTCTTGAGACAGGGTCTCCCTATAACCCCAAAAGTCCTATGACCTCCACACACGCCACAGCAAATGTACACACACACACACACACACACACACACACACAACACACACACACACTCCACACACACTCAATTAAAATGTAATAAAATGTTTTTGACTAGTACAGGTAGAAAAACAAGAAATTTGATGGTCCTGATCTAAACATTACTTAGAAGAATCAGATTCTGAGGATTAAGACATTTTGGAAATACCTTGATATAAGAACAACTTTAAATTAACTCTTCTAATTCTGAAACAGGTCTTACAAAAAATGTAAGCAAGTGGTAAAGCACAGTAATGTGCCTTAACTGGAAACTTTCCTTTAAATAACCTGAGTATAGTTACATACACCTGTAATCCCAACACTTAGGAGCCTGAGGCAGGAGAATTTAGAGGTCAAAGTCAGCCTGGACTACATATTGAGAGACTGATACCCTGGAGTGGGAAGGAAAGAAATTGAGACGATTTTGCTTTATATCTAACTATAATCTAATTTTTAAGTACGTCCCAAAAAACTTCAACTAAAGAAGAAAAAGAGAGATGGCTCAGGGGTTAAGAGCACTGGCTACTCTTGCAGAGGACCCAGGTTTGATTCCCAACATGTTAGCTAACAACTGTCTGTGACTCCAGTTCTAGGGGAATCCGACTCCTTTTCTGACCTGTGTGGGCACTGCAGGACATGAGCACACTTACATACATGCAGGCAATATACTCATATACATAAAATAAAAATAATAAAATAAGAGAAAGAAATAATTTAAATGTTCTAACTGTCCTGTTTGACAATACTCTATCAACAATGAAGATAATGCAAAACTTGTGTACACTGGCAAAAAGCTATAGAAAGAACATGTATGTTATTTTGGAGGTTTCTCTTTTTTTTAAATTTTTTAATTTATTATGTTTTTTGTTTATGGGTGTACTGTCTGCATGTAGGTTGGTGCACCCGTGTCGTGTAATGCCACAGAGGTCAGAAGAGGGTGTCAGATTCCCCTGGAACTGGAGTTAAAGACAGTTCTTAGCCGCCATGTGGGTGCTGGGAATTGAACCCGGGTCCTCTGCAAGAGAAGTCAGTGCTCTTAACCGCTGAGCCATCTCTCCAGCCCCGGTTTCTCTTTTATTAACAAGAAGTTCAACAGCCAAACAAGAAGAGAGAGACAACAATGTCTACATCCTAAGAAAATAAGCTTTTAAAAAATAAACTGGGGAGCCGGGCGTGGTGGTGCACGCCTTTAATCCTAGCACTCAGGGGGCAGATGCAGGTGGATCTTTGTGAATGAATTCAAGGCCAGCCTGGTCTACAGAGTGAGTTCCAGGACAGCTGGGGCTACAGGGAGACCCTGTCTCAAAAAGACCAAAATAATAATAATAATAATAATACAACTGGGAAAGTATTGAAGAATAATAACTAACAAAATCACCAGAAAAGTCAGCATAATAATAAATAACAAACAAATAACAGAAAAACCATGGCCGGCTGTAGTGGTGCATAGCTTTAATCCCAGAACTTGGGAGGCAGAGGCAGGAGGATCTCTGTGAGTTCAGGGCCAGCCTGGTCTACATAGTGAGTTCCACACCAGCTGGGGCTATAGGAAGACCCTGTCTCAAAAATAAACAAACAAAAATCCAAAAAACAGTCTGCAAACTGGGTTTCCACAGATGTAATAATTGTCATAGACAGAAAAACACTGCAATATTTTTATGTTGGATGTGGTTATTTTATGAACTATGAACAATAACATTTACACACATTGAGACTGTGTACACAAACTGAATTACGATCTATTTGACAGACACTGAAAGAAATTTTTCAAGTGCAAATCTGACCACTCTTAAAATGTAATTCAATCAATCCACTCATGTGTACACTTATACATGCATACATATAACTATAACATATATAATGTGCATATACGCATTTGATAGGAAAAAACAGACATAGGTTTGGATATACTGACAGTTATGCAATAACAAAAACAATAAATAGTGCAAAAAAAGAAATACGCTAGGAAGGAATGGCTTAATGAGCTAATTTTTCCTTTAATTTTTTTTGCAGGATGGTGTTCTTTGGGATAGGATCCCAGGCTGGCATCAAATTTTCTATATAGCCAAAAATGACCTTGAATGGATGATTCTCTGCCTCCACCTCCCAAGTGTTGGGATTGCAGTGAAACACCATGATCTCCAGTTTATGTGGTACTCAGGATGGAACCGAGGGTTTCATGCACGCTAGGCAAGTATTCTAACAACTGAACTACAGTCCCAGCCCAAATTTTCCTTTATCAACTGATGTCTAAATCTTATAAATTAAGAATCACTTATAAGCACTTTTCTTTGTGGTGGTGGACCAAAACCAGGTCCTTGCATATGCTACACAAGCACTACAAAGCTGAGCTGCACACCTCAGTCATAAGCACTCTGTTAGTAGATAATGCCACTACAGTTAATTTGTATTTATTGAAAATATTAGCGTGGGGCATGGTGGCGCATGCGTTTAATCCTAGCACTTGGGAGGCAGAGGCAGGCTGATCTCTGTGAGTTCAAGGCCAGCCTGGTCTACAGGAGCGAGTTCCAGGACAGCCGGAGCTACAGGGAGACCCTGCCTGAAAAAAAAAAAAAAAAAGACCAAAAAAATAAAAATAAATAAATAAGAGATTAGACCAGATACCTGTGTAAAACATCTAGCACAGAGCCTGGTACAAACGTGGATTCAATCCATGTTAGCTATCAATCACTGCTACCATTCATTATTACACGTGCGTGGAAAAGGGTTCAACACAAATAGAGCATAAGCATTCAAAACTACTGACTGAACTCATGAGTTCTACCTAATTTTTAAATGAATAACTTTCTTCTAAGACTGTCAAGCCAAAGGGAGACATCTATCTGATTATAATGAAATTAGATTAACATTTAAACTAGGACCTTATAATATGTAAAAATACTAAAACCCTGCTGCAATCTCAATATTTGTAGCTACACTTAACAGCAGCAGCAGCAACAACAATGGTAATTAGAACATGAACTGCATGTTCACTTTCCTTCTTGTACTCTTGTTATTTCTCCTGCATTGAATTTTTATTGCAAATATTACTTTCAAACATGGAAAGAGGGCTGGCAAGATGGCTAGCAGGTAAAGGCGCTTGTCATCAAGCCTAACAACCTGAGTTCAATCCCACCACATGATGAAAGGTTCCTCCAAGCTGCTGTCTGACCTCCACATGCACACTACAACTTACGCACACCCACAAATATACATGTGTGCACACACAAATAAGTAAATAAATGTTAAAAAAAAAACACGTGGAGGGAAAACCCTTTAGAATGCTACCCCTCAGAAAGTAATCTTGACCATCAACCTGATTAGACTTAGAATCACCTAGGAGACTGGGAGGCTCGCCTCCGGATGTGTGTGAGAACATTTCCAGAAATGATTAACTGAGTGGCAGACCCCTCATGTTATATGGATGGCACAATCTCATGGGCTGGGGGCTCAGAAAGAATAAAATGTAGGGGGAGCCAGATGAGCACCAGCATCCCCCCTTTCAGCTTCTTAGCCTGTCATGATATGAAGCATTCTACTTGCCACATCCTCTCAGCCACAATGGACCAAATGCTCTAAAACCATGAGCCAAAGTCAATCATTCCTCCTTTAAATTGTTTATTTCATGTATTTTGGTCACAACAACAAAAGGCTAACTGATAAACTGTTCAAAAATTTCCAAATTACACTGAATTAATCCTTGTTAGGGGGGTTATCTTTTTGTTTTGAAACACAGGATCACTATGTAATCCTGAAAATTTGCTATGTACACCAGGTTGGTGTTGAACCTGCTATGATCTTCCTGCCTCTGCCTCCCAAGTGCAGGGATTAGAGGCATGTACCACCACACCCAGACTGAAAATGGGATGGCTTTTTCTTGTTTTTGTTTTACATGTGTATGTGTATGTAATATAGGTCTGTGTTTGCAAAATGCGTGTAAAACAAAATGTGTGCATGAGGATATGAGTAAGCATGTATGTAGGCATCTGAGATTGACATCAGGGACCTTCCTCAACTGTTCTCCATCTAATACACTAGGCAGGGTCTCTTACCTGAAAACTGAGCTCGAAGAGCTAGTCTACCTCACCACCTTCTTCACAAGACCTCCTATCTTTGCCTTCAGAGTGCTGGGATTACAGTTGAGTTACCAAGTCTGCCCCACATTTACATGGATGCTAGTGATCCAAACTCCATCTTCCTAACCCATGAAAATGTTTTTGTACATGGAAGAATACTCATTCTTACAGATCCAGAAAATGATGTAACAGAATAATTTTTTCTTGAAATATTTAGAGCCTAAATAGGAGCCTAATTAAAACTAAAGAAGGAAATCCTTAAATTTCCCTAGAATAGCTCCATAACGTCCACTGAAAGCATACCACTCTATCAATAGGACTGTCAAGATAAGTAAACACCTGATGAGATAAATACAAAAATGAACTTTTCACAACCTGCAGAAAACAGGGCATACAAAGAAAAGAATACTTTTGTGGAATGTATGCATTATAGGTCATACCTGTAAATACCGTGCAAACTGTAATCAATATTTTCTTGAAGATTCACTATCTTCTTTATAAGAAGATAAAATATAAAGATATATTATAAAACAACCAAGCCTTACTTGAAGATTTAAGTGGGATTAAAGTATCAAAGGAAGACAGTTGGAAGTGAGAAGAGCACATGGGGATTCTAATGTTCTCCCTGACAGATATTTCCAGTCTCAAGCTGAGGAGAAAGGCAGACCTAGAACAGGAGTGTTTAACTCCACACTTACCTGTGCATACTCTCTTTCAATAGCAGCCTTCTTCTGACTGAATGTCCTAAAAATAAAAACAAAAAATCAGTACCAAAAGTATAACTTTAAAACTTCCTGCAAAATTATCAACATACTGTCAAATGCTAGTTGGTAAGATGTGTGAGGGAAAAAGCATTTTATTCCTCTTTATGAGCTAAGAATACAGGAAACTGCTACCAGCATCTTTAACTCTGCAGTTAAAGATCTACATTCAAAGTCCAGCCACACCACTTGCTGCATGACCTTAGCCAAGTCACATGAATTTTTCTCTGCTGCACTTTCACCTTAGTAAAGTGGGAGTACAGTACTCACTTCAGAGGGATTCTGTAACCTTTAGTTGTTTGAAAAATATAAAGTATATAAAATACCGCCTAGCATACAATAAATCCTACATAAATGTTAAGTTATTATTATAGTAATGGCTATTATATATTAAGTTGAAAAAATGTGAGCTGATGGGGATACTTTAAATGGAGAAGACATGGAGAGTGGGCTAGACAGGAAAGGACAAAGAGGAGAAATAAATAATGCCTAGCTAGTATAAAAAGCCTCAGGGAATCATATTAATCTATTGACAAATTACGCATACAATATTTCTACATGAGTCCATATGCAAAGCCAAAGGCTACATAACAAGAAACAGTGACAGACAGGAGAAACCTTCCCTTGCCAAGAGACTTCCAAAATTACATAAGGCCATTGCCATAATCCTGATTGCTTCTCATAGATAAAAACCCTATTGCTGAAGACAAGACATACTTCAGGGACCAGAATTGGAGCAATGGAGCTTGAACTGACCAGGAAGCTGCCTCCCATGAAGGCTAGCTCTCACAGCTTTGGAGACCACTACGCAAGCTACTAAGGGAGAACAGCAATCAATGGTCCAACACCAGCTTTAAGACCAAATATTCACATCAAGGTCCATCACAGCATATGACATCAGGGCAGTAGTAACACTTTTTATCTTGGGGGCAATCAATGGCTAACTAATTGAACTTAAAGCCCACTCAGTGAGATGAAACTTGTGTGTGGTACTGTAAACACAGCCAGATGCACACATCTGGAGAGGTCACAGATCTTAGAGAAAGTCCCAAGGTTGTCACATCCCTAGGCTAAGGTCTTACTAATTGCAAAGTAGGTATCCTTATATTTACAAACAAATATCCCAGACACCACTCAATAAAGCTTCTTTTGCACCAGATGAAGAATAGTACAAAGTCCCACAAATGGGCCCATATAGACATTGTCTGTGAGTTGTTCATGCCTAAGCCACACATCTACAATGTAACCTCTACACCTAAGCCTCATGTAACAGAACAAGGGACCAACAGGACATTAATTAACCCCTTAACTCTCATTCAGGAAGCTCCCCCATGCAACAGGAGGCCAGGAACTCAAAAGGGCATGAATGGCCAAACTGTGGAGATTAGGAATCTACAGAGTGTGGTTCCATGGGCAGGCTGCCTTTATTCAGCTTCACCTACCCAGGGCTCAGGGTGGAAGAGGGGGCAGAAAGATTTTATGAGCCAGAGAGGTGATGCAAGACCATATGGAAATGAATCCTACACAAGACCAATCCTACACAAGCTCAACCAGACAAAAACCCAGCATGGAACTGAAGAAATGGGTAGCAGGACCCAACCTTAGCTGAAGAATTATTGGCAGCTGATTATGGTTGGGTGAGGAAGACCTGGCCTTCAAGAGAGGGATTCCAGACAGGCTGACTAGAGCTCAGAGGATGAACTGGCACGGAGGAATGACCAGGGAGAATAATTTGCCACAATAGACCTTAACACAAATGATGCAATGTATGAACTCCAGGGAGGGGCCTGTGGGAGGGGCCAATGGAGAAGGGGTATAAAGGCAATTAAGACTGATTGAGAAGTTATGTATGAAACATACAAACATTCAATTAAACAAAAGAATGTTCAAAAGCTCAATAATTAAAAAAAAAAACAACTGTGGGCTAGTGAGAGTCCCACCAAGCTTGATGACCTGGGATTGGCAAGATAGAGGGATAGAACCAACTCCTAAAAGTTGTCCTCTGACCTCCACATGAACAGCATGGCACTCATATGCCCACACATATGCATATACACAAATAAATACACACACACCATACTTACTTACTCTTAACAATCAGCATAGTTCCCAAGAACTAAAAATGAGTTTTTGATCAGCTGCTCCTCAATAAGAAAAATAATTAAATAATTTCCTTTATTCTAGGTTAAATACGAAGCACAAGACCACTAAAAGCTATGGAGTAATAGTAACATACTTTCTATGAACTATTATCTCATATTTTATTGTTCCTATTTTCATATTTTAACAGATACAGCTGGGCACAATGGTACATGCCTACAGTAATCAGGAGGCTGAGGCTGAGGCAGAATTGCTTGGGTACATAAGTTTATGATTCACCTAGGTAACAACAGCAAGATTCCTCTCTCTTTTTTAAAAAATTTTATTTATTTATTTATTTATTTATTTATTTATTTATTTATTTGAATGTACTGTCTGCATGTAGGTCTGTGCACCCATGTCGTGCAATGCCTCAGGTCAGAAGAGGATGTCAGATTCCCCCAGAACTGGAGTTAAACATGGTTTTCAGCCGCCATGTGGGTGCTGGGGATCAAACCTGGGTCCTTTGTAAGAGCAGTTGGTGTTCTTAACCACTAGGCCATCTCTCCAGCCCAAGATCCCTATCACTTAAATAAAAGGTAGAAAGGGGGAGGAACACATATAGGAGGAACATGAAAAAAGGCAAGAAGCCAAAATTATCACTTGAAATCAAATCAAGTTAAGCAATATGACTGTACTGCAATTTATTTTTATTTTTATTTATTTATTTATTTTTTTTTTTTGGTCTTTTCGAGACAGGGTCTCCCTGTAGCCCCAGCTGTCCTGGAACTCACATTGTAGACCAGGCTGGCCTTGAACTCACAAAGATCCACCTGCCTCTGCCTCCCAAGTGCTAGGATTAAAGGCGTGCGCCACCACGCCCAGCTATTTATAAGTAGTTTTTAACATTAAAAATAACAATTAAATGCACACACCTTTAATCCCAGCACTTGGGAGGCAGAGGCAGGCAGATCTTTGTGAGTTCAAGGCCAGCCTGGTCTACATAGTGAGTTCCAGGCCAGCTGAGGCTACAAAGAAACGCTGTCTCAAAAAAATAAAATAAATAACAGAAGGAAAAAAGTCTCACTTTAAACCTTAAGATTTATCAATATTTAATGGTACTTTATTTTTATTTATTTATTTATTTATTTTGGTCTTTTTGAGACAGGGTCTCCCTATAGCCCCAGCTGTCCTGGAACTCACTCTGTAGACCAGGCTGGCCTTGAACTCAAAAAGATCCGCCTGCCTCTGCCTCCCAAGTGCTATGATTAAAAGTTTAATGGTACTTTAAATAGCAAATAATTACCATTAGTTTGAGGGCAGCCAGGACTACAGAATGAGTTTCAGGCCAGCCTGGGCTACCAAGTAACATTGTCTTTAAAAAAAAAAAAAAAAAGCCTATAATAATATAAACAAGATGCTATGAAATGAATATTCCAGGGCAAGGGAGATGGCTCACTGGTAAAGTACTTGCTGTGGTGGCCTAATGACTTGACTTGTTGAACCCATCTAAAAACTGGATGCTACTTGTAATGCAGTATGCCCCAACTAGAAGACAGGATGCAAAGATGGGGAATCACCGGAAGTTTGTGGGCCAGCTAGCCTGACAGACACAGCAATGAACAAGAGACTGTTCAAATAAGGTGTAAAGCAAGAGTGTAAAGTTCTCTGACCTCCACACAAGTGCCATGGCATAAGTGCACCCACAGTGCCACCCACACAGACAGACAGACTGACTGACTGATAATCTCCAGTGCATTCAAAAGTTAGGTAACAGGAAAAGATTCTAGGAAGATGGCATGTGTCACCAACCTAGACAACAAACGGTGGCCAACAGTCTCTTGTAACCGTTTTGAAACCATGGCGTGAGTAGAAGGCATGTGACTTCCAGGGCTTGGATAATAAACATCCAATATCAACTCTTAGCACAAGAGAAGCCACCAACCTCAAACCCTAAGACTTTGGCAGGCAGCCATGTATGTTCCTGGAGCAGCTTACAAATGGCAACCAGAGTCAGGATGAGCAAAAATGGACCCTGTTGAGCGCCAGTCACAGAATGGTACTTCTAAGCAGAGAAGTCCAGACAAACAAGGGACAACCATTGTTGCTGAACTTCCCAAATCCTAATCTAAGTCCCTCTTCCCCTGGCTAAAGAGACTTCCAGAGAACCTAATGCCAGCACCTTTTCTTTCCTCATTTTTCTTTTTCCCCCTTTGGGAGCTAGACATTAAAGGATAACACATTCAAAGCGACTAACTGTAGGGGCTGGACAGATGGCTCAGTGGTTAAGAGCAATAGCTGCTCTTGCAGAAGACCCGGATTTGATTCCCAGCATCCGCATGGTGGCTAAAAACTGACTGTTATTCCAGTTCGAGGGGATCATCATGATGCTTTGCGGCCTCTGTGGGCAATACACATATGTGGTGCACTTACATACATGCAAGCAAACAGTTACACATAGAAAATAATTTTTTTTGTTGTTCTTTTTGAGACGGTCTCCCTGTAGCCCCAGCTGGCCTGGAACTCACTCTGTAGACCAGGCTGGCCTTGAACTCACAAAGATCCGCCTTCCTCTGCCTCCCGAGTGCTAGGATTAAAGGCGTGCGCCACCATGCCCGGCACAGAAAATAATTCTTTTAATAAAAGCAACTGGATATCCAGGGAAAAATCAAGAAGTCACTGAACATGACCAGAAGTTACAGGTTCAAAAAAGACTTAAAAGACATCACAGGCTAATCCTGGGCAGAGACAGCTCTGATAATCAATATAGACAGGAACTCTAGCGAAAGAGGATAACCTGATTTGCAGAATTACCACATTATTACATTCAAAGGCTCAGTTTTCAACAAAATCACCGGTCTTATAAAAGTACAGAGAAGTATGATCCCATAAGGAGAAAGAAATAAATCAACACAAACTAGATCTGATAGATCTACTAGACAAAGAATTTAAAACTGTAGTCTTAAAGGTGTTCAGTGAATTAAAAGATAACATGAGAAAATTAAATTAAATTAAATGTGATCAACATAAAAAAGTCAAATGCAGGGACAAATGACAAGCCTCAAATTGGAGAGACTAATTTCTCCACAGCAGTTCCTTAGGTATAAAACCTAAAATCAGCACTTGCAACTACAACAGGGACTATGGGCTGCAGAGGCCACTTCTCTATTCATATTTTGAAGAAGTAGAAGAGAGGGAACTAAATTGGAAATCACACAAACAAGCCTTCCCGGCAACAAGCAGACTGCTGGTGTGGCAAAAAGACAGTGAGAGTCTGCACTTCCAACAGGCCTGCCTTACACAGTGCCTGAGGAGAAATAAAACTTTCTTTGAGATAGAGAAAGAAACAACAGTCTGTATGTGAACTCACTAGGTAGTCCAGGCTGGCCTTGAAATCATAATCCTTATAACAGCTTCCCAAATACTAGAATTACGGATATGCACCATGTCCAGCTGGGGGGGGGGGAGACTTTTTCAAACTCATACATGCAACCCTGCTCATAAAGAAAATTACTACAAATTTGGAAGGCAGCTTCCACAGTGGACTAACAACATCTGACAGCTCAAAAAGTGCAATAGGAGAAAAACAATCTCATTCAAAAAGAAACAAGCAAAAAGGAGGAAGGAACATAAATAGAACATTTTAAAGAAGAAGGGGGAAAAGCAGAAGAAAAACATGCCTGCTGCTTTGCTATGACAGTGCACCTGTAATCCCAACACTCAGGAGGAAGAGGCAGAAGGCTGGTTAACTTCAAGCCTAGGCTACAGAGAGACCCTATCTCACAATAAAACTAAAAAATAACAACATCTGGGGATGGTGGCCATGACTTTAATCCCAGCAAGTCTTTAATCCCAGAGGTAGAGACAGGTGAATGTTCTTGAGTTCCAGGCCAGCCAAGGCTTCCCAGTGAGATCCTGTCTCAAACAAAATATAGCCAAGGAACATTCATGAGGAAAATGCTGCCGTGGGGAATATGGAATTAAATATTTCAAATAATTTTTCAAAATTAGTGACACAAATACTATTACCAAATATAATTACAGACTGTCAAACCACAAGAGAATAGCAGTGCAAATGTTTGCCCCTGCCTTCTTCCTGTCCTTAAGGGGCCTCAGTCATCCCCCATTTGGGGCTTGTCAACCACAGTCTTCAACATGCTAAGGATTTTTTTGCATATCAGGAGATCCTGGGTTCTGTTCTTAGCCTGTGTGCAAAATACCCATGTAGGGTATGATTCAATTAGAAAAGTATTTTTCTTTTCAAAAAGTGTGTGTGTGTGTGTGTGTGTGTGCAGGCGTGAGCGCAGGAGAGGGATGTCTTCTCAGAAGACAGAAAAGGATGTCAGATTCCTAAAGCTGGAATTACAGATGGTTGTAAGCTCCCAGCATGCATACTGGGAACAGAACTCAGGTCCTCTGAAAGAACAGTTAAGTGTTCTTGGGAGGCAGGCTGCCTCTGCCTCCCAAGTGCTGGGATTAAAGGCATGCACCACCACACCTGGCTTTCAAGCTTTGTTTTATTGATATAGTGTATTTTGTTAATTGGTTTCCTTTTTCTCAACCACTTTTGTATTCACGGGATAAGCCCCAGTTGTTCAGAGTGATTGTCCTTTTAACATATTTTGGAGTTAGATTACTGGTATAGTGTTTTCATTAAGAAATGTTTTTGTTGGGCTGGAGAGATGGCTCAGCAGTTAAGAGCACCAACTGCTCTTGCAGAGGACCCAGCTTCGATTCCCAGCACCCACATGGCAGCCAAGAACCATCTTTAAGCTGGGCGTGGTGCCACATGCCTTTAATCAGGAGGCAGAGGCAGGCAGATCTCTGTGAGTTCAAGGCCAGCCTGGTCTACAGGGCTAGTCCCAGGCCACCTGGGGTTACAGGGAGACCCTGTCTCAAACAAACACACACACACACACACACACGTTTTTGTCTATATCTTCTTCTAATACCTTAGTTGGACTTTAGTATCAGGAGAAGAATGACTTTACAGAACATGTTAGGAAGTATTCCCTCTTTTTTCAGAAAAATCTAAATAGGATTAGTGTTCATTCTTCATTAACAAGTAGAATCCCCTGATGGAGCCACCCTCTCTTAGACCTGTTGTCTAAGAGCACTTTGTTAAAGTTCTTTTTTTTTTTTTTTTAATTTTATGTATTTTTTTTTTTTGGACACCCCTCCTACCCCCTGTTTATTTTTATTTTTTTATTTTTTTTCAATTTGGAAGTGATTTTATTAGATGAGGAAAGTGCAATTTATTTTTTTATTTTTTTTCACATAAATTTATTTATTTATTTTTAACAAATCTAGACCCATGTTCCCGCTCATTCCCCCACCCCACCAGAGCTCGTGCATTCTGCCAAACATACTTTCCATCTCTTAGTCTTTCTCAATATTTTCCATGGGGAAGTTGACTGTTTTGAGCAGAAGTTCACTGTTTCAGTCAGTTCTTTGACGCAGTATTTTCTGTTGTTGTTGTTGTTTCCAAAATGCATTATGCCCAACTGCTTTGTACAAAGCTCGGGGGCCCTACACAAGAAATACTTACAACTGGTAATTGGCACTAGCATCCACAGATGAGTGGATACCATGCATCGTTTGTTTTTCTGGGACCGTGTCTTCACTCAGCAATGATGTCCTCTAGCTCCTGCCATTTTCCTGCAAGCTCGTGATGTCGTCTTTCTTTACTGCTGCAATAGAATTCCATTGTGTAGTTGTACACATTTTCTTTCTATCCACTTTTGTAGATGACATTTAGGTTTGGTTCCAGCTCCTTGCTATTGTGAAGAGAGCTACAATAAACATGGCCGTGCATGTATCTCTGTGGTGGCGAAGTCTTGAGGGTACATTGCCCAGGAGTGGTATGGCTGGGTCAGGTGGCAAGTTCATTCCAAGTCTTCCAAGGTTCTTCCACACGCTTTCCATAGGGCTGTACAAGTTTACATTCCCACCAGCAGTGGATGAGTGTTCCCCTTTCCCCCACAACCTCCCGCACTTGGTATCATTTGTTTTTCTGATCCTAGCCAGTCTTATTGGAGTAATATGATAATCTAAAGTGGTTTTCATTTTGCATTTCCTTAATGATTAGTGATGTTGAGCAGTTCTTGAGGTGTTTCTCAGAAATCTCTAATTCCTCGCTTGTGAAGTCTCTGTTCATTTCTTTGCTCCATCTATTGAGCGGGTGTTGTTTTCTTTTTTCTTTGTTTTTTTTGAGTTAGTTTATATATTCTGGAAATCAATGCTTTGTCAGATGTATCTGCAGTGAAGGTTTCCTCCCATTCTGCTGGGATTTCTCTTCACTTCTTGATTGTTTCTTTGTGTACAGAAGCTTTTGAGTTTGATGAGGTCCCATTTGTCAATTGTCGACCTTAATTCTTGCTCAGTGCTGTCTGATTTAGGAAGTCTTTTCCTACGCCTATGTCTTGAGTCTTGCTGCCAACTTTTCTTTCTATCATCTTCAGAGTTTGGGGTTTCACGTTGAGGTCTTTAATCCATCTGGAGTTGACTTTTGTAAGGGTGAGAGTAGGGTTTAATTTAATTCTCTACAAGTGGTGATCCAGTTTTGCCAACATCCACTTGCTGAAGATGCTGTCTTTTCTCCATTGTGGTTTTCTTGGCCCCCTTGTCAAATATGAGATGGCTGAAATTGTTGTGCTCAGATTTGGATCTTCGGTTTTGTTCCATTGGTCAACAGGTCTGTTTTGTGCCAGTACCAGGCTGTTTTTATGACTATAGCCCTGTAGTATAGTTTAAAATCTGGTATAGAGATCCCTCCTGTGTAGACCTTTTCACTCAGGATTGATTTAAGCTATTCGGGGTCTTTTGTTTTTCCATTGAATTTAAGAACTTTTGTTTCCAAGCCTGTGAAGAAACTCTTGGGGATTTTGATTGGGATTGCATTAAATCTATACAAGAGTTTTGGTAAAATGGACATTTTTACAATGTTAATTTTCCCAATCCATGAGCATGGGAGGTTTTTCCATCTTCTGAGGTCTTCTTCAATTTCTTTCTTTAAGGGTTTAAAATTTTTGTTGTAGAGGTCTTTGGTATCTTTGGTTAGGTTTGTTCCTAGGTATCTTATTGTTTTTGAGGCTATTGTGAGTGGGAAGGTCTCTTTGAATTCTTTCTCCAGTTGCTTGTTGTTGGTGTAAAGAAAGGCCATTGATTTTCTAAGGTTAATTTTGTATCCTGCCACTTTGCTGAAGCTGTTAATCGTTTCTAGGAGTTTTCTGGTGGAGTATTATTTTTATTTTATGTATATGAGTGTATTGCATGTATGTATTTAAGTGCATCCATGTCATGCAATCCCCACAGAGGTCAGAAGAGGGCGTCAGATTGCCCTGGAACTGGAATTATGGATGGTAGAACTAGAGTTATGGATGATAGCCGCCATGTGGATGCTGGGAATCAAACCTGGGTCCTCTGCAATAGCAGCCAGTGCTCTTAACTGCTGAGCCCTCTCTCTAGCCCCTGTTGAAGTTCTTTTGATACTGTTTCAATCTCTACATTTGTTCACAGGATTGTTGAGAATTTCTATTTCTTCTGTTTTGATCTGTGCACTTCCAGGAATTTAGCCATTTCACCGAAACTATCTAATATACTGGAGAACACAGCTCTTGGGATTTGCTTACAATCCTATAAATCCTTGTCAGGCAATAGTATCCCCATTTTATTATATGATTTTAGTTATCCAAATCTCTCTTTCATTTAGCTGGATAAGAGCTATTTGCTGAAAACAAAGAACTAACTGTTTTACTAAGTCTCCCTGTTTTCTATTCTCTATTTCATTTATTCCTGATCTAAACCTAACTTTTTTTCTTGCTTCTCTAGCTTTGGGTTTATATTGCTCTTGTTTCTTAAGGTACAAAATTAGATTAACTGGGAGATTGATTGATTGATTGATTGATTGACTGACTGATTGATTGGTCTTTTTGAAGCAGGGTCTCCCTTTAGTCCCAGCTGGCCTGGAGCTTGCTATATAGACCAGGCTGGCCTTGAACTCACAGAGATCTTCCTGCCTCTGCCTCCCAAGTGCCAGGATTAAAGGCGTGCACCGCCACACCCAGCAGGGAGCTTTCTTCTTAACAGGCATATATAGCTATAAATTTCCCCATCAACTCTAACTTTACAGCATGTAATAAATTTTGGTATGTTACATTTTTTCATTTGTCTCAAATATCCTGGAGTTTCCCTTTTTTTAATTTTATATATTTTTGTATGTGTATGAATGTACTGTCTGAACGTGGGTCTGTGCACCCATGTCGTGCAATGCCTCAGAGGTCAGAAGAGGGTCTTGGATTCCCCTAGAACTGGAGTTCTGGAATTGGAGTTACAGACGGTTCTTAGCCGCCATGTGGGTGCTGGGGATCGAACCCAGGTCTTCTGCAAGAGCAGTCAGTGCTCTTAACCACTAGGCCATCTCTCCAGCCCCCTTTTAACACTTTCTTTGATTCACTAGTTCTTTAAAGAGTGTGTCATTTAGGGGCTGGAGAGACAGCTTATCAGTTAAGCACACTGGCTGCTCCTGCAGAAAACCCGCCCCAAATATTCAACATAATCCCCCCCCCTTTTTTTTTGGTCTTTTTGAGACTTTGAGACAGCATCTCCCTGTAGCCCCAGCTGACCTAGAACTCACTGTGTAGACCAAGCTGGCCTTGAGCTCACAGAGATCCACCTGCTTCTGCCTCCAGAGTGCTCTTTCAAGCTTTTTGAAGAAATTGACAAGACAATGCTAAACCATATATTGAAAAGCAAAATATCTAGAGTATTTTGAAACTATTTTGAAAAAGAAGTATAAAATTGAACCTGGGATTAGAGAGCTGGCTTAGCAGTTAAGAGCAACAGCAGCTCTTGCAGAAGGCCTGAGTTCACTTCCCAGCACCCCATGGCATATAACAAATATCCATAACTCTAGTTCCAGGAGGTCCAAAACCCTCTCTGGCCCCTATAGGCACTGTATGACACAGGTCCACTTATATACATGCAGGCAAAACACCCATACACATAAAAGAAAAATAAATTTTTTAAATGCAAAACCTTGTGTTATTAAACCTTTTAAGCAGTTCCTAAGAAATTGACAATCACACTTTCTAACCATGCACAGGACTCATCTTAAATGCAGGCTGAAATATAGATGCCAGTGACTATCAGTGTAATTCCAGTCCAGCTCACCTTTCCTGACGCTTGGCATTGGTGAGAAACACTATGTACACTTTACACCTGGTACAATTAACTAGCACACAAAGTAATATCACTTTACTCTGCCTCTACCAAACAGAGGGGAAAAAAATAGTATAGTAAGGCATGGTGGCACATGACTATAATCCCAGTACTGCAGGGTAGAGATAAGAGGTTCAGGAATGCCATGCCAGTCTCAGCTGCAGAGGACGTTCAAGACTGGTCTCCAACCCTGTCTCAAAGAGACATGCAGATCTTTGTGAGTTTAAGGCCAGCCAGGGATACATAGTGAGACTTTTGTCTCAAAAAAATTTTTTTATTCATTTAAAGCAAGAGAGGTAGCATACTCAGCAGTGCAATTCTAAATTGAAAAATATGACAGGCGGTGGCACAAGCCTTTAATCCCAGTATTGCGAGGCAAAGACAGGCAGATCTCTGTGAGTTCAAGGCCACCCTGGTCTACATAGCAAGTTCTGAGCTAGCTGTGGCTGTAATAGGGATACCCTGCTGGGCATGGGGGAGCATGCCTTTCATCCCAGCACTTAGAAGGTGGAGGCAGGCAGATCTCTGGGGAGACCCTGTCCCCCACCCAAAAAAATAGGGAGACCCTGGCTCAAAAAGACATATATTAATATATTATAGTTCATATATTAAACAAAATAAAGCCAAGCATGGTAGTACATGCTTTTATTCCCAGGGCTTGGGAGGCTAAGGTAAGAGGCAGGACTACATAGCAAGAACATGTCTCAAGAAAAATAATAACAATAATAATAATAAATAAACAAGCCAGGCATGGTGGCACACGCCTTTAATCCCAGCACTTGGGAGGCAGAGGCAAGCAGATCTCTGTGAGTTCAAGGCCAGCCGGTCTAAAGAGGGAGCTCCAGGCCAGCTTGGATTAAAGGGAGACTCGTCTCAAAACGATAAATAAATAGCCGGGCGTGGTGGCGCACACCTTTAATCCTAGCACTTGGGAGGCAGAGGCAGGCAGATCTTTGTGAGTTCAAGGCCAGCCTGGTCTACAAAGTGAGTTCCAGGACATCTGGGGCTACAGGGAGACCCTGTCTCGAAAAGACAAAAAAAAAAAAAAAGATAAACAAATAGAATAAGTTTATTTAAAGCATCCTAGCAACAAACTGTCCCATAGATCACAGGACCTGTCTCACAGAAACATTACTACCATCAAATAAGCACTTCGAATTTTCTATTTGATAAAGTAATTCTCCCAAACATTATCTGACATGTCAGAATTATCTTGACTGTTCTCAGATATCACTCTTATAAGTGAAATTTTTAATATCTCACAAATTTGATAAGAAATGAAAGTATTTTTGAAATTAATCCTGTGAAGTTTTGGCACAGCACTTCAGATTTCATCTTCCGTGTCCTTCTGATTCCATGTTTACTGCTGCTCCTGTAAATGGAGCCATTTCCCCACTAATTAGCACTGGTGGTTTAGTGTATACAGTGATGTTCATTTTAGTATAACTAACAATCTTGAAAAACCTATTACTCTCACATTTTGTATACACTCTCAGGTCTCACATTTTGTATACACTCTCAGGTCAATCTATAGGTAGATGCTTACTGGTGTATGTTTGTTTGCTTTGAGACAAGGTCTAACTATGTAATCCAGACTAGCCTAGGACTCCTAATTGTGAGTGCTAGGCTTACAGGCATGTATCTCCTCCATACCAGGCTCCTTTTTGTTTTAAATGATGGGAATCTATTATCTTTTTTCCTAATTCTATATTCTTGCTTCTTCTTTCCTATCTTCTGGTATTGGAGAGTAAAGATATCAAAATTCTTCAGAGAAACAGAATGAATAAGAGAAAGCTGAAATATATAGGTAAGAAGTAGACAGATTCAGGAATCTGAGAATGTGGTCCATATAACCAAGGAAGCTGACAAGTCTGAAATTTGTGGAGTAGGATGGCAGACTAGAAACTCAGATAGCGATTAATGCTATCAAGCAGAATCCCTTATTCTAGAGACCTTAATTCTCTTTTTTAATTATTTATTTTTATTTGTACAAGTATTTTGATTCTGTTTACTTCCAGGTGTGTAGTGTGTGCAAAAGCTGGAAGAGGGCAACAGAGCCACGGGTGGGTGCTGGCAATCGTGCCCCTGAGGCCTTTCAAATGATTGAATGAGACATACATACCAGCTCCACTGAGGGTAATATCTTTACCCCCCTATACAGACACAGACACAGTATGTCTGTCTGTCTCTGTCTCTCTCTCTCTTTCACACACACCAACAAAAGTGGGAAAAAATAAGTAAATGCAATTTAAATTTTTTCTTTTTTTTTAATTTTTTTTTAAATTTATTTCTGTATGTGTATCAATGTACTGTCTGCATGCAGGTTTGTGCACCCGTGTCGTGCAATGCCGCGGAGGTCAGAAGAGGGTCTCGGATTCCCTTGGAACTGGAGTTCTCCTGGAATTGGAGTTTCAGACGGTTTTCGGCCGCCATGTGGGTGCTGGGGATCGAACCCAGGTCCTCTGTAAGAGCGGTCGGCGCTCTTAACTGCTAGGCCATCTCTCCAGCCCCTTAAATTTTTTCAATAAATAAATGATTTCATTAGCCAAGAATGGGAGCATATCCCCATACCTTGGAGGGAGAAGCAGATGTGAGACCCTGTCTCCAATAAAAGAACAAAGAAAAAGGAAAACATAACTTCACAAGTACTAATTAGATGTCAAAAGTGACATTTCAGTAATAATTGCTATAAACATTTACAGTGTCTGTTATGTTTAGCAGACATGCTTTAATAAAACATTTACCAATATTACCAAATGGATAAAAAAAAATTTTGGTCTTTTTGAGATGGGGTCTCCCTGTAGCCCCAGCTGGCCTAGAACTCACTATGTAGACCATGTAGACCAGGCTGGCCTTGAACTCACAGAAATCTGCCTGCCTCTGCCTCCCAAGTGCTGGGATTAAAGGCATGTGCTGACAGGTGCAGTTCCAAATGGATAAATTTTAATTTCAATAGTAGGTAATATTCTCACAGTTTCAAATTCAAGACTTAAGAAAATCATATACAATAAAAAGTCTGCCCACTGCCCCCATCTTCTAGCCACCAGAAAGGAAAAAAACACCACAAAAATATAACCAGAGGACATATATAGTCCAATTATTTCCTTGGGACCAGACATGGTAGCACTTTTTCATAATACCAATAACATTTTCTTTTGAACTTAGATTATTTTATTTCGAAGCCCACAAAACAAAAAGCATCTGGAATCAGGTTGCAGTGGTGCACTTTTAATCCCAGCACTCGGGAGGCAGAGGCAGGTGGATCTCTGTGAGTTCAAGGCCAACCTGGTCTACACGGTGAGTGCCAGGAGAGCAGGAGCTCCAGGGAGACCCTGTTTCAAAAAGAAAAAAAAAAAAAAAGAAAAAAGAAAAAAAAAGCATCTAGAAGATAAGATTCATATATGAATCTCAAAAAAGGAGATAAAAATGAAACACTGAAATAAAGCATGTCCAAGCAACATACTGAAGCAAAATAAAAGCACCAGCTATGGGTCTATTAGTCCTGCCCAGCCCATGACAGAAAATCTACAGCAGTGGAACAAAGGACAAAGATACAAGTTTCTGTACTTAGCTACCACATCAGTCACTGAAAACAAGCTGCTGCGCATGCATCAGGTCATCCTGAAGACTGACACCAACAGCGCACAATGACAAGTGTGGGATTCAGATCAACACTGCAAGGCTTTATAAGAGAAAACAACTTGCCATCACAGGCCTTCTAGGTAAAAGGCCTCACACTTTATCCTTCAAGACTGAACTGCCAATCCTCTATTAGTGAAGGGAAAATGATCCAGACAGGGATGGTTCGGTTTTTTCCTTTCCTGGCTTTCTATCTACTCTACTTCTGCTTCACTAACCTCTCACCTAAGTCAATAAAATAAACTTGCCTAGAGGGCTCTTAGATCACCACTCCTCCAAATTACCAGAAGTGGCAAAATATTTAACTACTCCTGTATTCCTAAGAGAAAACTCCCAAGGCCACTGTCCTATTGGTCACTGTGGCAAATATAAACCTCTCCTGCTAACCTAAGATACTGAATGTAAAAGGAGTTGGGAGAAGATACAAATACTTTATATGGAGTCCATGATTTACAACCTGTCAGGACAACTGGAATTCTAACAATAGCCCTTCTACTCTAATCCCAATAAATTAATACTTTTATGGGAATCAATAATAGTAAATTGGAAATGGACCCCTTTGGCCCATTTGGCAAGAGCCCTATCACTGTCACCATTACCTTATTCCTTGGCAGAGATCAACATCAAAGAAGATAATCATATTCTCAGCCTCCTGTGGAGCAGGGAATGCACAGGCATGTGAAGCAAATCTGGCCAATGAGATGTCATGGAAAGTCTACTGAAATATTGTTTTCTCTTCTTGAGCAGAAGGAAAGAAGGAAGAACAGGGTGGGGTGGTATCGCTGACTGCATCAACTACATAAAGAGAAATGTCCCTTTTTTCTTTTACTTAATATTGTCTAATGAAAAAAAAATGGCAGGAGCTGCATAAGTCATCCAGCAATGATAGAGGCATTACCTACACAGCGAAAGATGTGAGGCACACAGGACTGCAGCTTATCTTTGGGTTCATTACAGTTCTCAAGCCCCAGGTTAACTTTTTAGGAGATGATCATAGATCATAATTTCTGAACTGATATTAACTATGCAACCAACTACAACCTACAAGCACCTAGAAAGCATATTCTATTCCATATACTGACTATACAAAAAATATTTTATATGTACTACTTTAGTTATCAAAATAACCTCACAACATTATCATAATTGTCACTTAGCAGATGAGAAACATGAGATTTGGTAAAGTTTGTGACTTATGTCCGAGCCCCTACATTTTATAAACGACTACATAGTAGGGCTGGTGGTACAATGGTAAGCCTCTGTACAGTGTTTGCTGCAGTCTATCACTCTACCCTACCACACAAATCATCTTCACTACCTCTCTGTTGTATATGGCTAAAAAAACCAGGTCAGGGAAAAGTGGAAACCAAAATTATTCAACACATCTAAACCTAACCCTAGTGGTGAGTAACTAACTTTATTCCCCATTCAAGTCTGAATTGTTGAGCTGCAATGACTATCCCTTTTAAAATCTAATATATATATATATATATATATATCTACATATATATATATCTACATATATATATCTACATATATATATATCTACATATATATATATATATATATATACTTTGAATTTTAGAAATAAAGATCTAGCCAGGCGTGGTGGCACACGCCTGTAATCCTAGCACTCTGAAGGCAGAGACAGGCGAATCTCTGTGAGTTCAAGGCCAGCCTGCTCTACATAGTGAGTTCCAAAACAGCTGGGGCTACAGGGAGACCCTGTCTCAAAAAAGACCCCCCAAAAAAAAGAAAGATCTATAGTAGTGTCTTATAAGTTGATGAGCTATTAAGTAGCAATAGGAAGTTTAAAACCTTGACTCTTTCCATTCAATGTAAGCAATGATCAATGACCAAAAAAGCTTTATTAATTACATCCATGCAAAATGCCTATTCTCTGCCTACTGTGTATCTTCTTAGACCCCTCCCTACAAGAACAACCATAATCTGAAAGTATGTTTAAATTTTAAATTTACTTAACTAAAACAAATGAAGTTCTTCTCTCTTATCTGATCTTTTTCCTTTCAGCCCATAAAGTAAAAGTTTTTCCACTTAGAGCCCGCATGCTTGTGCATGCCTTTATCCTAGCACTGGGGAGATCTAGCCAGGCGTGGTGGCACACGCCTGTAATCCTACCACTCTAGAGGCAGAGACAGGTGAATCTCTGTGAGTTCAAGGCCAGCCTGGTCTACAGAACGAGCTCCAGGGCAGCTGGGGCTACAGGGACACCCTGTCTCAAAAAGACCAAAAAAAAAAAAAAAAAGTTTTTCCACTTAGGATTTAATCATTTTGTTTTACTTTTAATCTGAAAGAACACTGAATGAAAAGCAGTAACAACTGGTGAATGAACAAAAGGATCTGACTCGAGTAGCTGATACGCTACTCCTAGTTTTCATCACATCTAAACACCAATGATTGCAGGGCACATTTCCTGATAAGAAAAATGCTGCTAGTCAAATTGATGTAATACTTGATCACCTGGAATTTTACTTATTAAAAGAACTCTTTTAAACATATAGTCATATTTTTATCATATGATAAAATGAAATAAATTGGTAGGTAAACTGGTCACATCCTGAAATGAATTCTTCTGAATCACTTTTATTAAATTTATTCTTGAACAATTTCATATATATATATGTATATATATATATGCATACTCATTGTCTCTGGGATATTCTTTCAAGCCTATAGACACTCTATCATGATGTGTACTAAGAGACAGTGACGACTGAGTCAGCCAACAATATCACAATAAAGATGCATCTTAAGAAAATGTAATAGGGCTAGAGAGATGGCTTGTCAGTTATGAGCACCGGCTGCTCTTACAGAGACATGGGTTCAGGTCTCAGCATGCAGATAGTGGCTAACAATCATCCCCTCAAAAAGACCAAAAGAAAAAAAAAAATCATCCTTAACTCCAGTTCCAGGAGATCCAACACCCTCTTCTGACCTCTGTAGGCACTGCATGCATATGGTACACTTATATGTGTGAAAGCCAAACACACTCAGACACATAAAGTAAAAAAAAAAAATTTTAATTAGTAAAAAAAAAGTATTTTTGTATAGTTGATGAAACATAACTTTTTGTTATCATTAAAACATTCTTCCCTTGCCAGGTATGGTGGCTCACAGCTGTAATCCCAGCACTCAGGAGGCAGAGGCAGGCAGATCTTTGTGAGTTCAAGGCCAGCCTGATCTACAGAGTGAGTTCCAGGCTAGCTGGGGCTACAGGAAGACCCTGTCTCAAAAAGACCAAGAAAAAAAAAAAAATTTTCCCAGACTTCGATTTCAACTAATCATAGTAGCTACCAAAATTGAATGTCCACCACCTTGGCATTTCGCATATCTCACTTAAGCAAAGAGCTAAGCACTAATCTTTCCATATATATATATATATTATCTTGTCCAAGATTACCCAGCTAATAAAATGGTATACCTGAGTTTCCATCTCTGTTCCACCTTCAAAGTTTTATTCTTTGCATTACTTTGGTTAGTCTCAAAGTTCACTGTACAAAAGAATCACATCACAGGGTTACAGTCAAGTGGTAGTGCCTAGCATATTCAATCTCTAGAACAAAAATAAACAAAAAAACCTGACAGCTCAGTGTATGAAAAAGTTAAATAAAGTGTTAATAATGCACATTTGGGCCGGGCGTGGTGGCGCACACCTTTAATCCTAGCACTTGGGAGGCAGAGGCAGGCAATCTTTGTGAGTTCAAGCCTGCCTGGTCTACAGAGTGAGTTCCAGGACAGCTGGGACTACAGGGAGACCCTGTCTCGAAAAGATAATAATAATAATAATGCACATTTGGCTGGGTATGGTGGTGCATGCCTTTAATTCCAGCACTTGGGAGGCAAACAGGCAGATTTCTGTGAGTTCAAGGCCAGTGTGGTCTACATAGAGAGTTCTAAAACAGCTGGGGTTTTAGGGAAACCCTGGCTCAAAAAGACCAGAAAGAAAAAAAAAAAGCACATTTGACAGGCAAAATACTTCAACCAACAGGACCTGCTTCAGAGGCATTAATAAAAGAGACACTGCAGTGTCAATAAATTAGGAAAAACAGCTTAAGAATGATACACCTCACCTCCTACCTGTTTTTCTTTTCATCTATGAGTCTAAAATTCTTCTCCATAATAACCTCAAAAAAATGTCCGCTAAAAAATTCTTAAAGTCGGGAGTGGTGGCGCACACCTTTCATCCTAGCAGGTGAGTTCAAGGCTGGCCTGGTCTACATAGAAAGTTCCAAGCTAGCTGGGGCTACAGGGAGACCCTGTCTCCCCCCACCAAAAAAAACCTATCTACTGTTGACAGAAAATGTCAACAGGAAATGCATCAGTATGAAATCTCCCAAAAGAATGGAATGTCCCTGATTAACAACGAAAGTTCTCTTTCCTACTCATACTTCACTCCCAACACATCAGCTTCTAAATACATCCCCCCCACCCCCACCCCCGGAAGAAATGAGCTGAAGGGAGGACAGCAAAGGAAACTAGATCATAATTGGTCTCCTCCCCTTAAATTCCAGAAGTCTCATTCAGCATAAAATTCTCCTGTTTACATCTTACTCTATTTCAGGTTTGTGCTTTAACTTCCTTTTTTTATTTATTTATTATTTTTATGTGTATGAATGTACTGTCTGTATGCAGGTTGGTTCACCCATGTCGTGCAATGCCTCAGAGTTCAGAAGAGGGCGTCAGATTCCCCTGGAACTGGAGTTCTCCTGGAATTGGAGTTACTGACGGTTCTCAGCCGCCATGTGGGTGCTGGGGATCGAATCCAGGTCCTCTGCAAGAGCAGTCGGTGCTCTTAACTGCTGAGTCATCTCTCCGGCCTCTTAACTTCTATTTATTTATTTATTTATTTATTTATTTATTTATTTATTTTGGTCTTTTTGAGACAGGGTCTCCCTGTAGTCCCAGCTGTCCTGGAACTCACTCTGTAGACCAGGCTGGCCTTGAACTCACAAAGATCCGCCTGCCTCTGCCTCCCAAGTTCTAGGATTAAAGGTGTGCGCCACCACGCCTGGCTTTAATTTTATTTTTTTATGTGTATGAATGTACTGTCTGCATGTGGGTCTGTGCACGCGTGTCGTGCAATGCCGCAGAGGTCAGAAGAGGGTGTCGGATTCCCCTGGAAACTCTGGAGTTCTCCTGGAATTGGAGTTACAGACGGTTCTCAGCTGCCATGTGGGTGCTGGGATAGACCCCGGGTCCTCTGACCGAGCAGTCAGCGGCTCTTAACCACTAGGCTAGCTTCCCGCCCCCTAACTGCTTTTAAAATAATCTTCATCTACGTAATTGGGACATGGTGGTGCAAACCTATAATCCCAGCACTAGGGAGGAAGAGGCAGGAGAATCAGTTCAAGATCATCTTGAGCTACATAGTAAATCCTGCCAGTCTGAAATTCTGGGAGTTGGTTCTCTCCCAACATGTGGATTGTAGGAATGGAATTCAGGTCAGCAGGCTCAGTGGGAAGAACCTTACCTACTGAGCTATCTTATCTCAAAGGCTCAATGAGAGCCTCTCAAACAAACAAAACAAAACAAAAAACCATATACAAAGTCTCCTAGACCTTAGTAAAAAAAAAAAAAAAAAAAAAAAAAAAAAGTAAAAGCAGCCAGTCACTGGTAGCTCATGCCTGTAATCCCAGCAATGAGAAGAAAAGCAGAATTGCCACTTAAGGAATATAAGATATATAAAAACCCAACTTCAATGATTGTTAATGGGTTTGTTTTGCATTATAGGGGATCAAATACAGAGCCCTATACAAACCAGGCAAGTGTTCTACATACTACATCCCCAGCTACACTAATGAGTTATTAAAAGGTCGCCTCACACCAGGCGTGGTGAGACACACACCTTTAATCCTAGCACTTGGGAGGCAGAGGCAGGTGGATCTTTGTGAGTTCAAGGCCAGCCTGGTCTACAGAGCGAATTGCCTCACTTGCTAGGACAGATAGGAAGTCAGACTATCCCTTTCTCAAGCAGCAGAAGTTATTATAAATACCAAGAGTAAGCAAATTCCTACTTTCAGTTACTGGCTGAGTATTCCTTAATGGAAATGCTTAAGAATACAATTTCAAAGCCCTGAGGAATTTTTTATCTTTTTGGTTTTGGAATAGCTGCACAGACTGAAATGCTCCAAAATCCTAAACTTTTTGAGCAGTCAATTTCAGGTTTCTGATTAGGACTGTTCAACTCATATTAAGTGGAGAGAGGGAGGGAAGGAAGAAGGAAGGAAGGGAAATACAGAGCTTGTTCTATACTAGCTTAGCTTATATAGACAGTATAACTGAAAAAAAAAAAAAAGGTTGATGGTCATAGCCCTTAAGTCAGGACTATAAAAGGGAATCAGAAGAAATTAAAATTTCCACACCATTCACCTCCAAATAAAATTTCCTAAAGATATTCAACATCTGAAGATATATAACCATAGAGATACACTTACTAATGTGTTTGCCACAACATGATACATTTAACATGGCGTGGGGTTTTTTGCTTTGTTTCATTTTGTGTTTTGGTCTGAGACAGGGTTTCCCTATAGGGCTACATCCCCAGCTGGTTTGGAACTTGCTATGTAGACCAGGCTGGCCTTGAACTCACAGAGATTTACCTGCCTCTCCCTCCCAAGTGCTGGGATTAAAGGCTTGTGACACTATACCCCCAAAACATGGCATATTTTTAGAAAGCTACGCATACTCTTTTACTTGATAAGGGTTTAAGGTAAAAAAAAGCCCATGCTTTTCAATAGGTTTTCATAGTTGTAAATTTATAGAAGTTCGAATTTTATGTGTATCCTTGCTTATAGAAAAACAATTACTTTCATCTTTTGGAGCTTCCAGGCATGTTGCCACTGGGTTGGTGCTGAGGACTGTAGGGATGTGGCTTTCAATGGCATCTTCTAAGCAGTCATGTGCTAAAGATGGATGAGAACAGAGGGAGGACCTAGTGAACAAACCAGTATAGCCATGGCCATGTCGGTGCAAGACTAGAAAGCCAGAAGTTGAAATGCTCCTTGGTTGCATGCTTTCACCTGGATGGCTTGCTTGGCTCCAGACTGTGGAGACCTGTTAAATGAATGTACTACTAAGAGTTTGACTGAATGCACTCTGCAAGTTGTACACAAAGCAGTTAGATCTTTCTCTTGGAAGTTCAAGGACTCTGATGGCAGCTGGGGGACTGGAGAGATGGCTCAGTGGTTAAGAGCTCCAACTGCTCTTGCAGAGGACCCAGGTTCGAATCCCAGCACCCACATGGCAGCTAAGAACCACCTTTAAGCGGGGCATGGTAACGCATACCTTTAATCCTAGCACTCTTGGGAGGGAGAGTCAGGGAGATCTCTCTGAGTTCAAGGCCAGCCTGGTCTACATAAGTGAGTTCCAGGCCAGCTGGGGCTATAGGGAGGCCCTGTCTCAAAAAGACAAAAAAATAAAAAATAAATAAATAAAAGGCAGCTGGATGGAATCTTTGGGGTAGAAGATTATACACAAGATTGTTTGGCTGTAAATAAATTTATTCAAGCCATAAAAAAAATGCTTTGTAAATTGATATTTTCAGTCTCTCTGAACTATTTATTTCTCAATTACTACACACAACTTTCCACCCACAAATCAAAAATCAGGATTCAGTAACAGGAATACAGATAACTCTGTCTTGTAACTCTTTCAATCTTATGTTTCACAATGAAAAGCATGTGAATCTCAAAGATGTAAAAGAACAGGCAGAAAAGCCTCTTTTTTTTTTTTTGTTCTTTTTGAGACAGAGTCTCCCTGTAGCCTCAGCTGTCCTGGAACTCCCTCTACAGACCAGGCTAGCCTTGAACTCACAAAGATCTACCTGCCTCTGCCTCCTGAGTGCTAGGATTAAAAGGCGTGCGCCACCTCGCCCAGCTTTAGAAAAGCCTCTTTAGCTGGCATGTTGCTATCTTCAAATCTTTGAATGGAATATTCAGAGACAGCTTTTGTTATCGTCACGAAATTTTTAAACTTGCATATACAGCTCTAGGTGCTAATTTTGCTGAAATGGAGTCCAGAAGGACACTTTTTTTTTTTTTTTTAATGAATGGAACTGTGGCAGATTTTCAAGACTGAGACTGCTTGAATGAAAGTAGGTATGTTAAACCTAGTTTACAGCACCCGTACAGCATAACTCTGCCCAAGACAGATCTGGGCTTTTATCATTTCTGAGTCTATAAGTAGCTTCTTTCCTTCCCTAAATCAACTCAGAAGCCAATCTACCAATCTAGTCTCAACTACAATGTATTTAAAATAGGAAAGGGCTCAGAAGTATACCTCAGTGCCACAATGCATCCTTAGAAGGCCAAAATCACAGGGTTCAATCACCAGCAACAAAAATAAATAAAATAGGAAAAACAAGTAGGTGATGAATTAGAGATTTGCTTATAAAATAGCTAAGAAAAACAAGAGACATATTTAAATACAGCCAGTTGTACTGTTTTAATAAAGATATACTGCTCACTTAAATGTCAATTTCAAATATTTCTCTTACTAAGGCAATCCAAATTATATACATATAACCAATACTACATATACAGGAAAGGTATTCTATGTTTTTTTAAATATTTATCATTGTAGTAAGTGGTCAGTTCCACAGTGGGACCATGAGGAAAGCACGAGCGGGGAAGCACAGCCCAAGGACGCCTGGCAGAGAGCAATTCCAAGTACAAAGTGGCCCTTTATGCAAACACAACATGTCATTACATAGGCAATGTAACATCACTTCCCCGGGGCCAATCCCAGACCTTTGTATCATACATCATCCCAATTAGTGAGAGTGGACAGGGAGGTCCTGTGACCCTAACTTGTGCCTCTGGGACACGCTGGCTGGAATCTTAGTTAGCTCATGCACATACCTAAGCTCAGATCAGGCATGCCTACAATTCATTATTTTTATTTTTTTATGGGTATGAGTATATTGCCTCTATGTATGTTAAGTGTACCCATGTCATAGGATGCCCATGGAGGTCAAAAGAGGGCATCAGATTTCCCTGAAACTGGAGTTGTGGACAGTTGTTAACCACTATGTGGGTGCTGAGGACTGAACCCAGGTCTTCTGCAAGAGAAGCACTGAACCACTGAGCCATCTCTCCAGCCCTTCTTTTTTATTTTTAACTATTTTAATTTTTTTTAAATTTTATGTGCTAAGATTGTATTGCCTGCATGTAAGTGCACCTGTGTTGTGCAATGCCCAAGGAGGTCAGAAGAGGGCACTGCATTCTCCTAGAACTGGATTAATGAACAGTTGTTAGCCACCGTGCAGGTGCTGGGAATCAAACCCAGGTCCTCTACAAGGGCAGCCAGTGCTGTTAACTCTGAACTAGAAAATGCACTTTTTTTTTTTTTTTTTTTTTTTT